>CM053608.1:50708757-50729052 GCA_028646535.1 Procyon lotor
ATGCACCCCCTTGTTCATGGCAGCATTATCCAAAATAGCCAAATTATGGAAACAGCCCAAGTGTCCATTGACTGAAGAATGGATAAAGAAGATGTGGTGTGTGTATAAATGGAATATTAACCATAAAAAAGAATGAAATCTTGCCATTTGCAATGATATGGCTAGAACTAGAGAATATTATGCTAAGGGAAATAAGTCATTTAAGGAAAGACGAATACCATACGATGTTGTTCATATGTGGAACTTAAGAAACAAAACAAACAAGCGAAGGAACAAAAGGAAAGAGGTAAACCAAGAAACAGACTCTTAACTCTAGAGAACAAACTGATGGTTACAAGAGGGAAGGGGTGGGGGGGAAGGATAAAACAGATGATGGAGATTAAGGAGTGCACCTGTTGTAATGAGCACCAGGTGATGTATGGAAGTGTTGAATCACTACACTGTACACCTGAAACTACAGTATATGTTAACTAACTGAAATCCAAGTAAAAACTTAAAAAGAAAAAACAAGTGGGGTTTATTTTAGGAATTCAAGATGTGCTTAACATTTGAAAATAATTCTATATAATTTAAAATAATAACAGAAAATGGAGAAAGCTGAACAATCCTTTTGATAGTTATGACAGTATCATTGACAAATTTCAACTTCAAATCATGATTGAAGACACTGAATGATTTAGAGATAGAAGAGAACTTTTAAGCAGATACAGAATATCTATAAATAACCTACATCAAACATCACACTCACTGGTATAATGTTGAAATCTTT
Source organism: Procyon lotor (assembly GCA_028646535.1). Classification (NCBI taxonomy): domain Eukaryota; kingdom Metazoa; phylum Chordata; class Mammalia; order Carnivora; family Procyonidae; genus Procyon; species Procyon lotor. Next base: position 50,709,527 of record CM053608.1, read on the forward strand.
CCTCTTAAGACTGCTAATGAAATAAGATGCTCACTATGACCACTTTTATTTAGCATTGCAATGAATGTCCTCTTTAGTGCAATGAGTAATAAAACTAAAATAAATAAATAAATAATATAAGGTTTGAAAAGGAAGAAATAAAATAATGGTTATTCTCAGATGGAATGATTGTATATGTAGAAAAATAATACAGATAAATTATTAGAATTAAAAGAATGAATTTAAAAAGATTTCATTGGATATAAGATCAATGTACAAAAATAAATGACATTTTTACATATCAACAACAAACCAAAATAAAAAAAATTATGAAGTATCATTTTCAATAGCACCAAAAAAACCTGAGATATGCTGAAATATAACAAAGGATGTGCAAAATATTGTGGCAAAAACTATAAAACATTATTGAGAGAAGTTAAGAACTAACTAAACAGGGATATACTAAAGTTATGAAATAAAAAATTCAAAATTTTAAAGATGTTAATCCTCCACAAATTGATCTATAGTTTAGTAAAATCTCAATCAAAACCACAGCAGACTAAAATACATACAGAAATGCAAAGGGCCTCAAATAGTAAAAGCAATCTTAAAAGAAACAAAAGCTGGAGGACTTACACTACCATACTTCAAGAATTGTAATAATTAATTCAATTACAAATTACTCAATTTTGGTATTAGTATAAAAGTGGACTAATAGGGGGCACCTGGGTAGTTCAGTCAGTTGTGTCCAACTCTTGATTTTGGCTCAGGTCATGATCTTAAGGTGATGAGATAAAGCCCTGTGTAGGGCTCTGAGGTTCCCTTGGAGACTGGTTAAGATTCTCTCTCTCCCTCTCCCTCTGCCCTTTCCACTCATGCTCTTTCTCTCTTAATTAAAAAAAAAAAAAAGACCAATAGATAAATAGAATAGAACATACAATCCATAAACAGACTTTCACCTATATAGTCACTGACAGATAAGTGATAATGTTACAGTGCCAAAGAAAAAAAATTGTATTTTCAATAAATGTGCCTGGATCAATTCGATAATCACATTTTAATCACATGGCTGAATGTGAAAGTTAAACAATAATGTTGTTAAAAGAAAAACAGGCTAGGAAAAGATTTCTTAAAAAACAAAAAATATTAACTATAAAGTAGAAATATGATATATCAGACATTAAAATTAAGAATTTCCCAGTTCAAGAAAAAATTCAGAGGATGTGTGTATATGTGTGTGTGTGTGCGTGTGTGTGTGTAAGACAGAGATTAATTTCTTTAAAATATTCTTAAAAAGAAAACAGCAGTCAAATCAATAGAAATGTGGGTAGAAAACTTGAACAATCACTCCCCCCTAAAAAATTCAAAGGGACAATAAACATACAAAAATGAGTTCAATTTCATAGTAATCTGGACAATAAAAATTAAAACTACAGTTCAAAACAATTTCACATACACTCAAATGATTACAATGAAAAAGACAAGTAGTATCAAGTGTTGTTGAAAACGTGGAGCAAGTAGACCGCCCATACATTGCTGGTCTCTCTAGAAGCTGGTACAACCTACTTTGAAAATTGTCCCTCAAGGTCTTCTAACATTGAAATTCCACAAATCCTGTGACCAAAATTGTACTCCAGGATATACACCCAACAAAAAAAATGCATGCATGTTTCTGTTCAATAACCACATGCAACAATATAAGATGAATCTCATAAACAAAATATTAAGTGAAAAAAGTCAGACACAAAAAAAATGGTGCTGTATGGATTCATTTTCCAAAAACCTCAAAAAATAGTTGTGGGGTAGGGAGGGTACATGATATGCTTCTGAGGTGCTGCTGATGTTCTGTTTTTTAACCTCGGTTTTTAATACTTTACCACTCTATAATTTGTGCACTTTGGTATATGTGGATCACCATTTGATAAAATTTTACTTTAAAAAACAATTGCATAAAAGCACAAACACTTTTCTAAGTTTGATAGCACAAGTAATAAAAATAAAGGCAATATTGCTAACTGTAACTTGAATGTTTGAAAAATAATCCATAATCAAACACATACATATGATGAAAGAAAGGCAAATAAGAAGATATACAAAAGTATATTAACTGAATATAAACATAACATTAAAAAAACAAAAGAGAGGGGTGTCTGGGTGGTTCAGTCCGCTAAGTGTCTTCAACTCATGTCATGAACCCAGGGTATTGGGATTGAGCCCCACATCTGGCTCCCTGCTCAGTGAGGAGACTGCTTCTCCCTCTCTCTGCAGCTCCCCCTGCTTGTGCTTGCTCTCTATCTCTCTCTCAAATAAATAAAAACTTTAAAAAAAGGTTAGTATCTTCAATATATAGTACTAACAATAAAAATATGATCACTGTAACAGAAAAATTGGCAAAGAATATGAATAGATAATTTATAAGTAATATATGTAAATAAGTAATAAACACAGTAAAATGTTCAAAAATAGGAAAGACTAAAACAAAGCATTTTTAGAGATTAAATTTGTTAAAGTGTATGAGAAAAGCACAGTTGGAAAGAAAAATAAACTGATAACCTTTCTTGAAAAGCTTTCTCTAAATCTGTCAGGCTTTAAAAACATCACACACTTAAGTCTGCTAATTCTACTTGTAGGATGTAACCTGAAGAAAAACGTGGGTGATTTAGCTGTGAGATGTTTGCTTTGTTCATAAGAACAATATAATTAGAAATGCTCTAACCATCCAATGGCAGCCACGAATTATGGTACATTTAGTTAATAAAGTAATATGTATTTAGCCATTTTTAAATTTGATAGAAGTTATTCGATGACCAAAATGCTTTATAAGCAGTTACAATATATACTTATGGATAACAAAGTATTAAGTGTGGTTTATTTCACATGATAGGCATTTGACTAACTTTAATTTTCTTCTTTTCACTTGTTTGTACATTTTATTTTATTTATTTACTTTATTTGCTTACTTATTTTTGAGAGAGTGTGAGAGCAGTAAGAGGTAGAGGGAGAGGGAGAGAATCCTAAGCAATCTCCACACCTGGCCCAGAGCCAGAGACGGGGCTCCATCTCATGACCCTGAAATCATGACCCCAGCCAAAATCAAGAGTCAGATGCTTAACTGACTGAGCTACTCAGGCGACCCTTGTTTGTACATTTTAAATTGTTAACAATGAATCTGTGTTAATTTTAGACTTTTAAAAATAATGCATAAAATATGTTTTAAAACGAAGCTAGACTATTATTAAGGGGTAGCAGAAAACAGGAGAGTAGCTAGAGGATACTATAAAATCTCAGGGTGTTTATGCATTTGTTTTTTTTATGTTGAGAAAAACAGCATCTTTATATGATGGGGAGAGAATGATAGAAAGAGAAAAGTAACAGGTAGAAAAGAAGGTATTACTGATGAAACCAGGTGGCTCAAGAGCAAGAGAAGATCAAATCCAAAAGAAATGGTAGGTAAACCTACCTAGAGGAGGACACTTTACTCATTGAAGGAAGAGGCAATTATCTGTGATCTGCTGATGTGAAGATGGGCAGGACACTGAAAGAATACATATTTTATCTATTTTCTTTGTGAAGTAGAAAATAAGGGCCTATAAATTTGATTCTCTGAGGAGGAAATCAGCTACTTTTTCCTAAAAGTATATCTTTAGCTTTAAAAATTGCTAATAAAAAATTGAAAGGCAAAGAATTTTGTCTATCTGTTCATAAACCTACAAAAGGATAATTGTTCACATGATTTTGAACAGGGACTTTTCTCTTTATACAGCGTGAGAAAAATAATACCCATTTTGCACTACGTACATTCTATAAAAAGTGCTTCTAGACTTATCAATTTTATTATGTAGTGTCAGAATTGTATATAGCATTTCATAAGCATGTGGTACATGAAGATAGAATTGCTACCCTAAGGGGTTCAAAAATCATGCTTGGTGGGTAAAGAACATCCCAGAGTAATAAAGAACACAGAAGAACCGTATGATCCTAAAACAGCATTTTAGTAACTTATAATTACGGGCTTTCCTGAGACTTGTACCAAGATTCACCCAATTTCACATTTCAAGAACCTAAAGTCTACTTTCTCATTATCATCAAATTCCCTATTCTCTATTGGATACAAGCAACACTCCACTGCTTTCTTATACTTACCTTTGGCTTTTGGAAATTAAAAAAAAAAAAAATCGGCTACAATAATCATTCTCACAGCTTTATTTTTGTTTGGTTTAGCTGTTTGTGTGTTTGTGTTTTAATTCAGAAAGAGCTACCACATCTCACATAACCTCTCTATCAAACAATAAAATGCCTGCAGTTCTTTCTCCAAGCTTATTGTAAAAGTTAATAGTTCTCGTCACTCATAATAGGCTTGAGAAAGAAAGAAGAAAAGAAACAGAAGACAATAGCCTTCCTTTCCATAGGTCTGTTTGCCCTACCTTGTTTTGTAGATAGCAAAGAACAAATGGTAAGGAATCCCTTATTTACACAAAACTCCCCAAAACTGAAACTTTCACTATTGCATAAAAGCAATATAAAGCAAGACTTGAAATAAAAGTTTTATATTAGCTAATTGCTGAAGTCTCTCCAAATCTTTTCTCTTTTAGATCTATTTTAACTACTCCTGAGGACTGTATGACTCATAAACCTGTGACGGATGTGCCAACCAACTACACATCTAACTTCTGAGATGGTTCAAATAGGTCCTTTCTTAAAGTAGATAAAAATCAGCATTTAATAGATGTTTAATTTAATAAAGAAATCAGTGCTATGACTAATATTATTCTCTCAGAAGATATGCTACTTGTTTCCCAATCAACTGTTATAATAATCTTATTTTCTACCTAATAAATGCAAAACATGTTCCCTTCACTTTAATTTTGTACAAATCCTTATCCAAAGGATAAAATCAGCATGTTTCTTTGTAAATGTAAAAAGCTATTTTTAAGACTGCCCTAGATATTAAATGGCATTAGGGAATTATTTGTTTCTTTTTCTCCTTAGGCAAAATGATGCTATAGTGGTTGCGTAAGAAAATACTCTTGTTCTTAGGAGATTCATGATGAAGTGTTTGGGTATCATAAAAACAAAGATGGAAAAATGTTAACAATTATTTAATCAAGGTGGTAAGTATATGAGCATATATGTTACCATCTGATTTTTTTTTTTAAAGATTTCATTTATTTATTTGACATAGAGAGAGAGAGAGAGATCACAAGCAGGGAGAGAGGCAGGCAGAGAGAGAGGGGGAAGCAGGCTCCCCGCTGAGCAGAGAGCCCGATGCGGGGCTCCATCCCAGGACTCTGAGATCATGACCTGAGCCGAAGGCAGAGGCTTTAACCCACTGAGCCACCCAGGCGCCCCTACCATCTGATCTTTTCTGTGTATTTTTAAAGTTCATAATAAAAATTTGGGCAGGGGGAATAAAAAGAGGAAAAAGAAATAAAACTCCTAAACTTATCATTTTGTTATTACTGCATATTTTTAACAGATTTCACAAAAAGACCATTAATCTGCAAGCATTTATAAAAATACTATATACTAGTATTGTAAGCATAATAAAGAGAGGAATCTAAGAATGACATAATCAATAAATCACCTGGTCTACTCATCCTTTGGATACTTAGATTGCTTCTACTACTGCATATGGGTCTCCTGGAAAGGCAAATTTGCTGTCATTTGAGATTTTTCTCTTACTTCTCAAGAAAGCTCTAGCACTGAGCATCTCTTACTCCTAGGAAAACTCTAGCGCCGCGTTCTACATATTAATCCATCATCTGCTTCCCTGATCCTTCTGACTATTTGCTCTGATTAGAATAACTTTAAGCCCAACTTTCATACAGTCATCATCCAGAATTTGAAAACATACCACCTTCCTACTGTATTCTTTTTCCAGATTAAAAGTTTCAAATCTTTTGCTTATCATATGAGTATTCCAATTTTTCATTTTTTCCCCCAAATATGTTTATTTTATTTTTTCAGTGTTACAAGATTTATTGTTCATGCACCACACCCAGTGCTCCATGCAATACGTGCCCTCCTCAATACTCACCACCAGGTTCACTCAACCCCCGCCCCCTCCAAAACCCTCAGTTTGTTTCTCAGAGTCCACAGTCTCTCATGGTTCATCTCCCCCTCTGATTTCCCCCCATTCCCACTTTCCTTCCTTCTCACAATGCCCTCCATGTTTTTCTTTATGCTCAGCACGTAAGTGAGAAGTGAGACCATAAGATAATTGACTCTCTCCGCTTGACTTATGTCACTCCGCATAATCTTCCAGTCCCATCCATGTTGATACAAAAGTTGGATACTGGTTTTTTTTCAAAGTCCGATCTTTCATTTTTCTCTGAGAATATTCCACTGTATCCACAGCTCCTTGTGGGTCCCTTTTTTAACCTTATTCCAAGTGGGTTCAAGCAAAGCAAAATACAATGGGGCTGTCAATTTCCTAAACTCATGTAGTATATATAATATAAATAGATTCTTTTTAGAATACAATATCATAATGTTGATTCCTCTTAAGCTTATTGCTAAAAAAGTTTGTTTCTAAAGTACTATTTTTTTTAAATTTTTCATATATGTCTCTGATAAATATCATCTATTTATTGCTTGCCTAATTTTCTAACTAAAACTATTTGGATTCTGATCTTATCATCAACTCTTTATTAATATTAGTTTATTCAACACTCTAATGCATCAAGACAAGTTACTAATACTACAGAGATATAAGAAATGTGTTTCTTTTTACTTTGCTATGTGAATGGTCGCACTCAGTTTTGTTTCTAAGTCCAAGTCAGTGATAAAAATGAAGAGCAAGACAGAGTTAAATTTTAGATCTTAACAGCTAAGACTACCCCACTGGAGACTTTTCCTACTATTAAACCAGCTAGTAATCTTAATTATTCTAGTTAACAGTTCATTGGTTTCCACCATTTCTGTTGGAACATCATTGTAAACCTTTCCACATGCTTGACTAAGTCCAAATACACTATGTCTTCCTCACTGTAGTAAAGCATCTCCACTGGATTTTTCAGACTTGTCCCTACTCTGGCTTTCTTCTGCAACTGAAGTAATATTTCTAAAATGCAACTTGTCATTTAATTTCTTAGATCTTTCAATAACTGCCTAATTTTTAAGCTTAGTGCCACTTAAAAAGTTCTTCACAGTCTATCTTCTGCCTCTCTCTCTGGGCTCCTTTCTTGCCATTCCAACTTTCCCAGTGCTACAGTATATTAAACCACCTACCTTTCTCTGAGTGAGCCAGAATCAAATGCCACCATTCCTTCCAAGTGATGTTCCTCTGCCCAGGAACCTAGTTCCTACCATAGATACATATAGATGCATAGACAGACACACACACACACACACACACACACACACACACACACACATTGACACATACATGTGTAACCTTCTCTCTCTCCTAAAGTGTCATGGGCCTTTGACATAGTCACTGTCTCTGGGAAGACATTACTCAATGCCCCTAACCCCCAAATGACTAAGTTGTGTCTCTGATTTGCACTCCCTTGGTTCCAGATCACTTCCAAACATCGTAATGTATACTTCTGCACTCTGAGGCTTAAGAGAGTTAAGTCAATATGAAACATGTTTAAATTTGAGCCCACTCTGAAGAATGAAAGCTTCTAATAGTCAACATTTATTGAGAGCATACTCTATATCAGGCATTGTGATAAATATTTTACAAGCATCAATAGAAAGTCATCAAAAATGTAATTGAATCACATTTTCTTTAATTATTTCCCTTGTTATTTTATATTTTAATTCTGAATATAACTCTGACATGTAAGTTTTCTACATTGTTGAGTCTAAGAAGTGCTTTCCTCCTTTATGCTCCACAGTCTCTAAGGCAGTTTAATTCTTAAGCCAAATAACTTGCTTTACTGAGTCTACTGTGGTCTGCTTCAGCAAGATCTTAGAGCTGGTTCAGCACCCTAAGTATCTTGCCTTAGGACAGTTACACAGTCAGGAAGTGACGGATGCTGGATTAGGACACAGGAGACCACAATCCAGGCCCCGTCTTTTAATTACTATACTGTACTGCTTCCTGCTAAGTAATACTGCCACTCTGTTTTTAATCTCTTGCTGTTTTCACAGCAACTTTCCTTTTTCTGAATGGCAAGCACTTTGAACAAAATTCTTAAAGTTCTATATCGATATGAAGCATGACTATAACATTCTGAAGCTGATCTTGTGTGAATTTGATGGATGCTATCCCAGTGACCTGTGTATATGCAGGCAGAAAATCATATGCACACATGGACCCAGTTGCCGGACACACCATAAAAAAGCAAATTAGCAGGTCTTAGCTCCTCAAAGGGGGATTGTGTGGGAAGCACATAGCACATAATATAAGGGGTGAATTTTCCAAAGAGAGAAGTGGTGACCTAACTCTACTGCATACTGAGAGACACCTCCTGCTCTCCCCACTTTTGGAGCTTTTGAATCTCCTCAGCTATGAAGCAACAGGTATCTCTAATTTAATGAATAGACTGACCCCAGTATTTTTAGCCATATTTCTAGTAACAATAATGTTCTTCACTCTAATGTTACTAAGTCTCATCCAGACATACAAAATTGCAGCTTTGTCAATATTTCAAGTAAACAAAATACTATACAAACATGTGGCTAATGAAAAGTTGCTCTGTAGAATGTTCTGGAATTTTCTGAAGTTCTAGCACTCTGCAATTCTTCAACTATAAAGCTATGAAAGCTACTCTTGCATACCTCCTCCTCCATTTATCATACTACATTCAACTCAAACTTGTGCTGGGCATTTGGAAAAAGGAAGCTGCTGATGCAGTCTAGAATAGAGAATATCTGTTAGAAGGCATTATATAAACCAAAATCAAGATGTAGGAAATAATGTCATAGTATCCCACCAAACAAAGATTGGTTGGGCTCAGGCACGTAAATGTGCTTTCTTATTATAAAAATAAATAAGCTTTTAGCTTTACAAACCTCCTGCTGTTTCCAACATATTTTTTGCAAGTGGGTGGAAAATAGGTGTTGATTTTTCCTTCTACAAACGGACCCTTGAAATCATAGAGAGAACCATGGAGTTACACATTCAAATAATATTACTTTTAAAGCAGATGCACTACATACTGCGAGGAAAATTGGGAAATGGTTACTTAAATGTTAACAATTTAAGACCTAGAAGGAATGCATACTGATTGGGAAGGCAGATGCTTGAATAATATCAAGATATAAATAGGACAGATCAAACTGAGATAACAGGGAAGGCAGCCACATGAATAATCACCATATAAGCAGTATAAATAACGCCAACTATTTGAGGCCAACAGCACACACTTTAATTACATTGATTTTTAAAAAATAGGTCAGCTAAGTAAAAAGAAAAGGCAAAAAGTGATTGAATGAGCAAGTCTCTTCACAATCCAGACCTTTTTTGGGGAATGGGTGAAATGATCTTGAAGATCAGAGAGTCAGAAAACTTTCATGATTCTAAGACTGCTTGAGACCTGCAAAGTAAATTGGGGAGCATAACTGATTATGTCAGAATTTAAAATGCGGTTAATTGCCAATCTCCTGCAAATATGGAACAGTCTTTAAACCCTAACATTAATTTCCAAAAAATATACTGACTTGAGAAACCATGTGTCCAAATATTACTGAGTTCAATCAATAAAAATATAGATGGAATTACATTTTGAGTTTGCAAAGAGCTATGCAAAAATCTTAGGAGGGTATATTAGAGATGTTAAAATAAACTTCAAGTTTTGATCCAGAAAGAGTAATAAAAAAGATGACTAGGAAATTGATGTTTTAAAAAATCCAAAATCAATTTAATAGCAATAGTGCAATCCATAAAGTAGTTTAAATATATAATTTGATATTACATACAATAGAATTTACATAACTTATGTGGACTATTACTTCAAGAAAGTCTTTTAATTCCCTCTTATATAATTATTTTGCAAAGTTTCTTTTAAAAAATCTTTAGGCTATTTGTTGGACTATTTTTTTTTAAAGATTTTATTTATTTATTTGACAGAGAGGAAGAGACCACAAGTAGACAGAGAGGCAGGCAGAGAGAGAGGAAAGCAGGCTCCCTGCTGAGCAGAGAGCCCGATGCGGGGCTCGATCCCAGGACCCTGAGATCATGACCTGAGCTGAAGGCAGAGGCTTTAACCCACTGAACCACCCAGGCGCCCCTATTTGTTGGACTATTAACTATTATATATGAGCCATGTATTTTTGTGTTTATTATTTTGTTTTAAATAAGGAGATAAAGGGAAATTTTAAAAGTAACTGCTTACTTTCAACTTTTTAGGCAAGGTTTCATAAAACACTAAAAAATATTTTTGTAATAATCCAATCAAGAAATGGGAAGAAGACATACAAATGGCCGAAAGACACATAAAAAAATGGTCAACATCACTCAGCATCAGGGAAAAACTAATCAAAACCACAATGAGATACCACCTCACACCAGTCAGGAAGGCTAAAATTAACAAGTCAGGAAACAACAATGTTGGTGAGGATGCAGAGAAAGGGGAACCCTCTTACACACACTGTTGGTAGGAACGCAAGCTGGTCCACACACTCTGGAAAACACTGTGGAAGTTCCTCAGGGTTGAAAATAGAGCTATCCTATGATCCAGCAATTGCACTATGGGGTATTAACCCCAAAGATACAAATGTAGCGATCCAAAGGGGCACCTGCACCCCAGTGTTTATAACAGCAATGTCCAAATAGCCAAACTATGGAAAGAGCCCAGATCTCCATCGACAAATGATTGGATAAAGAAGATGTTGTATTCCATAGTGCATAGTGAAATTTGAAATCATAGAGAGAACCATGGAGTTACACATTCAAATAATATTACTTGGAATATTATTTGAATATTCCAATATTCAATGGAATGGAATACTACTCAACCATCAAAAAAAATGAAATCTTGGGATGTCTGAGTGGCTCAGTCAGTTAAGCACCTGCCTTCCACTCAGGTCATGTGGTTAAGAATAAGGTCTCTGTTGTTGAATCATTATATTATATACCTGAAACTAATATAACACTGTATGTTGATCAACTGGAATTAAAAGAAAAATTAAAAAAAGAAAAGAGGAGAAGGTCTCTGAAGTCAGCCTTCTTGAGCTCATAGTCCACTTGAGCCTTTATGCTGAGCAGCCTTAAAGAAATCACTTAATTTTCTTTATACCTCAGTTTCCTATTGGATTATTTGTTATTTGTGTTATTAAGTACCAACTTCATAGGATTGTTGTGAAGGTTAAATAAATGAAAAATAAAAATTCTTAGAACAACAGGCTATTTCAATAAAACTTAGCTACTTTATTTTGGTTATGTCTATTTATAGATACATAAATATAAAATAAATATATATATAGAAATATGTCTGAAAGGATAGACATCAAAGTATTAATGGACGACAGCTATGAATAACTGAATTAGAGATAATTACTATTTTCTAAACTTCTTGAAGTAAAAAGAATTTTATATATCTGAGAGATATCTTTACAGGCAGAAAATGACATTTGATAATGGAGTAATTTGAGACAGAATATTATACCATTTTAGATATAATATAATATTTTAGATATAGTATAAACAGAACCTAAGCAAAAGGGAGAATATTTTCAATCTTAGGGAAATATCCAAATATAGATTCAGCAAATTTGGCTCATCACTATAGAAATGAACCACCTTAGTTTGGGATAATCCCATTTATTTTAGCTTTTGTTGCCTTAATTCCAGGAGACTGCTCCAAAAAAATACTGCTAAAACTGCTGTTAAGGAGCTGCCCATGTTTTCTTCTAGGAGCTTTGCAGTTTGAGGTCTCACATTCAAGTGTTTAATCCATTTTAAATTTATTTTTATATATGGTATAAGATAGTTTTCTAGTTTCATTCTTTTGCATGTAGCTGTCCAGTTTTCCCAAAATCATTTATTGAAGAGATTATCTTTTCCTCATTGTATATTCTTGTCTCCTTTGTTATACACTATTTGACCATATGTGTGTGGCTTTATTTCTGGACTCTCTATTTTTATTCTATTGATCTATATATCTGTTTTCATGCCAGTACCCCCCTGTTTTGATTACTTTATCTTTGTACTATAGTTTGAAATCAGGAAGCATGATACCTCCATCTTTGTTCTTCTTTTTTAAGATTGCTTTGGCTATTTGGAATCTTTTATGGCTCCATTCAAATTTTAGGAGAAGGATGTAGAGAAAAGGGAACCCCCTTGCACTTTCCGTGGGAATGTAAATTGGTGTGGCCACTATGGAAAACAGTGCGGAGGTTCCTCAGAAACTTAAACATAGAACCACCATATGATACACTTTTAGGTACTGACCCAAAGAAAATGAAAACAATTAGAAGAGATAGATGCACCCTATGTTCATTGCAGCTTTATTTATAATAATCAAAAATTAGAAGCAACCTAAATGTTCATTGATAGATGAATAAAGAAGATGTGGCAACATCATAGTGCAGTGTCTATATACACACAAAATGGAATATTGCATAGCCATAAAAAAAGAATGAAATACTGCCATTTGTGATAATATGAATAGATCTAGAAGATATTATGCTAAATGAACAAGTCATATGGAAAAAGATAAATACCATATGATTTCACCTATATGTGGAATCTAAAAAATGAAACAGATGAACAAATAAAGCAAAACAGAAACACTCATAGATACAAGAAACAAACTTCTGGTTACCAGAGGAGAGAGGTGGTTAGGGGGTGGGTAGACTGGTGAAGGGGATTAAGAAGCACAAACTTAAAGTTATAGAAAAATTAGGGAATATAGTCAATAATATTGTAATAATTTTGGTGACAGATGACAACTAGACATCATGAGGATCACTATACATTTATAAAAAAAATACTGAATCACTATGATATACACCTAAAACTAATAGAATATTGTATGTCAAGTATGCTTATATTGAAAAAGAAAGAAATGATTGACTTTATCTCTATGGAAAAATGATCTTGAAAGCTGAACAAAAAAATGACCTAGTTTGAGAAAGACTTCAGATCAGGCACAGATAATCCACTTTAGCATCTCCCCCCACAACACCACTATTCCATATTTCCATATTCATTGAGATGTGAGTAACTTGGTTAAAATTTTCTCCCAAGTCTCAGATGTGCTAAGCAACTCAAAATCAAAATTATTGCTGTTTAAATTAGAAACCAACTATAAGTTGAGTGAAATTATACACACACACACACACACACACACACACACACACACTTATATGTACATATTTAAAAATAAATACATGAAAAGTAATTTTAAAATAGTATGTAAAAATGTCTTCTGCTTACACACAAGCTGATAATGGGAAAGGTCACTGCTAATTCTCCTAAGATTGGCTATCACGCTGCAGTGAAGAGAGTTTGCAAGAAATCAGAAGAGTGGGCAGAATTTCTCATGTAAGGTGAGCTCATCATCTGCTCCTGGATCTAGGGTCTGCACCTAATCATTTATTTTGGGAGAAGGATGATAAGTAATATTCATTTCATCAATTCTTACTCCATGGCTCCTGGCTCCTTAGCCCAAAATTTACCAAGGACATATGGAATTGATGCTGACCACATACTGAAGAACCTTTCCTGAAGTCCTGAGGTTATCCTGACAATACTGGTTACATTCCATGCTGGGGCTTTCCTGCAGGATCTAGAGTACTTAAACTGCTACCCAAATTGCTATAAAAGTTAATTGTTTCCAAGAAAGATAGATAACTCCCTACCTGGGCAGCACCCGTGCGAGAACAATAGAAAACAAGCTCACTTTCTAACTCTGGTAAGTTAAAGAATGACAGGTTTCAGCAACATTTTCAAACACTCTGATTTGCATAAAGCCACAGATCAGAAGAGTGACTTTTAGCACTTTACAATGCAAAAATCAACTCTCATTCACTGTTCCATTTATCATAACAGATGTTCTGATCAGCATTCCCACGTCACCATGAACAGTGTACATGTTTATATAATTACAAGAGAAAAGAGGTTAAAATGTTGTGCCTCATCCAATACTGTCAAAACGAACCAATACAACAACTCACACAGGGGAACAGCAAGAGGGTAAATGTAAGCACTATAAATATACATAAGCCACAACCTAAACTGTTTCCCAGCCCAACCTCCAGAAATGGATTTCTCCCAATAGACATATAACAACCAATATATATCCCTAACTGCCTCGTGTGACCTAGTTGAAGGCAGCCTAGAGGCAGAGATGGAATTTCCACATTTGTAGGATTCCATGAATATGTATTTAGCTTTTGTCAGAGGACAACAAATATCTCATAGTTGTAACGTGAGTAAAAGTGCCATTTGTTTTCCTCCTCACATACCTACTTGTGACACAGAAAATGTGGTACAAAGTACACTTTAGTGGAAAGAGAGAGAGGGTTATTTATGGACAGATTCACAGAATGAAGACACAAATGTACACAAATGTAAAGAAACAAATCTAGACAAAGATATTCTTCCTCTAAAGCGCAAAGTTTTTCTTGGGCTGTGATGTACACTACCTGCATCTAAATCCACCTGAATTTTCTTTGGCATCTGTTGTTTAACTTAGATATATATTTAAGTGCTGACACAAAATATATGATGCTCAATCATACTACACCATGCTTATGTGAATTAATAGGAAAAAATTAAAAAGCATCATACTTATGGTAAGTGCCAAGCAGGGTGGTAGTTTAGAGCTTGAGATTCTAGTCCTGGCTTGGCCATTAACTAAATCCAAACCTTAAGAAAGTCAATTAACTGTTCGGGGCTTCAGTTAACCTTGCTGTTAACTGAGGAGCTTGAAGGACTCAAGTGATGCCAAGGCTCATGCTGTTCTTTTTCATCTCCTTAACTCCCGTTCCCAACACAGTGTTTACCACACTGGAGATACTCTATGGGTATTTGTGGAAATGGATGAATGAATTATTTAATGAGTCAATTAATAAAGGCACCCATAAGATCCTTGCCAATCTAAACTAGCATGACATTATGTAGTTAATTTGCATGACAAACAAAACCTTTGAAATTAAATCCTGGTTCACAGGTGAATGTGTATTTTCTGAAATGGGTGATGGCATCTAGAAAGTAATATTACAGCATCACAACCTAAATCCCCTGTCAATCCAGTCTGAATCATGTACCTGACTGGAGGAAGCAAAGTTAATATAATGACTTAGCTGAGTCATCTAGTGAGAGCCCAGTAATACAGGCAGAGTTGAAGACCTCATCCGTGATCAAATTTCCACTGATGGTGACTTAATTAACCATTGACCTTGCACTGAACAGCAGAAATCATAACTGTGGATTTCTGTCAGCCTACTGTCTTTTCTATTCATGCCACATCCACTAGAAAATTATTATCTTATCCAAGAATAGGAAGTGGGCTCTACTTTCTAGAAATAGGTTACGTATTTGAAATAATCCAATCATTATATTTCTACCCTATGAAATTATTATACTAATGAGATACTTTCTATAAAACCATTTCTATGACTTTTATTCAAGCTTGGAAGAAAAGGTTAGGAAGAAATAACACTGATTGTAGCTTATACCAAGGTAATCACAGAGGGTATTAAGTCACCTTGGACCTGTAGGACACTTAAATATCTGCATAAAAAGCCAAAAACTGAGTTTAAGTATTTTAAAAATCATACCCAACTTTTAGCAATTCAGAGAGAAAGTATTTAAGCTTTGATTTCTTGTTATTGCTATCGTTGTCATTTTTAGGCATCTTCCCTCATATGGATTGGAAGGAAAACGAAGGAAAGATGAAAGAGAGGGAAGAAAAATGTAAGGAAGGGAAAGGGTTTGGGATACAAGAACTGATGCCTTCAAAACACCTGGTAATCAACACAGCAGGAAGGTGATACCAGTAGGACTCAGGTCTTACGTATATAAGCGTTAAACCTTTCCATCGTATTTCAGCCACAACATATGTATTTTGTTGAGAAGTAGCAGAAAACAAAAATTTAGTAAAAAATGTAAATAGTGACAATTTATCTCTCATAGAATGGTGTTCAATGAAAAGAGAAAGGTATAAGTCAATGGAATTGTTTCATCCAGTAATTATGTAAGATTTGAAAAATTATTAACAATTGGGAACCTCCTCATTTCACTATCTTGTTCTTGTTATTTCTACAGATTTGTAGGCCTGCTTTAAATCTCAAGGCTCAAGCCACCTACCATTTTGAGGACTTACTACATTTAACTGTACCTAAAAAAGGAAGCTATTCAATATGATTTTTAAAATGTTATGCATTACCATAAAGAAATTAAAATATCATGTCCTGTTTAGTAAAGAGCAGAAAAAAGTGTTCATCATCAAATAGGTCATTACATATTTATTTATTTATTTACTTATTTATTTATTTTTTTTAAGATTTTATTTATTTATTTGACAGAGAGAGAGAGATCACAAATAGGCAAAGAGGCAGATGGGGGAGGGGGGAAGCAGGCTCCCCGCTGAGCAGAGAGCCCCAATGTGGGGCTCTATCCCAGGACCCTGAGATCATGACCTGAGCCGAAGGCAGAGGCTTTGGTCATTACATATTTAAATAAATTATTGGCTTTTTAAACTATCATTATGTGGATAATTAATTAGTCTTATCTTCTAACAGCCCTTCAAATAACACAGTTTATCATTCTTGGGTCTGAAATTTTCTTTTGGCCATTGATTAAAATGAATAAAATGAGTGTTACAAAATCTGGAAAAAGACTATGCTTCTTAAAGGCCATATGTACTTCTGGTAAACTCTAGCATGCTTAAGGCTGTGCCATTTATCACTTAATTATACATTGCCTTGCCTTGTTCTTTATTTCCATCATAGTTTTATGTATACTCAACTAGGCTCCCATGAAATCTCACGGATGCAGAAGGGCGATTGGGAATATGTCTGGATTTTTTAAAAGCTGACTTACTGTTATGCGGTGCCTGGGTGGCTCAGTCAGTTGAGTGTCTGCATTCAGCTCAGGTCATGATCCTGGGGTCCTGGGATCGAGCCCCAAATCAGGCTCCTTGCTCAGTGGGAAGCCCGCTTCTCTCTCTCCCTCTGCCTGCTATTCCCTGTGCTTATGCTCTCTCTCTCAAATAAATAAAAAATCTTAAAAAGTAAATTATTGTTAGTTACTAATATCATCCATTGGCTATATCCATATACATGCCTCTTAAAATATTACAATTGCACATTACATGTTACATTACATTTTTATTTTAAATACTTTATATATTTTATGAGCAGAGAGATTTTAAGCCAAGTTTTGAAATGGGAACAATTAACTTTTTAATGAGAAGCAAGGGATACAGTCTGCTTTTTAATTTTCTTGAGATCATTTGTAACTATCTTTTCTACTCCTAACAAAGATAAATCCCTAAAAGAATTTTAATTCTAATTTTAGTACATTGCTACTATGCTACTATATACTTTCAGAACACTTATAGACAAACTTTTATACTTTACGTAAGCATTACAGAAGTAATTATTACACTTTATATTTTATATGACATAGTATCTCCTTACACCTAAAACCCAATCTGAATAGAAACTACAGTTGTAAAACTTAAAGAAAATGCATGCACACAGTTCTTTTTACCTTATTCTTAGCAATTATAAAAGTAATTATGAACAAGATTGCTGGTCAGATGTGTGAAATTCCTAGTTGTTGAAGCCCCAGCTCATAGCCTCTGCTTTAATGAAATATGTCATACAATACATAGTTCTCTAATATCATTTAACCTATAAATTGTGCTTCTGACCCTTTCATCACTCAAACAGAGAATACAAAGAATAGAATTCATTATAAATTCATGGAGCTTCTAAAACATGAAGAGACACTGGTTATAATTCATTCATGAGTTATTTTCAGTTTATGAAGGAAGGTCTTGCCAAAAGAGAGTAAAAAGCAAAGCATGTTAAATCATAAAATTAAATGCAGGCTTTGCTGAGCATGGTTTTTAAGTTCCTCCACAAATAGTTCCAGCCCCAATCCCAGTCCACTGCTGAAATTAAATAACTCTCTCTCCCCATGTGAACTTCAATATCACAACCATAAATCCAGCTTGCCAAAAAGGTGGTTATGCTATTCTCCACCCATATAATGATCTACAAGACCATGTCTTATCCAGAAGCACAAACTCCTAACCACTTCCTTCAAATTTTTTTTTTTTTTTAAGATTTTATTTATTTGACAGAGAGAAACACAGCGAGAAAGGGAACACAAGCAGAGGGAATGGTAGCTGGAGAAGCAGGCTTCCTGCTGAGCAGAGAGCCCGATGCGGGGCTCTATCCCAGGACGCTGGGATCATGACCTGGGCTGAAGGCAGACGCTTAACGACTGAGCCACCCAGGTGCCCCAAACTTTTAACAAAATATTTACCTGCTAGCTGTGATTAAGCCAGCCAAGCCAGCTACTCTATCCACCTTGGCTTTACGTGAACACATTCAAATTTATGAAATTTCTGCTCTATTCAATTGACAATGATGATGTATCAGTTGGATATTCACCCTCTTATGTGTATTTTACATCCATTATTTTCAGTTGACTGGTTAAGGTCTTTGAGACCAGGGATTGTGTCTTTGATATGCTGGCCAAAAGGAAGTTAATATATTAAAATGCTTTGAAATCTATTACATAAATGAATGCAACAGTAGAATATTTTCAACAAGAAGTAGACTGAGAGGTGTGTAAGATCCTAGCCTAAGAAAATAAAAGAGAATATAGGAGATACAAAGATGTCAATCTTGCCCTTAAAAATAATCTTCTTGGGTTAGGGCTTAAACCAATGTGGTGTGACTCACTTAACAATTCAAATAAATGATGAATCCACATTATTGTGGACCATTCACCTTGAAAGAGTATGAAAACAATGGTTTTTTTCTATGCTGTTTCAAGGTAAACACTACTGGTGTTGGTTATGCTAACACCAACATGGAAAAGTGCAGGAATAGGAGTACTTAGAGTTGCTTGGCTCCAGTCTTGACACTGAGACACAAGACTCTCTTCAAGTCATCTAACTAAATGGGCACAAAGTCCTCATTGTTAAAATATAGGGAGATATACTATATTATCTGAAGTTATACTCCATCTCTAAAAAAATCTATCATTCATTGAATCTCCCCCTCTGAGAATCCATATCTTTCAATTTTTTAAATAAGAAAAAGCATGAACAATTAATCTTGTAACACTGAAAAAATAAAATAAAAGTATTTGGAGAGAAAAAAAAGAAAAAGCATGAAATAATGTCTGCTTAAGAGGTATTGTCTGGTATCTTAATCGTTGTCAGAAGAATTGCAAAAAGGATCCTTATTCTATTCAGTTATCACTAAAATCCTAGAAGTCACATTTTTACAACAAAAGTGAGGCTACAAAATTATACCATATCATAGCCAAAAATAGTGAACTCACCATAAAAAATAAAAGTATGATGATCACTTTCCATAACTGGAGAGAAAAACAACTGATCAAAATGAAGGTATGATAGTTTCTAGTTTTTGAGTAAAGAACTATAACTTGTTTTCTTTAGCAG
>CM053608.1:50729552-50753059 GCA_028646535.1 Procyon lotor
TCAGGTCATGATCCTGGGGTTCTGGGATCGAGCCCCATATTGGGCTCCTGCAGGGAGCTTGCTTCTCCCTCTCCCTCTGTTGCTCCCCCTGCTTGTTCTCTTTCTCCCTCTGTCAAATAAATAAAATATTTTCCTAAGAAACTAAAATAAAATTTATTGTTCAAGTAGTTATAATTCATTTGTTTGTAATATTTATACATTGACTTTTATGTGCTCAAAACTCACTGTGGTTTTCAATATGAGGGTTAATATATTTCATTAATTCTGGAAATTTCTCAATCATTAGATCCTTAAGTATTACTTCTTCCTCATTTTCTCAGCTCCTTCTGGAAATCCTATTTCAGATGAATATGTGGGTAAATTCTGTCATTTTATTCTCCATATCTTTAATTTTTTACCCATATTTTCTGTTTCTTCTTCACTTGTGCCATGTTTGGGGAATTGCCCCAGATATTTTTCTCTTGAGCATGGGAAATTTAAAGAAAATTTATATAATCTTTAAATTGGCCCTCTAGCCCTAATCCTAACTTTTTAAATTTTAATATCTATAATTTTCCTTTCTAGAACACTTAGTTTCTTTCTAGTTTTGCCTGTTCATTTTCTGTCTTGTCTGTTTTTTAAAGATATCTATCTATCTATCTATCTATCTATCTATCTATCTATCTATCTATCTATCTATTTGAGACAGCATACACGAGTGTGCACACGAGCATGGGCTGGGTGACAGATAGAGGAGGAGGGAGAGAATCTCAAGCAGACTCCCTGATGAGTGAGGAGCATGATGGGGCTCCATCTCATGACCTTGAGATCATGACCTGAGCCAAAATCAAGAGTCAGATGTCAACAGACTGAGTCACCTAGGCACCTCTTATCTTTTTTTTAATAAATTCTATTTCCTTTTGAAACTCTTTGCTTTAAATATATTAGTCCATTCAACAAATTCTAAAATTATCCTCAGCACAGTGGATACAACAGTGAATATATCAGACAACAAGGAGCCACCTGGGTAGCTTAGTCACTTAAGCATCTACCTTTGCCTCAGGTCATGATCCCAGGGTCCTGGGATGGAGCCCATGTGGGGCTCCCTGCTCAGCAGGGAGTCTGCTTCTCCATCTGCCCCTTCCCCTGCTTGTGCCCCCTCTCCCTCCTCTGTCTCTCTGATAAATAAAATCTTTGAAAATAATATATAACACACAAGATTCTTGTCATCATTAAGCTTATATTCATATGTTACAGTCTTTTTTCAGACTGTCTTATTAAATCAAGTTCTCAGAGATTCTGACTGTCCTCTTTGTCTAACTCTCACTCACGTTGGATGATCTTTGTTATGGTGTGGGGTGGGGGTAGGGCTCATCCTGAGTGAGAATTGTTTTTCTCTATGGGACTCTTGTGTATAGCTGGGTTGGACGTATTCCTTCAGAGTAGTTTTGCATTTGCATTTTCTTCTGCCAGACGTCCAAAGGATTTCATTGTCCTAAGATCAATTTTTATGTTAGTGTCTACTTAGAGATCCCTGTACTATGAAAAGAGTGAAATTTCTATATCATACTGTACCTGAAACAAGTTTTAAATTTTGATTTCTTACAGAAACATGTCTTCTCTTATTTCTTTCTTTCTTGCTTTGTTTCGTTTTGTTTTTTGTTTTGTTTTGTTTTGTTTTGTTTTCCATTCAGAGCCCTGGGCAGTATTAAGCCTTCTACTTCTTTCTGTGACCTTGTAGGTAGAGATTTTAGTTCCTGTTCCCTGGAAGATTCAGTCCTTCCAGATTATAGCTTATAGCTTTATGCAGAGGTCTCAGTTTCAAATTCATGCTCTGTTCTGACCCATTGTTTCCTATTTTTGAGGGGGAATTAAAGCCCAAGTGCCTAGCTGCAAGAGCCTAGCTTCAGGACTAATGTCCCAAACACAAAAACCCTGCACTGTCTTCTCACAGCAACTAACATTGCTACTGCTCTGCTTTTAATTGCCCTCTTCCTTCCCTCCTTAATTTTTTTTAAATATTTTATTTATTATTTGACAGAGAGAGATCAGAAGCAGGCAGAGAGGCAGGCAGAGACAGAGGAGAAAGTAGGCTCCCTGATGAGCAGAGAGCCTGGTGTGGGGCTCAATCCCAGGACCCTGAGATCATGACCTGAGCTGAATACAGAGGCTTTAACCCACTGAGCCACCCAGGTGCCCTTAATTATTTTTTAATTAAAAAAAAGACTTCCGTTTTGTTTAAAAGTTATTTGTCAGTTTTGTTTGTGGAGACAAAAGTTTTTGTTAGTTTGGTCCACAACAAGGCTGGATCTGGTCATTTATACTCTCTGCCTGAGGACTCAATTCACTAGTCCCTAACATCAAACACCATCCATATATTCTTAATGCAAATGGATACTATCCTATGAATATACTGTATAATATTTACCTCATTATATTGTATTTGTCTCTTAATTGTATTGTACCTCCTTGAGAGTATAAGTTGGTTGAGATTAGGATGTGTAACTCACTCATCATTACATGCTAGCACAGTACCTGGGACACTATAGACACTACTTGTTGAATGATTAAATGATTGAATAAATAAACAAACACATGAAGTCGTTTTATCATAATAGACCAGCAGACTCACATTCTGACACATTCAACATACATATACACATATTCACCTACATCTGTAAATATATATACACAATTTTTACATTTAAAAATTAATTTTATAAAAAATGCTTTTGAGTTTAAATACATAGTCCCAGAATCAACAAGTCATTTTGAAAATGCAATAATATTTACTGGGCAAATTTCCGACATTCATAGATTTTAGTAATTTATTAATGTTAATTACTCTAGAAAAATCCCAAATTTTTACATTATAATCATGACTGAGGATTTTCAGTACATTTCTATAAACTTGTTCAATTATTCACATAGCTGAGAAATAAGTATTGTGTGGAGTTCCTCTACTTCACTTTTCAAATGAAAAAATGATCCTTACTCAGAGCTCAGGAAAATGAAAATGTTGGTTTACTGATAATAATCATCCTTCCTGTAGTAACATCCCCATTTATTGGAATTTTGGCATGTAACTAAATGCTACATCCCATAATCTTGCATTTTTACAACTTCTGACATATGTGTGCATGTGTTTATAAATAATTATTGCATCTGATGGTTGTGAATGTCTTTATATGATCCATTACGTCAGTCCTTTCTCTCTGTCTTCTAGGTAATATTGCTATAACATTAGATGATTATGCTGATATCAATTTTATCTGCCATTTTCTTTAAAAATATTTTAAAACTTAAGCAACAGTACAGTGTAGAAGCAACAAGGAATAACTTTGATGTTGATTCACATGCCAAAGAAAAATGACTCCTCTGACTTTGTTTTTCCAGATTTTGTTCAAGGAGTTTCCCTGTATCTAGATTTCTTATGGCATTTTTAAAATGTGAGTTTTGCTACTGTCCTTCAATGCTAAGAAAATATTTCCTGATGTAGAACAAAGCAGTAGACTTCAGTAGTACCCTCATGAAAAAAATTAGTTCTGTGAAATTACATTAAACCAGACCATTTTTACTTAAAAACTTGAGAAGTATGTGTTGCCTTACAGAACAAAGCCTTCCTTCAAAGGAAAAGAAATAAATTCTACAAACACAGAAAGTAGTTTGAATTATGTGTGACTAGATGAGGAAAACAACTGAGAGGAGAAATTTCAATTTATTTTAATATTGCGTTTAAGTGACCTGCTTTGCATCACTAGATCCAGGAAAGTAAAAGTAAGTATTACAAATGAAGTAGAATTAAAATATCCCTCTACCTTATAAATACAAATTTATGTCAAAATATGACAATATTTTCAATTTTTTCTTTAAGAGAAAATTTAGAAAATAGTACACGCATGCAAAACATGATCCATTTATCATTATATTTATGCACATAATAACATCA
This sequence comes from Procyon lotor, assembly GCA_028646535.1. NCBI lineage: Eukaryota > Metazoa > Chordata > Mammalia > Carnivora > Procyonidae > Procyon > Procyon lotor. The sequence goes on from CM053608.1 coordinate 50,733,481, forward strand.
ACTGCAGCCATCATGCCAATAGTCAATGACAGATGGCATGTGATATAAAGAAATCTAGTTATATACTTCTATATCATATAAAATCTGCCATATTAAAAAGATTTTGCTCATATTAAAGCTCCTTCTAATTTTCTCTGCCAGAGTAAGCAATTTATTAGGCAGCATGTTTGATGAGAGCAATTAACTTCCCATCTTTCAAGGATGGTAGCATCTCTCATGGACAAGACATACAACTTCAAACAAAAGCACCAAATGAAATGAAAGGGGGGGGGGAAGCCAGTTGCATAAATTTTCACCAAACTAGCTTTTTGTCTCCAGCCCTCAAAATATAACAATGGGTTACTTTCTGAGAATACCATTCAACATGGAAAACAGACAAGTAAACATCCGATAGGAAAAAAAATCATAGAAATTTTCATTTCTATAGAGATCCTTGAAGGATATCTAGCAAGCCCACTTCATCTGGTACATCAGAGGTCAGAAGGAGAAGCTAATAAGAGGGCAAATGGTTTGTACAAGGATCTTTGAGTTGCAACTATCAGCAATTCATTCATGCAATCTTAAATGATGGGGATATATGATATAGCTGCAATGGTCGTAAGGCAGGAGACTCTCATGGGAACCAAAAGAATAAAATTTAAATCATCCAAGATCCATGTAGCTCTCATCTTTTTGCTCCAAAGCAGTAAGAACAGGAGTTTGTAAATCTTCTTGATTTTAATGCACCTCCATTAATATGGCTTAGGTGTTCACTAAGTCCTGGCTTCTCTCAGTGTGTTTTTTGAGCAGTTTTTCTACCAGCAAGGCTACCCTTTATTCTGTGTATCATTTTCTCACCTGCAGCAGTTTCTTCTCAAACATTCACTAACCATTTGCTTCCTCTGAGCTTCTTTACATTTCTAAGTATCAACAATCTCTGCTTAACTAATGTTTCCTCATGGTCTCTCTCTGTCTGATGGCCTTCCCATTATGTTCCCATAGCTCCTGCTTGATTGTCTCCTTATTTCATCGTTCAAGTTCCCAAGAGACAAAACCCAATTCACCTGAGTGATCTCTACTGTTTTAGAAAACAGGGCTTTCCACACCAGGCAATTCATAGACCTCTGCTCACTATTGATTTCATTGGCTGTGGATAAAGGAGATGGTAGAAAAGGGGGTGAGTAACATGGAAACCAAATAGTTTCCCCTGCTTGGGGAATATGTGCACAGAAGCTCCCATTTATTAGAAACTATGTGTGAAGGAGTGTCCATCATACATAACCAACATCTTCTACTCCCTTTATGTGTATGATCCAGACTCTTCTTAAACTGTAATGGACACTATTCTCTCTACATAATCTACCTTTTCCATTTCTACATAGATTTCCTTCCGATTCCTTCCATTTTAGCAATCTTCCACTTCTCATTTCATCACCCCTGGTTGAAATCCAATTACATATTCAGGGTCTATTCCTAAAGGCCAATTTCTCAAAGAAGTCCACCTTATTTCCCTTAGCATTTACTTCTAATTTTTCTGCCACTTATATTCTTATATTGCAGATATTTGTGTACTTCGTTTCTTAATTTATACTTTAATTTTTTTAAAGGCATGGAGAATTTTTATCCCCTCTTTATCCTAAGCACCACCTAATCCAATGCTATATATTCAGTTCTCAGAAAATCCTTACAGAATAAATTCATTCAACCAGACCAAAAAACAAAATGTTTATTACACGCCTATATGTACTAGGCACTACTGTAAGCTCTGTGGATACAGCAGTGAGCAAAAGAGGCAAAAATCCCTCCTCTCTTGGAAGTTACATTTTATTGGAGAAAATAGGCAGGTAAGTAAGTGGATAGTATGGGAGTGGTGGTTATTGTTATGCAGAAATATAAAGCAGGGACGAAAATCAGAGTGCTAGAAGTTAGGTGGTAATTTTAATAGAGTGGCCAGGGAACTGCTCACTGAGAAGGTGCCCTTTGTGCACAGACCTGATGGAGGGTGCAGGAGGGGGCTATATCTGGAAGAGCAGTCCAGGTAGAAGAAAGAGGAAAGTGCAAACACTCACAGGCAGAATCATGCCTGACATATCCAAAAAAGAGCAAGGAGATCATGGAGGTGGAAGGAGGCGGAAAAAGAATATCGTAGGAGCTGAGAAGAGGGAGGTTAGTGTGGGGGGGTGGGTTCTGGTAGGGCCTTAGAAGTGGTGTAAGGGTTTTGGTTTTTCCCAGCAGAGGAGTGTTATGATTTTACTCACAAGAATCACTTTGTTACATTCAAAAGAAACTAAATGGGGCCAAAAATAGATGTTAGTGGGAGGCTCCTGTTAACAATCAAGTTGAGAGATGATGTGGCTTAGACTAGGAAAGCAGCAGTAGAAATGGGGAGAAGTGCTCAGATTGCGGTTATAATTTAAAGGTAGAGTTGACAGATTCAGCTGACAGATCAAATAGGCGGTGTAAGGGAAAAGAAGATTTGAAAAATGATTTCCAAATATGATGGCCTGTGTAACTGGCAGGAACGGAGTTGCCATTTGCTGACTTAGGGAAAATTACAAAAAAACAGGTTTGCTGGGGGATAAAATCAGGATTTCAGTACGACCTGGGGATAAGAATGTTCATTTTGGAGAAGAGAGCCAAACATTGGAATACAAATTCAGGAGTTATCAGATTATAGATAGTATTTAAAGTCACAAGGACTAGATAAGATCACCTGAGAAAAGAATGTAGAGAAAGAAATGAAGAAGTACTAAGACTTTCCAAAATGTAGAGATGTGTGTTCATTCATTTAACAGTTTGCATCATACTAACCTCTATTAAACTTCCCACTTTACAGGTGAGGAAAACAAAGTACATGAAACATAGATGCCTGTTGTCTAACTGCATTTTCTACACTCGAAAATGGCAGGAGCTATAATTCAAACCTGTGTGATCTGGCTTCAGAGTTGCTCTTCCCCACCGTTTTATCTGATATCTCCATGAGTATAATCTACACATTGTGCAATGCATAGCAGATAATTAATAAGTTTTCACTGAATCGGAATGTAGCACATCGGCAACAATTTTACTCCTAAATCTAGAGGTAAGCCGTCATCAAATAGCTCTTAGGCAGTTTGGAAAAGCATCCACGAAGCCAAAAAGGAGTCTTCACGTGGGCAAGGTGGGAAGGCCAAGGGAGTAATTTAGACCACTTACAGGTAGAGTGGTCACAGCTGCTGTATCCCCTACCGGCTACTCTAAGATTACCAAGCAAAACCCACATGCTTCAGAAACGGTCCAAACACAGACCAGATACTTAACACCTATTTGGTTGTTCAAATGCCCCATATGCTGGACTCTGATTAGCTCTTTTGGCACCAGCACATAAACTTATCCAGGCTGCTTGCTTTCTGGCTTGTTATGTTCCGTAATAAAGCAGAGACTCAAACAAAATGAACTAGTTCAGTGCCAAAACTATTCTGATCTTCTCATTTTAGTCAACAATATAGAAAACACATAGAGTTTAGATTTAACCGGGTGCTACAGAATGGGACTGGGACGCTTTTGCTAATGCACAGAGGACATAAGTACTTCAGTTTGTTTCTTCTAAATTAGGCACAATTTTATATAAGCCTAGAAAAGAATAAAGGAGACTACTTAGCGGGGAGGCCTGGGTGGCTCAGTTGGTTAAGCATCTTCCTTAAAATCAAGTCAAGTTCCCAGGGTCCTGGGATCGAGTCCTGCATCTCACTCCCTGCTCAGTAAGGAGTCTGCTTCTGTCTGTGCCTCTCCCCCGGACCCCCGTTTGTGTTCTCTCTCAAATAAATAAATAAATAAAATCTTTTTAAAAAAGGGGGGGGGGGAGACCATTTAGTGTTGTAAGGAAATGAACCAGTATATCCCTGGCCCTAGTGAAATGCACCGTTGTATATAAAATAGCCAGTGGTTATTGGGATATTGGTGCTTCCTGCTGCATCAAAACTCACAGGTTCCTGTGATGCACAGTTGGGTTTTAAGGTGTTACCCATCCACGCTGCATGGACGTGTCAGCTGCAGCAAGTGATTGTGATTAAAACACAGACCTTTTATAAGTGTCCCCACTCTACCTTCCTCCTCCTACACCCCACTCCCACACAGGAGCTCTTTGTCCATTTATCAGATTAATAGTAGCTCCTATGTGGTCCTTCTCTCTCAAGGCTGCTACAATAGAAGAGATTATATTACACTTGCTTAAGTCAAAGTCAAAGTAATGAGAGATCTAATTAATACTTTATTAACCGCTTTATCATACTAAGGAAAATAAGTTCAATAAGTCATACATTCTTCTGCTTAGTTGCACTGATCTATGTTTTTATTTCACAATGTGATTTAAGACAAACATATTTACTCATATTTACACTCTAGCCAATGCTCCTGTTTTATTAAATGTTTTTATAAAATATTTGGTTTTATTTTGTGGTTTAAAATTTTAACATGTAGGTTTAGTTAAGATTTTTTTTCTTATTTAAAAGAAAAATTATGGTTTCTGTGAATATGTGAGATTACTTTGAATACTTTCTAGTTAATATTCATGATTTGGTGATTGTTTTCATAAAAATGCTGTGCTCAGAGACACCGTTTAAAAGCATTTTGGGGGCAGGGGCACCTGGGTGTCTCAGTCATTAAGCATCTGCCTTGAGCTCAGGTCATGATCCCAGGGTCCTGGGATTGAGCCCCATATCCAGCTCCCTGCTCCCTGTTCTGCGGGAAGCCTGCTTCTCCCCCTCCCATTCCCCCTGCTTGTGTTCCCTCTCTCTGTGTCAAATAAAAAAATAAAATCTTTAAAATAAAATAAATAGGGGCGCCTGGGTGGCTCAGTGGGTTAAAGCCTCTGCCTTCGGCTCAGGTCATGATCTCAGGGTCCTGGGATCGAGCCCCACATCAGGCTCTCTGCTCAGCAGGGAGCCTGCTTCCCCCTCTTTCTCTGTCAACTTATGATCTCTCTCCTCTCTGTTGAATAAAAAAATTTTTTTTTAAATAAAATAAAAAGCATTCAGGGAATGCTGTCATTGTGTTATTAACTATCATTTATGTAGATTTTTTAAATGACATATTGCTGACCTAGAAACCAAATATATCAGTATAAAGACATTTCTTTACAGTGCAAAATGGCCATCAATTAGTTTCCTTTAAGAACTCCTGTGTCAGATGCAGAGTTACATTTAGCCTGATGTTGATTTTCTTTTTTTACCCATATGTAACCAACTATAACCCAGCAATCAAAGAAAGCAAATCAGATCTAAACAATTACTTAATTTCTTTTTTTTTTTTTTAAAGATTTTATTTATTTGACAGAGAGAAACACAGAGAGAGAGGGAACACAAGCAGAGGGAATGGTAGCGGGAGAAGCAGGCTTCCTGCAGAGCAAGGAGCCCGATGTGGGGCTCGATCCCAGGACCCTGGGACCATGACCTGAGCCGAAGGCAGACGCTTAACGACTGAGCCACCCAGGTGCCCCCAATTACTTAATTTCTAATGACATCTTTAAAACATTTAACTTCTAACACCTAAACACAACTGTAAAGACCTTTCTTAAGCAGGGTTGAAATCCTCATTATTTGCTTCTAAAAACAAGCTGGTTAGATTGCCAGATAAAAACACAATGTGTTCATTATATATTTATAGAATGTAGCTTCATTTATATATCAGAAGAGCTTTTCTCCCCCCCAGAAATGGCTCTCCAGTACTTGTGACAACACAATTCTTAGATAAAAGCATGCACTTAAGACAGATGAGCCAATAGTCAAAAATTTGAAGTTCAGCCTATATCTTGCAGCAAGTCCCCTCATTTGCATAGGGAAGTAATATGTCAATGCTGTTTTTATTAAATAGTCAGATACCTATATATGTTTATGCTCTGATGGGAAATAGCAGAAGAGATTAATTTAGATTTGGAAGTCAATATAGAAATTCATTTTGCTACATAATGCGACATTATTTACCCAATGTGTAGCACCCTAAATATTTGATAAAAATCCAGATAATATATCAGTTTTCTACACACACACACAGGGGTAGAAGATACTTACCCACACACCCCGCCCCCCGAAAAAAATTTCCTCTGGGCAAAAAGAAAAAAAGGATGATTTTTAAAATTGTGCAATTCATACTAATCCTAGAGAAATATCAGCTTTAGATAGCTTAACAATTGTCACTGCATAAACATAATGCCACCATGATTATAGTAGTGCCTAAAGACTCCAGCGATTGCAAAAGTTCCTTCAGGCTCAAAAAGTTTAGAGTAAGAAGAATGATTTGAAGTGTCTCCTAGAATTAGTGACTCCCCTGTGACCCCTGCCAATGTCTGCGGACACTGTAAATGCTTAGCAACATACTTCTTATTCTTTAGTGATGGCAGCTAAGCATCTTGCAAAGCATGTGCAGAAATTTGATATACTCAAAGAACTACCTATGTTCATTACGCCATAATTTGTCCTACTTAAGACACAAACTTTAGATTCAAATATGCTAATCATTCAGCTGAATGACAATTGTTTACTAATTACCTTTTGTAGAAAAATCTCTAGATTGAAAGTACAGGACATAGAAACAGAAATTCTCACACAGGTTACACATAAAGAAATATTTAATGCCAGGTGAGGTCATGAAATGGAAATAATAATGAGAAGACATGCAGATGAGCCTACAGATGTTAATTTAAGACAATATAATGCAAAATATGACCACCTACAAAAGCCCATGGATTAATCTATTTTACTCTGCCAAGCTTATAAAGCTAGAGTTTAAAGGTTCCAGTAAGAATGAAAATGAAATTCCACGTCTTGAAAGAGCCTCAGAATTACATTCAACTAATGGAATTAAGCAACAGAAAGTCTTTTTTTTTATTTTATTTTTTGAGAAAGTAATTTTTATTTTCTATGTGAAATCATGGTCCAACTAAACACAAATGACCCAATATGCAAAAAAGAAGAAGACAACAATGACATCTTCAGGTATGTTTGCTTTCAGGTTACCAACAAAATAAAAGATATATTTCCTGATGTGAAATGGTTGCCCGCAAATGTCTCAAAAACTACTAAATAGAAATAAAATAAAGCTTATGGACTTAGAATGCAATTATTTACACTTGATACTATTGCATACACTTATTTTTTTAATTTTATTTAATTGAATCACTTTTTCAGAAACTAATGTCTAATTTTTGCACCTGTATTTAATTAAAATGCTGGTCTACTAGCAAAAAAAAGAAAAGTATTACACTCATGAGTTATATATATATTGAATTAATTACCATTTATTACCATTTATATAATATTGCAATATTATCATTTATATAATAAGAGAACTTGACTGGTTGAGGCTTGGGTAGTTTCATTATGTTCCATCTCTTATCTTTGAAAATAATGAAAATAAAGTGACATATATTGCAAGCAAGAAGTAGTAAAATTATTCTAAAATATGAGTAAAATGTATGATAATATTAAATAATATCAGGTGCAATATATTTGCATTTGAAAAATCAACTCTTCATAATTTTACAGAAGTGCTTATTTCAATCTATTTTTCCCCAGCAAATAATAAAGAGCATCATTTCTCAAAAAATGAATATGGGAATTGTTTATTAAAGATAAATATTATCTTAAATTACCAGCCTAAAAGCCTGACTTTAGCTAGCAGTTGAGTTTTAAAAAAAAGATACTATTTTAATACAATTATCTGATATTGTACATCTTAGATTAAAAAAAAATAAATGTCATCTTAAACTCAGAGTTCCAGATTCACAGTTTTCTCCGTGGAAACATCCAGTAAACCAGGGGTTATGACATGTTATATTAGCAATCTGCTCTGCTTTGTGTTTACAAAAGTAACCCCTGACTATTCTACAGTGCGAGGCAGTCCTAAGACATGGAGATGAAGGTTGAAAAATCATCAGTGAAACACTGAAAACACTAATTGGCTACTTTCCATTTTTTCATTTTTCTTCCATGGCATGATCTATGTCTAATAACTGGGTATGGAGCTCTTCACTTATGTGTTTTCCTTTTCTTTTTTAAAAAGTAAATAAGTTACAATACATTAGAGCTCTTCAGAAATATACATATTAACAGCTTACTCATACCACATTTGCCTCAACTGGAATTGAAAGTCATTTTTGCTGTTTTTTAATCTGCAGTTACTTTTTTTAACCCTTATTTTTAATAAATGGTCTGTATAACACCTATAATTTACCTCAAAAATAATATTTCCTTCCATTTTATGTACTATGATACATTTTTGTACATGGTCACCATAAGAAGTGAACTCAAGACTAAAATCTGTTTACAAGTACAAATTAACACTTTGAATTCAGAGAATTCAGAGAAGCAAACACAACATGTTGGGAACCACATATAAGTTACATAAACTTTCTTGGAGGCAGCAAAGGGGGGATCAACTAACTAGAATCTATTTAGCATGTAATATTATTGCATAATATTTTTATAAATTAAGGGACATTCCCTCTAGAATAACCTCTTAAGCTCTACCAGAAAAACAGGAAAAAAAAAATTCCTTAGCTTTTTGTATTTCCCAATTTCCAATTTAAATTTGATAAATACTGATTGTTAATTTGTGTTTAAATGTTACATGAGCATATCTGACAGAAAGATTTTAAGTGGCATATAAAAAATGAACACCCCTCAAAAAATAAGTATATAACATGTAGAAGATCTATCACAAGATTATTACATATTATGGCACAATGTGCCAGGCACTGTGCCAGCCACAGAGATTTAGAAATAAAACTGACTCTGCAATTCACTCACATATGAGTGAAGGTGATAGAAATCCTCCAGAAGAAAAAAAAAATGGATCATTGAACAAAGTGAATACTAGGGCTGCTTCTCAGCATAATTATTAAAGACAAACATACATCTTCAGAACAGTGGCTTCTTTCAACAATTAGCTTTAGTTTTGTTTCCTTGGACTATCTTTGTCCCCATCAACATGCTACTTCCTTGCTGTTTAACGTGAAGATCTATTCCTGGACTATCTCTGACCAGAAATCCCACCAGCCCTGAACTCATCAGGGTAAACTTTATAATGGGAAAATATGCTACAGAAAAGGAAAGGAAAAAATTCTAACATCTTCCTATACCCTTTCATGCCAAAAAACTTGAGTAGACAATACATCCACCACCACCTATCGGAACATCACCATTACCACACACCAATTGCCTAATTTAAAATTATTCTAGGGGGTTTATTATTTTATTCAGTGGGTTAAAGCCTCTGCTTTCGGCTCAGGTCATGATCTCAGGGTCCTGGGATCGAGCCCCACATCGGGCTCTCTGCTCAGCAGGGAGCCTGCTTCTCCCTCTCCCTCTGCCTGCCTCTCTGCCTACTTGTGATCTCTCTCTCTGTCAAATAAATAAATAAAATCTTTAAAAATAAAATAAAATAAAATTATTCTAAAGAAAGAAACCGAGGCCAAATACAAGAATGAAGTATTTATACTAGAAATAATGCAGATGCTTTGGGACAGAAAATATCTTGCAGTGAATTTTGAATTAAATTTAGAGAATCTCTACCTCTGTTTATTTTTGAGTGACTCTAAAGGAGATATATATCTACAATAGATTTTCACTTCTAAGGAAAAAATAAAACAATTAACCTTGGCCTCATTGTGATGGCCAAGCATCTCCTGTTCTATTCCTATTTGTTTCCATCTTTTTAATCATAAAATGAATTCAGCTTTAGTTTAGCAAAAATATTTAAAATGTTTGTACCATGTTGTATTATGAAAACTTAAAATATTGGCTACAAAAAAAACTGAATTAGATATTAGAATGATCTCAAACTCAGAAATACCTGTGGTAATAGAGAAGAGTATTGATATGGGGCAGGGGAAGAAATATACTCTTTCAGAGTTAAGTATAAGAAAAATAAAACCATCATAGACAAACCACTTAGCTATACTAACCAGGAAAAAAGAGAGAAGACTTGAATAAACAAAATCAAAAATGGAGATATTATAACTCATAACACACAAATATAAAGGATAAGAAACTATGGTAAAAATTATATATCGACAAATTGGACACCCTAGAGGAATGGATAGATTCCCAGAAACATACAAACCTACCAAGACTGAATCATGAAAAATAGAAAATCTTAACAGACCAATTATTAGTAAGGAGGTTGAATCAGTAATCAAAACCTCCCAACAAAGAAAATTCCAGGACTAGAGGGCTTCACTGCTTAATTCTACCAAATATTTAGAGAAGAATGAATACCAATCCTTCTTAAACTCTTCCAAAGAATAGAAGAGAGAAAATTTACAAACTCATTCTCTAAGGTTAGCAATAACCTGATACCAAAATCAGACAAATCCACTACCAGAAAATTACAGGCCAATATTCCTGATGAACACAGACGCAAAAGTCTTCCGCAAAATACAAGCAAACCAAATTCAACAGTATATTAAAAGGATCATATACCATGATCAAGTGGAATTTATGTAAGAACAGTTCAACATCTGTAAATCAATGTGACACACCACATTAACAAAATGAATGATAAAAACCATAGGACTATCTCAATAGATGCAGAAAAACCATTTGACAAAATTCAGCATCCTTTCATGATACAAACTCTCAGTAAACTGGGTATAGAGGGGATATATCTCAACATAATAAAGGTTATATATGACAAGCCCACCTCTAACATCATACTTAATGGTGAAAAGCAAAAGCTTTTCGTCTAAGTTCAGAAATAAAATAAGAATTCTCACTCTCACTACTTTTTTTCAACACAGTCTTGGATGTTCTAGCCAGTCATTAGGCAAGAAAAACAAACAAACAAACAAACAAACAAATAAATAAATAAATAAATGACATCCAAATTGGAAAGGAAAAAGTAAAGTCTGCATTTGCACATAACATGATATTATATATATAGAAAACCCTAAAGACTCCATCAAAAAACTGCTAGGACTAACAAAAGTTTTAGGATACAAAATCAATTTATAAAAACCAGCTGTGTTTCTATATAATAAGAACAAATGATCAGAAAAAGAAATTAAGAAAATAATCCCATTTACATTGCATAAAAAAAATAAAATACTTAGGAATATATTTAACCAAGAAGGTAAAAGACCTATATGTTGAAAACTATTAAGACGTTTATGAAAGAAATTGAGGAAGACACACATAAAATGAAAATGTATTCCACACTCATGGAATGGAAGTATTAATATTGATAAAATGTCCATACTACCTAAAGTGATCTATAGATTCAATGTATCCCTATCAAAATTCCAATGGGATTTTTCACAGAATTTTTTTAATGTAGGTTCCTTTTTTAAAAAATATTTTATTTATTAATTTGAGAGAGAGAAAGCACAAGAGTGGGGGAGGGTCAGAGGGAGAAGCAGACTCCCTATTGAACAGGGAGCCTGATGCGGGACTCAATCCTGGGACTCTGGGATCATGACCTGTGCTGTAGGCAGACACTCAAATGACCAAGTCACCCTTTTCACAGAAATTTTCAAAAGTCCTAAAATTTATATTGAGCCACAAAAGACCCTGAATAGCCAAAGCAATCATGAGAAGAACAAAGTTGGAGGCATCATAACTCTTGATTTCACAATTGATTATGAAATTAGAGTAGTCAAAACAGTATGATATTGGCATAAAAACAGACACATAGATTAATCGAACAGAATAGAAATAAACTCGTGCATATCAGGTCAATTAATTTATAACAAAGGAGCTAAGAATACATAATGAGAAAGGATAGCTTCTTCAAAAATGGTGCTGAGAGAACTGAAAAGAATAAAACAAAAGGGGAAAGCTCCTTGACATCAGTCTAATTAATGATTTTTTATTTTGACACCAATGGGAAAGGGAACAAGAGCAAAAATAAACAAGTGGGACTACATCAAATTAAAAAGCTTACACACAGTAAAGAAAACCATCAACAAAATGAAAAAGCAACTTATAGAATGGGGAAAATATATGAAAATTATATATCTGATAAGAGGTTAATATCCAAAGTATGTAAATAACTCATACAACACAACAGCAAAATATATATCCAATTTAAAAAAGGGCAGATAAACCAAATAGACAATTTTTTTCCAAAGAAGACATACACATGCCCCAGAGATACATAAAAAGTTGCTCAATACTAACCATCAAGGAAATGCAATTCAAAACCACAATAAGGTATCACCTCACATCTGTTAGAATGGCTATTATCAAAAACGCAAGCAATAACAAGGGTTGGCAAATATGTGAAGAAAAGGGAACGCCTGTGCACTGTTGGTGGAAATGTAAATTGGTGCAGTCACTATGAAAACAAAATGGAGGTTTTTCAAAAAATTAAACATAGAGCTAATACATCATCTAGTAATCTCACTTCTGGGTATATATGCAAAGGAAGTAAAAGCAGGATCTCAAAGAGATACCTTCACCTTTATGTTCACCATAGCATTATTCACAATAACAAAGACATAATAACCAGCTAAGTATGCCTCTATGGCTGAATAAAGAAGCTGTGAAACACACACCCAGGCACACACACAGAAAATGGAATATTACTTAGTCATAAGAAAGAAGGAAATCCTGCCATTTGCAAAAATATGGATGAAGCCAGAGAAAATTATGCTAAATGAACTAAGTCAGAGAACGACAAATACTATTTGATATCACTGATAGGTGGAATCTAAGAGAGCAGAACACATACATAGACTAGAATAGTGTTTACCAGGGTCTGGGATGTGGGGGAATAGAGGAGATACTGGTCTAAGAGTCCAAACTCTTAGAAAAAAATAATATAAATAAAATAATACCATAGAGGGGGAAAAAAGTATCTAGAATGAATGTGCTACTAAGTATGGTGACTTGTTTGCTGAAGAGAAGGTTAAAGTGCCCTCCTTGGGTAATAAGAATCACTTTTTCATTTTTTTAAAAAAGTAACTTCCAGGTGCCTGGGTGGCTCAGTTGGTTAAACTGCTGCCTTTGGCTCAGGTCATGATCCCAGGGTCCAAAGATGGAGCCCTGGTTTGGGCTGCCTGCTCAGTGGAGAGTCTGTTTCTACCTTTCCCTCTCCAATGTGCTCTCTCTCTCTCTCAAATCAATCAATCAATCTACCAAACTTTAAAAAAAGTAACTTCTAAAAATGAATAAATCTAGAAGGGAAGAGAAAGCATAAAAATAAGTATAAATTAGTAATCAAGTAGCAGAGTTGAGAACTACTATTGGAAGCAAAGTTTGACTTGGTAACTATATAGCCTGGCATCATAAAATAAGAAAACCAGATTTAGAGGAGACAATAACAGACTTTTAAACACCTAAGTATAAATTTATCCTCATTTGTCCTTTTCTAATTTTCACACTGCTGTCATTATCTTCTGCTTGTAGAGCATCATCACAATCTGTTGAGTATTTATTACATTGCCAGGGGGTGAGTTTATGTGATTTACACAGATTGATCTCATTTATTCCTTATACCTGGTTTATGAGGTTGATACTATAACCCTGTGTTCACCATTCAGAAAACTAAACTTTGCAGAGGTTGAATAACCTTTCCCAAACCACAACAGATTGTAGAATTAGAAGGTCTAGGATTCAAGCTCGAGCCAATATGTTTCCAAAGGCTGTGCTCTGGACTGCTACACTATTTTCAATGACCAAGGAAGAACATGATTAAGCTGTTTCTGCAAGTTTTGGGCATCAGATCCATGTGGCTCCTTTTCATATTTCATCGATATCACTATCTGTATCTGAAACTTTAGTGTTTCACAATAAACAAAGTTCATGAAGATTACTCTGATTTGATAAGATATGTTTGCATCAAGCTTAAAGTATTATTTATTTAAGAAGGCAAAAAGAAAGTAATTTAAAAAGATTTCAAACAATGGTATTTAAAATAAATATATCCAGGCTTAAGGGATTATATCTTTAACTATCTAGGACTTACTCATCTTTCTAGAATTATTCCTTCAACAAGAACACAGTTAGCTAATGATTTACTCTTACACCAGTTTTTTTTAACATAAACAATTAGTGCTTTTGTTTAAATGACTATTTGATGATTCTTTGGCTAGAAATATCAACATACAACAGAAATATGAAGAATTCACCAGACAATTCCTTTTGAATAATATATATGGGATATATTAAGAATATATATAAAAAGATTAGATCAACGTGGTTGTATACCACTATATATCATCTAAAAACACACTAAATATGTTTATAAGAAATCAGCAATAAAGTTAAGCCACTCAGTTGTATTCCATTTATATTTTATGCATTTACTAAGGAGATTACCTGCTATATATTTTAAGGTAGTTACCATAACATAAATTTTTATTGCAATGTAATTCCATTTGAATCATAAAGTTTAATAACTACTTAATTACTTTTAAAAGCTTTATTAATAATAATAACTTCAGGATATAATGTTTTTTTTTGTTTTGGGGGGTTTTAGATTTTTATTTTATTTATTTGACAGAAATTGATCACAAATAGGCAGAGAGGCAGGCAGGGGGAGAGAGGGTAACAGGCTCCTCGCTGAGCAGAGCCCAACGTAGGGCAAGATCCCAGGACCCTGAGATCATGACTTGAGCTGAAGGCAGAGGCTTTAACCCATTGAGCCACCCAGGCGCCCAGAGAGTGTAATGTTTTTAAAAAAAAATACCTTATTATGAGCTTTGACCATTTTGCTTAATTTTATTTTTCCCTTATATAATTTAAATAATTTAAATATTTTTCATTAATAAGAAATGCCCAAAAGTAGATTTTTTTTTAAAGATTTTTTATTTATTTGACAGCGAGAAACACAGCGAGAGAGGAAACACAAGCAGAGGGAATGGTAGCGGGAGAAGCAGGCTTCCTGCCGAGCAAGGAGTCCGATGCGGGGTTCGTTCCCAGGACTCTGGGATCATGACCTGAGCCGAAGGCAGATGCTTAACGACTGAGCCACCCAGGAGCCCCAAAAGTAGATTTTTTTAAGGAAAAAGTAAAACAATATTGAGAGACTAAAGTTCATGTAAGGAATAGCTATTACAAAAGGCTCAGAAATAACACACCATAGATTTCATACAGAATATGTGTTCCTTGCCAATTTCAGAAGCTTTTCCTTCATTGGTGTACACTCATAGCCTGGAATAGATGTGAATGTTCAGGCTCTCAATACAAGGCCTTTTCCACAGAGGGTCCTTGTCTTTGTAATTACCTCCTACTCCAGCTCGGTAAGAGTTTGTTGAAACACTGGATTCCAGGCAAATTGATTTTCATTGTGAGAAGTAACATAGTTGATGTACGAGGACTTCTGTGGCTATAGAATAATGGATTTTCATGCTGCACTGTTTTTGTAGACTTTCATATATGAATGGGCTTGTATCAGGGTAGAAATCAAACAAATCTTTAAAACTAACTTTAAGTAATTGAAAGAAATCACCTAAACAAAAATGTCCTGATGGCAAATTTTAATATCCTTCAAATTGTTCACAAGGTTATAGAACAAATTTATGGTGGATATTTGCATTGTATTTGAAGATTCCCACAAGATTAAAATCCTCAATAGTGTCATTTACATCTTCAATTACATTTATTAAGCATCTACTTACAAATACATGTAATGCTAAGAATTCTGTGTAGTAAGGGGCATAGGTGTAGCCTATGTTTTAGAGAAGATTGTTAATAAAGTACATGGACAAAAGAAAGTCATATAAACAGGGCTGGGCTCAAACCAGGATTTATTACTACAACCAGTATTTCTTAGTAAATAGTTAAAAACACTGTCTATGTAGGAGTGAGTTATAGGACAGATGGCCTAGTGCCAAAAAAAAAAAAAAAAAACTAATAATAATAACGTTAGGAGTTGGCCAATAACAAATATAACCTTACATATTTGGTTTAAACCTAGCCCTGTATGTAATAAAACTAACAAGTACAAATAATAGTGGGAACTGTACTAAAGAAACATTTTTAGCAATTATACATTTTTTTAGCTTTTTATTGAGTATGGTACCTTTAAACAGCATAGAAATATCATTATGCTTCATATATTCAAGAAATTATAATTTAGGTGCTGCTGGAATTTGCAGTAACTCAGGGGCACCTGGGTGGCTCAGTGGGTTAAGGCCTCTGTCTTCGGCTCAGGTCATGATCCCAGGGTCCTGGGAGAGTGCCCCATGTCGGCCTTTCTGCTCAGCAGGGAGCCTGATTCCCCCTCTCTCTATGCCTACTTGTGATCTCTCTCTCTGTCAATAAATAAAATCTTTAAAAAAAAATTCAGTTTCCAATTTCTTTAAAAAAAAATTATGTGATACTAAAAAAAAAAATCTTAAGGCATACTTTTCTTTTTTTAACATTTGGAAATAAAAATTAATTCAAATTTATAAGGCAAATGGCACACTTGGTGAGGAAAGTACCACAAAGGTAGATGTTGTTATGTAAAAACAAACAAGTGGTTGTCAAAGACATAGGAGAAGTTTCTGTAGTATTAACCTCAATTCCAAACAGTATGCAATATTATTCTCTCAGAAGGAGAATATTTCTTTTAATACATCTGAAGTTTAATCCAATAATCATTCTGCTATCAGATGAAATTTAATATGACTAAATATACATTGAAAGATTATCATATGTATTATAAACAGTTATAAAACTTGGCTTATTTTGAGACAGGACATTTGTGTTTGCTTTTTGATAGTTATAAATTGATTAAATATAATCCCTAAAATAAAATTATAAACATTTTATTTACTGGCATGGAATTCCTTTTAGAAGTTTCTTTCATTACATTTTATGCCTTCAATATGCATTTCTTTATTAAATGATCTCCTCACTGTAGAAAGAGGTGACCTGATTAAATTTACATCACCATATTTGTTTGGTACTCAGGTGACTGAATATTCCAAAAAAAAAAAAAATGTGTGTGTGTGTGTGTGTGTGTGTGTGTGTGTGTTTGTGCGCATATAATGCATAATGTTTTTAGAAATATGCTCTTTAGAAACTCTTCAAAGCAGAAAAATAAAAGAAATAAATTGTGCTGACTGGTAAAGGCTGAATCTAACACTTCCTTTATAAATGTTGGGGAAAGTTTATGCAAAAGTTACCAGTGCTTTCTGCCCTCTAGGATGGAGACTGAGGGCCAACTAATCCTTTGCTGTCAGAGGGAACATGCTAGAGGCCCTACTTTTTATTCTGATATACATATATAGTCCTTTTGGGGATGGCCTAAATACAGTGAGGGAAATCAAATGCAGATACCTTAGACAGAGATGGAAAGTGTTCTGCTTAGTAATGTAATTGGTGTATCTTTCAGAATAATCTAGCCTCCATAAATTACATTAGATAAATTCCTCCTGAATCTTAAAAATCTAGATTTGGGTAGCTTCCTACCTGAAACATTACTGAGAGAATATCAAGTAAAAGGATATTGGGAATGGAGATAAAACAACTGCAGGAGGGAAAGTATAGTCCTGATACTCTCCTCCCCCTACAGAGTGAATGGAATGAACCATTGGGTAAAGTACAACATGGGTCAAAATGCTATTTTCCTGTACATACATTACTCAAGACTGAACAATCAAGAGTTTGAAATATGTTAATTTCAACTAGGACTATCATGCTGGAGCCACAGTACCAAATCACATTCTAAAAAGCAATGGACCAGGAAATTCCCCTGAAAGGAAACATCAGAGGAAGAAGGTAATCCAGATGAGCAAAGTGATGGAGGTTAGAGGGGGTAAGGGGGCTACTTAATCTCTTCTCAGTGGCTGGTAATAAATGTGATGACAGTTTGGTCAATTCTCCAAGGCAAGTAGATGTTTGAGAACTATTTAAATTAAGGCGAAACTTGACTCCTGCCAGGGAAGGCCACCTAGAACTAGACAAAGAGGCACAGTGAAGAAACTTGAGGTCAAGTTGGGGCATCTGGGCTCCAAGAAAAACCATGCCCAGTACCAGCTGATCTTATATCTGATTCTTCTTTCTTATGTTATCCTAAAGGCTCTGACTCAATTTTACTAACATTTATGACTTTAGCTTCAGTTTTGTTGTGAAGAAGTAGGAAAGCATGCAAACTTTTGAAGTATCCAGTAAGAAATAGAAATAAGAAAGTCACACCCATCCCACCTGGTTGCAAGCTTCCATCAGGAAGCACCAATGAGAGAGAGCTATACCAGAAAAGCAGTTCTCTGGGGGTCACTGATCATGGAGGCAGCATTTTTGTAACTAGTTAAGAAAGATACTGGAGTATCTACATTGAGGACACATGAAGCAGAAAATGGGAAAGAAACCTCAAAAAGAGCTTAGGGGTGATTCAAGGGGATTTAATTATCCCAATGAGGGGTGAGCCTTAATAATCTGAATATATAAATAAATGTGTCTTATTTTGTGTACAGGCTGGATATATATACACACATATATATATATCTCCTGAAAATATATATAATGAAATAATTTAGGGTAACATTCATAATAGCATATTAAAACAGAAATACTGAATATTACATCTCCTGCATTACAATTTTTAGATCATTGGTTGTAATTTTCTTTTAATTGTTAAAGCTTATGCTTTGTGCTTTCAATAAAAGGAAATAATGGAAGACTAAAATGTGTTAAAATCAGAAAGTCAAAAATAATAGCTGTTCAAGTCAGTCTCACAGAGTTTATGAAAAGGGTGTTTAGGTAATGTAGGTAAAGAGGTATTCTAAAACTTAAAAATCATCTTACAAATACAAGATAATCCCATCATTTTAAAATTCTAATTTTAAAAATTTATTATTTAATGCCTTATATTTTTATAATTTATAAAACTGCTTTTAACTTTAGAAATTTAGATCTTTACTCTTTATTCTTAATTTTAAAATGAAAAGACTGTATGGAAGAAAATTATGTGGGGGAGATAGGTTTTAAAAAATCCACTGCTTTTTCTGATAATGTGAGTACCTAAGTAAAGCATTGGAAAGCATCCAACTGAAGTTAAGTTATTAAAAATAATGTTCTACATGTTACAATACAGAACAACACAATGTTTCAACAAATCTAAATAGAATTATCAAAATGTTTGTTGGAAATATGCTCTTCCTTTCATTTATAAATAAAATTATGTCAATCAAAAACAAATTACATTTTCTTCTCTCGGAACATGTGTTTTAAGCTTTTAAAAATCAGCAATGATTTGTTATTGACATTTTAAGATACTTAATGGAACCAAAAAATACAATTAACAAAAGATGCCCTGTTTACTAGTGCACTATCCTATCCCTCATGCCTAAATTGCTATGGTCTAATTTATAGTATTTAAAAGTATACATGTTGTATATAAATAGATGAAAATTAGGGATATGGTATTGTTTGGGGAAGAGGAAAGGACCAAGGATGAAAACTGATGTAAGCCTCAGAGATGAGGTAAGAGCAGCTCCCTATTAAATATGTTCTATTTTTTAAAGATTTATTTATTTGTCAGAGAAAGAGAGTACACGCACAAGCAGGGGGAGCAGCAGGCAGAGGGAGAGGCAGGCTCCCCACTGAACAAGCAGCCCCATGCAGGACTCAATCCCAGGACCCTGGGATCATGACCTGAGCCGAAGGCAGACACTTAACCAAATAAGCCACCCAGG
>CM053608.1:50753559-50821865 GCA_028646535.1 Procyon lotor
AGACTAAAAGCTCCATGCCTGCAGGGACTAGAATATTATCCTCATGGCTATATCCCAGACACAGTGTTCTGAACAATATAAGTCGACAACAGATGTATGCTAAAGGAATGAATTAGGCAATAGTTGAAAATTCTAATCCATTCCCCAACATATCTGACTCTGGTTTCTAGTCTCCACCTCCCAGTAAAATTATTTTATTTCCAAAAAATCCCCGATGACCTTTAGCTGTCAAATCTGGTAGATATACTATATGCTTATAGTACTCAATTTCCCAAATCTTTTAGCTTACTTGATCATTTTCTTATTTTTGAAATTATCTCCACCTTGTGCTCCATGATATGACATAGTTACCTTCTGTTTTTCCCAGATAATATAGACATTATTTCTTAAATCTTCACAAATGTTTATTATTATACCATATCTATTTTACTGATGAAGAAATTTATACATTAAAAGGTTAATTGGCTTTCTAATGTTACATTGTTAGTAACTGAGAAATTTGAGATTTCAATCCAATCAATATGGTTCGAGAATATTTCTTTCTTTTTTTTTTTTTTTTTATTTGACAGAGAGAAACACAGCGAGAGAGGGAACACAAGCAGAGGGAGTGGTAGCGGGAGAAGCAGGCTCCCTGCCGAGCAGAGAGCCCGATGCAGGGCTTGATCCCAGGACCCTGGGATCTGACCTGGGCCGAGGGCAGACACTTACCGACTGAGCCACCCAGGAGCCCCGAGAATATTTCTTGACCTTTTCTGTATTGCAACAAATTTAAACTAATCTAAAGTCATTGAATTGACTGTCCCTTTATAAGGGTGACTCTCAGATCTTTTTCTCCGGTTCAAATAACTCTAACATGTTCTGATCATTTAAAAAAAAAAAAGCATAGACACAAAATGGCATCACTTAGGTTAAGGCCCCAAGCCAGTAAACCAGGGCTTAATATGTAATCTAATTGCAGTTTCAATCTCCCCTAGAAATGTAGTGTCATCTGGTCAGTCAGAAATATTCTAGTGGGCAGAAATATTCCAATGAGTCTGTCACATGGCCTCCTCCATCCTTCAAAGGAAGATGAGGTGATCTGCATAAGACTCCCTGAGTTTTCTCTAAAGGAAAGTGACCATGCCTAGAACAATCCTTTTTTTTTTTTTTTTTTTGCTTATAAATTTCTTGTCTCACCCTTCTTCCTATACAACCTTCTATTTTGCACGATTCCTCAAACCCCGCTCCCTATTTGCTAGATGAGATGCTGCTTGATTCTTGAATTATTTAATAAAGCCAATTAGATCTTCAAAATTACTCAGTTAAATTTTGTTTTTGTTTTTAACATCGTTAGTATTTATCTGCCCACTGTACATCTCCATTTGGTGTTCCACAGGCATGTTGAAGGCTACATGAACCCAAAACTGAACTCTCACTTTCACTCAAAACATTTTTCTTCTAAATTCCTTGCATTATAAAATATCACCATGACCCCCAAATAAGTCCCAAATATCCTGTTCAATTCCTCTGACTCTCCTTCATGCCTAGTTATCTCACTACCAGCACCCAAATTCAGGAGATTTTTCCATCTTTGTACAAATATACACAAATATTATCTCTCTATTTTGCACTCCCATCACTTTTCTCATAGTCTATGTGTTCATTATTATTTGTCTGTACAATATTGGCTTGCCAACTGGTCTGTCTAAACCATCTTACTGCTCTTTTTATATCCTTCTTAATGCTGCCCACGTGAAATTTCTAAAACATAAATTTGACTGTGACATTTTACCTGTTTTCAGCATTTAATGGCTCCCTGAAGTTTTCAAAATCAGGGTTTAATTATTTAGCAGAAAGCACAAGGGTCTACATCTCTGTCTGCCCCTTGTTTACTTATTCATTCTCACTTCCTATCACTTTACTTGCATCCTACATACCAGCCACACTAGCCATTTAGAGTTCCTCTAAAGTGCTTTCCTTTGGATGGAATCCATTTAATCCCATTGCACACTGTTCATACTTTACGGCTGATCTGAGATGTTGCATCTCTTAAATGAGCTTTCCTTGACCTTCACCCTGAGCCTAGTTATCTCAAATATACAACCTATAGTCTCCCTTAGAGTTTTCACGTTCTGAGGCCAAAAAAAACCACTCTAAACCTTATTGAAATTATATATGAACAACCTGTTTCTAGGGTCCATGGTTGCTATCTCAGTTTTTTCATCACCTAGCCTGATGCCTGGCCCATAGCTGAGGTCCTCAATGAATGATAAAGATATAACTGAAGTCTACATTTATTTCCTATTCTTGGTACTATAGATATTATCATTTAACATTTATATTCCCAAATCTACATTCTTCAGTCTACAATCTAACTATGTTAGATTCTTGCAAATATCTTTACCATTTTTATTTGAAAAAATAAAATAGTGCATCCTTAGAACAGTACTTTCTCTTAAAAAGCATTGCTGAACAGCATTCGAACAATCATTCCATTTTTTTATCACAAAGAGTCCTATCTTCCAATTGCTAGCACACCGATAATAAATGAATAGAAATGGTAAGTTTGGGACTGTTAGTAATAACAACATGACTTAAAATAAACTTTTACAAATAGTGAGATTTCATGGTATATTTTTACTATTTAAGAAGTAAGCTTTTTTCCTTTGAGAAAATAAGTATGTTTACTACTACAGAGGTCATCAAGTTATCTTACAGAATTTAGAGGTGCCTGAATGGCTTATATCAGCGTTAAATAATATCTTCTAAATTATTTGTCAATAATCACAGTGTTCAGTTTTAAGAAGTTTATCTGGTTCTTTATTTCCCATAAGATGTTTTGGTTTTTAATAGCCAGTTTATAATTATCTACAGTATGCATCCAACTGATAATCAAACCAACTTGTCAAGACCATGGAAATGTTACTCTTGCACTGGAAACAATAACATGTGACCTTTAATTTTAAGCCCTAAAATACTTAATAGCTATAGTCAGATGGAACTTTTTTTAGTGATCTTAAAACCCTAAAATATTTTTTACTGAAACAAAAGTGAGTACTAATTTGTCCATAAATTCATTCATTTCTAAAATCCAACTCATCAACATGTAGTATTAACTATAAGTTAAAGAAATATTTTGAAGATAAAATTCACATTGTACTAATAAGTTAAATTATCATAGAATATTGAAGAAATATATCCCAGTCTCTCGATACTCATCTGATGTAGGTGAGCCATGCTATCTCACAAACTATTGCTGGCACTATTGCAGACAGATATTGGGCTGTGAAGACTACACTAAAGTAACAATTCTTGGGGCACCTGGGTGGCTCAGTGGGTTAAAGCCCCTGCCTTCGGCTCAGGTCATGATCTCGGGGTCCTGGGATCGAGCCCCACATCGGGCTCTCTGCTCAGTGGGGAGCCTGCTTCCCCTTCTCTCTCTGCCTGCTTGTGATCTTTCTCCTCTCTGTCAAATAAATAAATAAAGTCTTAAAAAAATAAAGTAACACTTCTTAAGCATCTTTTATAACAGCACAACTACTGACTTTAGTGACTTCATAGTCTAATGAAGAAGGCTCTGAAGTAAGCAGGTAAATACAAATACAAATTCTGAAATGAATGTGATAACAAAAGAAAATCCAGAGTTTTTTGAAAGCCTGTAGTAGAGTCAGCTAAATCAGATACATTATTTGGTAGAAAGAGGAAAGGAGATTCAAAGGAATTAGAAATACACATGGCTTATATAGAAGCTGTCTCTCCTTCATTATTATTAAAATTATAAGGCAGTTAAGCACGTAGGCATTAAACAATAAATATTTGAACATAATTATGTGCCTAACATTGTTGGGCATAATTGATTGTAAATATGGCTAAATCCTTGTCCTTCAGATACTTACAGTGAAATAAATATATCACATACAATCTTAATCTCCAAATAATTGAGATACATAGTCAACACAAAGTATACTAAAACTTGAATAGGAGATTGATTTGAACTCACATTGCAATGCTCAAGTTGTACAAGCGCAAAGTATTATTCTAATAATAAAAATTGATGCAAAAACATATAAAGTGTTTTTTAAAAATTTAAATATAATTAGATAAATAGATAAATTAACTACTTTACCTAGGTAGAATAGAAACAAGGTAGAACACATGGGCATTACTGGAGGTCTAAATCATGCTAAGAAAACCCCAAAGACCAGTTAGTTTCCATTGGAGCTAGACAATAAAGTACATGGAAGAGGTCTTAAAAACACTGAGCCTTAGAGGAGAATGGGAGTTCACTTCATGAAGAAGAAGTGAGGCAAAGAGATAGACATATAATATTGAATGAATCCTCAGAGGAATGCATAAGCATATTTAGTGAATTGATGGAACACAGGATGGGGTAGTCATGCAGGGGATTTCAGGAAGATGTAGCAAGATTGTTGTAGCACGACTGTAAAGCTCCTCTGAACTGGAATGTCAAAGCAGGTTTTATTTTGTACATAATCGAATAAAAGAGAATATTTTAAGAAAAAAAAACTAATTGATTTGTTAATTCTGGTGTAAAAGGCAAATTGAAGAAGAGGTTCCACACAGTGAAATAACCATCAAAATACTCAAATAGTTTAGGTCAAAGTAATGGTGGCATGAATTAGGTGAGTATAGAAATGAGTGAGACACAGCAAATATTTTAGTAGAATATTGATTGGGTGTCAGTGTGGGGGCCTAGGGCAAGCTGCTCCAGAATGTGCCCCTTGGTATATTGATTATTTAAAGTAAAAGTTACTTGAGAGGCAGCCTATATAAGAAGGACACTTGGATCTTCCTCTGACCCCCTAAAAGCAGAAAATAAATCTCTCATGTAGAAGGTACCCTCCCTTGTACTAGGAGGTAAAGAGACATACTTATCCCCAAAAATAGGAAATTTAGAGCCAAGGCTGTATAAACAACCCTTGTTACTTCTTACTAATTTAATACCCCAGACCAAATTCTGTTTAGAATTCCTAACTAACCGAAGCTCCCAAACTTAAATTTTCTTTGTCCTGTCAATTTCTCACAGATTGTCTTTTTATCTAAAAAGTATAAAAACTGCCTGCTTGGTAATTTCTTTAGGTCTCAATTTCATAATTGCACCTTAATGTGCACATAAAAAAACTTTTCTTTTTTTCTCCCATTAATCTGTCTCGTGTAAATTTAATTTTTAGTCCAGCTGGAAGACTTCGAAGGGTAGGAAAGAATTTTCCCTTCCTTTCATCAGGGTGTTCCAGAGGGAGGAAGGAAAACTCACATAATACTTTCTTCCCTTAGTAACCAAAATCTCGGTGGCAATCCCTGACTAGATAAACAATTCTAAAGAAACGTAAGATCTAAGATTAAATATTCTTTGACTTTGACCATATTTATTATGAGGTGAACTGATATACAGCAAAAGATGAAAACTCACATCTGTAGTTCAAAAGAGAAGCCAGGGACAGAGATTTATAGATGATGGTAAATTGCATGTGCCTGATATAATGGTTGAAGACATGAAGTAGATAACATCACCCAGGAATGGGTATAAAATGATGCCATACCATGGAAAAGCAATTTTTGAGGGGCAGCCTGAAAAACTGGGAATCAAACAAGGAAAACAAGAATTAAATGGGAGGAACAGGAGCAATGGGAAAAAAAATTCTAATCTGTGATCTGGTCCTGAATTTTTTTCCAACTTCCCATTATACTTACTCCCATCTCATCCTCAGGCGTTGTAAGCTTGAACCACACTCACTATTTCCAAAACATGCTGTGCGGGTTCTCAACTCCATGTTGCCTTGTACCTTTTAATCTGCCTGGAATTCCCACTCACCGGTCCTTTCAGATGCCACTTCCTCTATGGAATCTCCCCACTCCTGACCCCACAGATATTTTACTTGAGGAACAGTTACATTAGAGCTGTCATCTCCCTACCTGGTAATTGTTTTTGCATTGGTCTCTCTCATTTAAATAGGAGCTCCAGGTGGGCGTACATGGGCCTTAATCCATCTTTTAAAGCCAAGGCTTCGCATATAATGGACACTTAAGAAATGTTCATTGAATATGGAAGGCTAGGGTGGATAGGAACAGTACAGGCTTCTAAGTGGTTGAGCAGAATGAGCACAGAGAATAGGAAGTTGGGCTTGGCAATTTAGAGGGAAGTGATGACCTTTTTAAGAATGACTTCCCATGGGGCGCCTGGGTGGCTCAGTCGTTAAGCGTCTGCCTTCGGCCCAGGTCAGATCCCAGCGTCCTGGGATCCAGCCCCGCATCGGGCTCCCTGCTCCGCGGGAAGCCTGCTTCTCCCGCTACCATTCCCTCTGCTTGTGTCCCCTCTCTCGCTGTGTTTCTCGCTGTCAAATAAATAAAATCTTTAAAAAAAAAAAAAAAAAAAGAATGACTTCCCTGCAGTGCTGTGGGTAGAAGCCAGATAATAAAGGATTAAGGAAGGAGTGGGTGGTAATTAGATAGGAAAACTGCAGATTGCTTTCGATACACTTTACTACTAAAGGACAGTCAAGAGATTAGAGAGTAACTTGAGGGTGAAGCAATGATGAGGAAAGGAATTTAAGGAGAAGGAAATCTTGAGTAAATTTATAAACTGGAAGTAGATAGTTAGGAAACCAAATAACAGGAATACACATTGTTCAATGTAGAGAGAGATGAAGAGGAAGAGATGCCAAGTGCAAAGGTAGCTGAAGAAAAAGTAGGAACTGTCCCTCCTCTGAGATTGGAAGGCAAAGGGAAGAAAGTGTCACACTAGTTTTCTGTCATAAATGAGAAAAATTAAGAACCTTCATTTCTTATTGGGTGGCTTCTGGGAATAGATGGTGATGATTCTGCCACCTTCCATGAACAGGAGTAAGGAATGGGAATATGAAAAAAAAAAGAACAATGGATGCGTATTTAAGGAAGGCTGCATGACTATCTAAGAGAGAAACAAACAAACAAACAAAAAAAACAATTGAACTGAGACTAAATATTTAAAGTCCCATAGTTAAGTAGCAACTTAAAAAACCTTAACACATTTGGTACACATAATAAATAGGAGTCTGGTTAACAAAACACTTCAGTTAATAGAGAGTTATATAAATCATGAGCTGGTTTGAAAATTATTACAGACATATGTATTGTTAATTGTTCTTAGCACCAAAACTAGATGAACTTTAATTTTGACTTTGTAGTAGAAAACATTTAAAGATCTTAATCTGAGAATCAGGGATATCACCTTTAATTTTCATGGTACTTGAATTGTCTAAAAATATAAGTCAAGAAATTTCTAGTCATTGGGAATTTAGAAAAATAATTAACAACGCATGTCATGTTATACTATATACATAAGTTTACTATATTAGACTGTATTAACTCCAAAGCCGATTCGACAAGAATTTAAATCTATCTCTTCTAGAAAAAAATGTGGTTTAAATATACAGTACAAAGATTTTAAAAATATAAGTGCTTATGTATAGTCAAAAATAATTTCAAAATTCTACAGAACTCTCTTTCAAACTCTAGTGATACTTAAAATTTTCTTATTCTAACCCACTGAAAAGTACCACAAATTTATCATATCATTCATCTTCCTCAAAATATCATCGTGAAGCAGGTTCCTAAAATATAGTATAATAATTGAAAGCCCGAGGCTTGGCATTGAACAGACCCGCTTAAATACTCAATCCACCATCTACCAGCTAAGTGATCTTGGCAAGAGGCTTACACTGTCCCCCTCTATTACCCCTTTCGTACAATGGGGATAATAGCACCAATCTCACAGGTGTGTTGTGAAGAGAAAACAACCTGCTGCACATAAACCATTTAATAAGGTTCCTGGCACAGGGTAAGCTCTCAATATATGGCAGCTATTGGGATGACTTCCTATATAGTTCAATCATTTTCTTTCTGAAACATTTCTTCTATAATTGAATTTAAAAAAACAGCAAATGCGTATGATAGAAGAGTTGTTAAATTTGTGAAACTGTCTTAAAATATGTCCAATATCTATCACAGAGTGATAGTAGCTTTTCTGGACAAAACAACTTTAAAAAAAAAAATCTATTATATTAGCTCAATCTGCTAATGAAAGTAGGAAACCTAAATGAAGTGATTAAGCTTTTACTATTGTAATGTTTTATAGAAAAAAAGACCTTTGGATAACTTTCAAAAGTGTCATGTCCTTAGGATTAGCATTTATGGAGATACATCTGCAATATACATATCATTAAAAATAAAAATGTACTTGTTCCAGCACCTTCTGATTAAATGCTAACATTAAATAGTGTAATCAATTACTGAAAACTTCAATGTTTAATACTTCATTCATAACATTGTTCCTATTGTTCTCCTTCTCCCTCATTACTAATTATTTTGGTTTTCTTTCTTATATTAATACATAGTGTTAGCTAGATATTTATTATTCATATAAAAGACTTTTTTTTTCAAAATTCTCCATTCATTACCAATGTTTATATTTGTATTTCCCTCAACAGAAATAGGTAAAAAATT
Organism: Procyon lotor; assembly: GCA_028646535.1. Taxonomy (NCBI): domain Eukaryota; kingdom Metazoa; phylum Chordata; class Mammalia; order Carnivora; family Procyonidae; genus Procyon; species Procyon lotor. The sequence goes on from CM053608.1 coordinate 50,762,041, forward strand.
AAGTCAAATAATGCTGTCAAAATGACCCAGATTTTAAAAGGCTTTGTTTCCACATACATGAAAATGGAATTTAGGGGTGCCTGGGTGGCTCAGTGGGTTAAAGCCTCTGCCTTCAACCCAGGTCATGATCTCAGGGTCCCGGGATCGAGCCCCCCATCGGGCTCTCTGCTCAGCAGGGAGCCTGCTTCCCCCTCTCTCTCTGCCCTCCTCTCTGCCTACTTGTAATCTCTCTCTGTCTAATAAATAAAATCTTTAAAAAAAAAAAAAAAGAAAATAGAATTTAAAAAGTAATAATTACTGAAACAATTCATATTTAAAAGTTTTACAAAATCTTATAATTGTGGTTAAATAAGAACATATTATAAATGTTTCTTGTAACTGAAAAATGTACCCAACAGAAAGACAATTACATAAAATTATGGATCAAAATGTTCAGTTATAGTTGTGCCTTTCTCTTGACTAACGTTGAAGGCTAAATATCTCTGGATATCAAAGTTACTCTAAAATATCTACATTTTAGGGCACCTGGGTGGCTCAGTGGGTTAAAGCCTCTGCCTTCAGCTCAAGTCATGATCTCAGGGTCCTGGGATTGAGCCCTGCTTCGGGCTCTCTGCTCAGCGGGGAGCTTGCTTCCTCCTCTCTCTGCCTGCCTCTCTGCCTACTTGTGATCTCTCTCTGTCAAATAAATAAATAAAATCTTAAAAATAATAATAATAAAGTAAAATAAAATATCTACATCTCATAATGCAAATATGTTAAACTTGACATTGAAAAGAAGAGGCAAGAACTACCACCAGCAGTTTTCTAAAAATCAAGAGAGCCATGATATGCATGCTGCTTGCAATGAGGGGCTGTGTTCCACTGACCTTCCCTAGGGCCCTATAATTATAAGAGAGGGGTGACTGGAAACTAAGTCTACTTAAAGCGTAGCACACCTCTGCATACCCAATCACTGTGTGAAAACCTCATTTATTTTGAAGACTAACGTGAGTTTTGTTTTGAGTCACTACCATGAAAAGCATTGTCACAACAGAAGCAGGAAAACCCAAATAACAAACCCTAGTGTGGAAGGAAACGCCAAAACTAATTAGTGAATAGTAAAAGATACCTAAACAGGATACTTTCAGTATTCAGTATTGAAATTTTTCTCAATAATATTTCAACTATCAGTATAAAAGGATGATCAAGAGTGATGTGGAAATAAATACAATTGCAACTTGCTGTTGTATTCTTTTCTTGTCTTTTCTATCCAGTTACAAGATCACCCAGTTACACTGTAACCCTATCATATATTATCCACTCACTTTTGAGTGGTTATTTATAAATATGGTTAATTTGGGAAAAGATTCAAAATTTAAATCAATATATTTAATAACAGAATATCCTTTCTACATACAGGTAAAGATTTTTTTTAGTAAACATGTATCAAGAACATACTCAGTGCTGGGCATTTTTGTAGCACTATGGTGGGCACTAAAATAGGAAAAACAAATAATTCACAATCTTACCCCCAGTTGACCCCCTCTAGTGGAGAATACAGACATAGAGTACCATTAAAGGGCATTTCAAAGCTATATTGATGGCTGTGATAGTGATATATACAGAGTTTGATGTATGGAAGGCCACCTAACCAAAACAGGGGCAGATATGGGGCAGTTACAAGAGATTTGAATTTTCTTCCAAATATAATGATGGAAATGACGCACACAATTCCTTTGATTAATTCCATCTAATATTCCAACAGCAACAAATCAGCACTTGTGAATATTTTAATTAGCTTTGTGGATGGATTGCAAAGAACAAATCTTGTGTGTGGCTGTCTAGGTATGTCGGGATCATGGGTTGATGAATTCTAAGGACACGGGTACAGGGAATAAAAAGTTTTCAGGTGACTTGGCAATCTCTCTCTCTTGTACCTCTGAAGCTGATTGGTGTCTCTTTCACTTGGGGTCTCTTCTCATCCTATATAACTATGTTCTTTTCCTTCTGACTTCTGCTCCCTCATAACTTCATCCATGACTTTCCTAATTCCATTCTCCCACTAATGGTTTTAGCCTCTGCTTACAGAGAGAGACACACCTCAAATTCTGATGCCACGTCAGGCATAGAAGAATGGTTAGTTGTCAGGAGCCCATCCAGATCTCACCAGGTACAGATAGGAAAGTGGCCCAAACAATACCAGTCCACTGAGGCAGCTATGCCTATCAGTAGGCAGCTTTTTGGAAGGTGGTATAAAAAAGGAAGCATGGACTAGGCACCAAAATTTAAGATGTCTCCTGATAAGGTTTAAGGCATCGTCTGGCTCTTTTCTATCTTAGCCCTCGTTCTTATTACTTTGACTTTAGACTACTGTGGCTCCTTCCAATTTTCTAAAATTTCAACTGTGGTCTGCAGAACCTGGTTGTTTTAACTGAATCCCCAAATATCTTTCCTTGCTGTCTTCCATGATATAAATTCAACTTGCTCATACAAGGACGGAAACTGACTTTGGTCCTATTAGTTTTCTGCACAGGCTAAGCCCTTGACTGTAATCTTCTTGTGTTCATTTCTGCTATGAATCTATAATAAAATTCTGATGGTGGTATTTTTTTCATTTAAGGATCATTCACTTATTCATTAGATATTTAGTAAGCTTGTACTATGTGCCAGAAACTACTGTCAATGCTGAGGGTATAGCAGGGTACAAACAAAATAAGTCTTTACTGATCAGAAAATTCTAGAAAATAAAATATTTTAAATGATGAAACATATCCCTTTAATTAACACATTTTGCATTAACTCTTTCTATGATTAATTTGATAGATTCCAACCTTTTCATCTAGACTCTTGGAAACATTTTAAGTACTTCCTAATGACAAAGGACAATCACTTTGAATATCTATTGGTGTGTCATATAATGCCTATGGTACTCTGTATATAACTTTATTATGATGTTTATGATCTTGTATGGCAAATGTTTGCTCTGTCTACTTTCCAAAAATATGAGCTCCTGGGAAACATTTTATATTTTCCCTCAGTGCCTCGCCTAGTGCATGAATGAGGATGAAACAGTCACAGGGACAGCACTAAGGGATGAGTAATTCGATGATGTATATTTCCAATATGATTATAAGCAGGAGTTAAAGAGCATGCTATTGTGCAGAACTGCCGAAACTTATCAGAGTCCAATAGTTTCAACTTCAGACACAGTGTTTTGAGAGTATTTCCTATTGATCATCTCTGAACACCAATGAAAGAGTAAAAGCAAGCCTCAGGTGGCAGAGGAGGCTTTTTTATTAGTGGCTTTTGAAGTGCCTTGAGAAATAAGCTTATAATAGAATGCTGAGCACATTACCCTTTCCAATTCTCAGGTGTACAGACAGCAGGTTAGACACATCTGTGCTGAGCAGAGTATCATGATTAGTGCCATGTTGTGTGCAGTGAACTGTCCCAAAGGCCAGTGGAGCTAATGCACACACTGAGATTTCCCACCCATACATAATGCCAAAAAGGAGCAGGGCCAAATTTTGGTTGGGTAGGAAGCACTCTTCAAGAACCTCTAACAATTATCTTCTCTAACACTTTAATTGTTCATTCCCCTAGAAAATGAGGTGATAATGTAGGGATGGGAGAGAATACATAAGTTTACTCAAAAAAAAAATTTCAGCCAGAACATAAGCTGGAGACTGTGTAGCATGAGACCCATAAATATAGTTCTAGGAAAAAAAAAGGCAAGGAATAGGGATCCTTTGGGTAGAAGCTCAGGACTGTCCTCTCAAAACTAGAAAGTAGAGAATGCTAAATTCACCACCTCAACCCTTCAGCATCAAAAACTTCTGAGTGACTTTCTGTATAATTCTGACAATACATTTGAAATCTTTCAGTTCAAATTTCCTCACCTGCCAAATGACAGGAATATATGATTTGCATATTATGCCTATAAGTTTACTCCCACTTCCAAGGTCTTCTCTTCCCTAAAATACAAGTACATGGATAGTCCTTCTCTCCTATCCTCCCTCACCCAGGAATGGCACTGGGAGAAAACCACACATGCCTCCCTTTCTTCCAATCATTCCCCACCATGACCAAACCTGATGACAGATCAAATTAAAATTCACCCAACATCTCTTATTTATTAACTGGTTACCATAGGTCAGCACTGTGCTTGATGCTGAAGTTTTATGCCAACCTTCCCATCTCAGAGTCCTTGCTACAGATCCAAAAGTGAGAGGGCATTATATAAACATACTCCATAATCATATAATTTATTACACTAATACTTCACTGTTTCCTAGTATTGTCTGGTTATTGTGACAAGATAGAATTCAAACAACCAAAAAAGAAGCAGACTGAAGGGGAGAATTACATAAGTAGGCATAAAAATGATATTTGGGTGAAAGTCAACTTCAATCTCAGTGCCAAATTCTTCTTGGCATAAAAAGTCTTAAGGTGTCAAAGGTTTTGTCTGTCTGTGTTCCCAAGGTCTAGAAAAATGTCTGACATATGCTAGGTACACAACAAATTCTTGTTTTTAGATGAATGAATGAACATATTTGGGATTCAGCCAGATCCAGATATGGTCATATCCAATAACTAACTGAAAACAGATGTAGGCTTCTGATCATAAATGTCCCACAATGTCATCTTACTCCACTAAAATTTTGTTTCCTTTAACTCTATTCCCTAGATCTCCCATGCCTATGGGTGGTGGTAAAAATGAATAGTATGTTAAATTATGCATTGTCCAAGATGGCATTCAAAGTTGAACTAGAATACTCTTTATGGGCTCAAAAAAGTGACCACCACACCTCGATTCTTCTCAGCCAGGCATAGCACCTAAGTCACCTACTTAAATATGCTATATGAAACAATTCTAAATAAGAACAAACAAACCTTGAAGAGCTGGTGGAAAGCTTACTGTGTCCTGGGCTCAAAAAGAAAAATCCCAGGGGCGTCTGGGTGACTCCATTGGTTAAGCATCTGACTTCAGCTCAGGTTATGATTTCAGGGTCGTGGGATCAAACGCTGTGTGGCATGGGGTTCTGTGCTCAGCAGGGAGTCTGCCTGTCCCTCTGCCCCTCTCCAGCAATGTATGTGCATGTTCTCTCTCTCTCTCTCTCAAATAAATTAAAATAAAATCTTTAAAGAAAAATCCCATGAAATGAATGAAATAAAATTTCATTCTCAGTGTTTTCTGCACAAGCATTCAGAAAACAGGTATCTCTAAGGGTAACAAGGTAGGAGGAAGTTTGAGATCACAGTGATTCGTCTATAGATGTCCATTCTTAGAGAAACAGAGTCAAGAGGTATGCCCCACCTGGGTGCTGATATGAGACTTCTTCAGGGTTGTTGGAACAGAAGCAACACAGAGGTAAGAATAATAAAATTCTCAAGGTCACAAAACATTCATGATTATATCCCATATGGCTTCCAAAAGATTTACAATAACCTTTTTATTTTACAGTTAAGGAAACAGAAACCAGAAAGGTAAAGAAATGTACCCAAGGTTACTCAACATATTAGTGGCAGATGGGTGTTCTCTCCACATCATAAATGCTTTGAAAGGGAAATTGTACCCACAGCATATTTGCACATGCTACATCTGTCTACTTTCACTGAATATGCAGGCACATGCTATTCACTTTTGACTAGAAAGGTAAAATTGGGCCAAATAATATTTAATTCCCCACTGTAATAGTAGTTTTACATTCCACATTCAGACAGCTGGCATAATTGAAGACAGCTCGGAACCCCTGAGGATATCCAAACTGTCGCAATTGGAGAAAAGATTTAAGTATCCTGCAGTGTAAGACCTACTCAATGACATTACAAAGCTGATTCAAAATATCATCTTTGTTGGATCCTCAATATCCAATCTAGGAACAATAGACATAATTAAACATAAAAAGCTGTAAATTAAGCAAACTAAATGATGGAGCAAATCATTTCGTTTTTGCACCTGTGAAGTACAGTATGCCATTGTTATTTTCCCAAAGAAGAGAGAACAGACTCTTGTATGGACAATTATCTAAAGAGTTCAGAGCAGGAGCAGCTATAATGGACAATGGATTTCTTTCCAAAGACTAAAAAGATATCAATGAATGTAGTTTTCAAGTCAAAGTGAGAATACACAGCTGCCACCACAGATTCTATTTAACGTATTTCAATGTTACTAATTAAAATAAAAACTTAGGTCTCCTATTCTCAAGCTGGGAAAAAGCAGAAAACACAGAAAAACAACTTCAACTTATAATTTTGTATGTCTCTGTAAAAGAGCTTTTAACTCATTTTGTGTTTGACAGCTACAGGAAAAGTCTGTGCCGTGAAGCCCCCTGCTAAAGGATGGCTGTCCAAAAGGAGGTGGTGTCAGGTTAAGAACCAGGGTTCTGGAGACAGAAGCCTGGGGCAGTATCTCAGCTACCTCCTGGGTAACCTCAGGTTTAACCCATCCATATTTTGCTTTCCTCTTGGATAACATGAAGATAGTTATAGTTCCTACCTCATTGGACCATTGTGAGAATTAAAAGCTACAATCCAGATAAAGCTGCTGAAACACTGACACTCTGACTACTCAGCAAGTGTCAGTTTTCATTATTTCAGTCCAAAATATTGCATATGAGATTTTTAAAGAAGTCAACAAGAACAGATACCTAAGAAGCTATTCTTAACCTGCATTTTAATGGCAGACTCATAATAGCAATTAATTTCATCCATAACATGGCTTTCTAAAAACCTAAATTAAAAGAAAAACACCTGCTGCATTAAAATCAGATGAAAATAGAAATATATTCTAACATGAATTGGTAAAATATTGGCAAGGTCATTGTATGTATATCATCAGCAGAGATACATAGCGTCACCTCAAGCCGGGACTGAACTAAAAGAGCCAAGGGAAAGATCTGCCAATGAGCCCACCATGAACTAACATAAAACCACCTGCAAAATCCATTCAAGCATCTGTCTCTGTGAAGTGCCAAGCCTTCTCCTCCCACCCCACTAGGCTGGCCCCATCTACCACAGAGCAACACTAGAGGCCATTTTTTTAAATTTATTATTGTTAGACCTCCTCCATTTTATCATTCAAAGAGGCATGACCCACAACCCCACACAGCAATTCATTCTCATTCTACGTCACAATTTATGCTGTACATGCTTAGTACCTGCCAAATCCAGTCAGACTAATCCATGTGTTCAAGTACTGGATATTTTATCTCCTAATCTTCAAAATTGTCATGGGGAAAATGATGAACATAGCATCATCTATTGAATGGCTCTGTGTCATCTTCAGTAGAGATGGGACAGTGGATCGTCTATAAGGGAATGTTTCAGCTATAACAGTTCTCAGAGTCAGTGCAGTGGTCAGACTTAGAAGAAAGAAGAGTAACTACACTCCTTCCACATTTCTACATGTATAAATGAGGATACTATTACCTACTTTATGTGCTTTTTGTGAAGATTAAATAATTAATAAATGTAAAGTGCTTAGACTAGTTCCTCACAAGTCCTAAGCACTCAATAAATGTTAGCTATGATGAGATCATAATCATGATCAAGTCATGGTGATGACATGTCATCACATGACTGTGATGATGATGATGATGTGATGAAGATGAAATTACTAATTGGCAATGTATCTAACACCATGCATCAGACTAATAAGTGCAATTCGGAGAGGAGAGTTAAAATATTTAGCTCATCTTCCGCTTTCACTGATTTTACACATTGTATGAGAAAACAGGAAATGCAATACTACAGATGATAGACATATATTTCATAATGAGACATGAGCTATAGAAGCAAAAATAGATGATGATTATAGGAAAACAGAAAAGCCACAGGGTATGAAAGGGACCCTAGAATTAGGGCATTATTTACAGTTTAATTCAGGAGATAAATAATATCATAGAACAATATTAATTAATATGGACCCAGCACTTGCAATGTGTCAGGCACTCTTCTATATTCTTTAACATGTATCAGTAATGTAATCCACACAATAATACTGTGTGCAAGAATTGTTATTATCCTCTGAAACTAGGGCACAGGAAGATTAAATAATTTGCTCAAGGTATCATAGATGATAGGTGGTGAAATCAGGATTTAATATCTTCAGTTTGTCTCTGATGTTTGCTTTTAACTTCTCTACTACAATGTCCCTCAGTATAGAAAGGAGAAGATCTTTCAAGAGCCTTAACAATTAATAGAAAAATTATTGGTGGAAATATGGAAAGTTTTTTAACAAAATGCCAACATAAAATTTTAACATTCCCAAGAGTATCAGGTTAATCCTTAGAAGTGATTATTATGCAATGTTTTAAGCAAGTAGATTTCTGACGTCATTTTTGAGAGAATTTCAGTTATTCTTATTTTAACAATAAAGTTGTTTTAGCCCAGAAAAGATTTTTCTTGCATTCATTATTTGTCAACACAGTTTATATCACTCTTGTCTATAGTACAAGAGAACAGAAATCATCCATGTCCTTTGAGCACCTGCAATCCAAAAGTGAAAAACCATAGTGTGCCCGCAGTACATTTAAATAAGTAGGATAGAGATTGTAGTCCATTCAACTGCATGGGAAAGAGGGATGGGACAGTGGTTGCAGAGGAGTGAGAAAGCTAAAGGGATCTGCTTAGAAAATAATATTGAGAATTAAATGGCAGCACGAAGAAACAAGAATTCTGACCTTATGGAAATAGGAAAGAAGAGGTAAAGGAGTGAAAAATTCAGACATGTAATAAGACTAACCATAAAAAGGAAAACTAATTATAAAATCTAAATACATCTTTAGGAAGTCTCTATGAGAAAGGCTTAAAGGTTCGTTGCTTAAGAAGTGAGTGGTATAATTATGGTTCTAGTATCTCAAATTAACTCAAAATTAACATCTTAGCCAGGAAAACTGTTGCTTTTATGAAAGAAGAGTATACACATATTGGCACTATATTGGCTTATTTAACAAATTCATACTCTAGTTTTTATATTCTCCCAAACCAAGCCAAGTATCTATGAAACACAAATAGGCACACTTATATATTTTATAATTATACACAGTCATGCGTTCTCAGAAAGACTTCCATAATATAACTGTGCAGGTTCTGAGATAAAACACAGCTCTTCTTGAGGTCTGTGTTTCTGAGTGGGTTACTTCTCTCTCCTAGAACATCCAGCCTAGTGCTGGGATACATAAATCCACAGGAAAAAACATGGTACACTAATCTGGTTAGGAACATTTCCTTGAAGATTGGAGGGATGGCCTATTTTTATATTTCAACAAAAACCTCTGTATTACATAGGACAATGTAAAATGTACATAAAATTTGACAAAAGAAAACAGTGGACTCCCAAGAAATTTGCTCTTAAAATAAGTCATGTAACGAGGCTATTCAAACTGAAAATATGCACACGGCTTACTAGGCCTTTAGGGACTCTTTGTTTTGTGAGAAAGAAACGTTAGTGAGGTGGTACACTGGAGCCTTCTCTACACCTGGGAGGCAGAAGATCAGACAAGCACTTAATTGCTTCAAGAGTCAGGGGAAAAAGTCAACTTCCTGTGAGCAAGTCCCCAGGGACATAACTAAATATTTCCAGGGAAGTATTAAGAAGTCATGGACACAATCTAAAACTAAGAAACAATTAGGAAGTGTGCTTTAAAAGAGTCAACAGAGTAGAAACTTCAGAAGGAAAGGAGGAAAGAATGTCAAGGATGAAGAAATAAATGTTTAGCTTTGAATCTACTACTCGAAGAAACAGAAAACCTAGGCAGTCTATAGTATTCTACAAAAGAGCAGACACAAACACTCTATTTGGAGTCACTTTTCCATATTTACTCCTTGAGTACAACTCAATATGAGGCTCAGAAGAAATCTTCAGATTGTAGAGAAAACCAGGGTTTGAATTTCAGCTCCACCACTCTCTGGTTGGAGGGCCTGAAGCAAGTTAACTTTTCTGAATCTCAATTTCCTCAATTGAATAATGAGCAGCATGATAATTGTATCAAAGAGCTATTTGGGGGATAAAATTGTGTAAAAGCACAGAGCATGGATTGAGGAGGCCCTCAAAGAAGGTTAGTTCACTTGAAAAAAGAATGTTGAGGTAGCATTAAAAAGGAGGAAGGAATATCAGAGGGATGAAATCCAAAATAAAATAATAATTGAAAGAACAGGTGATAGTGAGAAGCCCTATGGTGATAATTTATATAGGATTCACAACAATGGCACAGTTCTTACAGCACCCTGAGGCACACACATTTCCAAGGCAACACCAGAGTCTGGTTTTCATTCTTGATGCAGTGAAGGCCGAGCATGACTGTCACAGAGGTTCAGTGAATCCAAAATCACTGGCCATCTTGCTTTGTCTGAAATGATGACATGTGACAAGAATGACTTAAAAGTCTGTTTAGAAGATATTCTACAGAGATAATCTGTCAGTCTAAGCTCTTAGTTTTCTACAGAATGTTTTTCAATAATAACATGGCTACTGTTTTTCCCTTGGTAATATCCTTTTTCTCTATTTTTTTTTAAATAAAAAGAAAAAAGGAAGAACAGAAGAAGAAAAGAGAAAGGGGATAAAAAGAAAAGAAAAATTAAATTGGTTATAATGACTGAAAAGAGGTGAAAGTGCTAAACCCAGTGGCAGTGCTGTTTTTGACACTCTTCCGTCAACACAATCTACTGTCTGTTTATTTTAAGTAATTATAGCACTGTGTTCTTGACATATGCTCAACCAGTGTCCCACTGAGATCACAGCACTTCTTCTGCTTTATTATATTCTGCTTGCTCAATTATTTTCTATCACTGGGCATTGTGTGAAAATCATCATTAAAAGCAATATTTTGGCCAACTCCATAGCAAGCGTAATTCTGTAATCAACAATTTATTGTTTTGATTGTATTTTAGTTATCTAACAAAATGTTTGTAGTATTGGCTGAGGGCCAACCACTGCTTCAGTATTTTATAAACAATAACTCATTTCATTCTCATAAAAACTCTAAGGGTTAAGGATTGTTATCCCCATTTTATACATGAAGAAACCTAAGCACAGAGAGGTTGAGTAACTTGCACAAGGCCACAAAGCTAAGTGATAATGCTGGTGTTGGAACCCAAGTTCAGGAGTCCATGCCTTTAAGCAATACCTAAAGCTGCTCTTCATCTGGAATAAATGAATTAATAAAGATAAATACTATAGAATAATGCCTGGCACATGATAAGGGCTAAATAACTGTTAGGTGTTCTTTATTGTTTTTATGATGACGCTGGTGAGATCATATATAAACATATTGGGTGTTGATTCAGCTAGGGCTTATTTGAAATATCCTCGCTGGCCAAAGTTATGGCCCATCCTTTGTGTATTGGTAGAAAGGTTTACATTTCCCAGGTTGTTAACTGGGATATGGTTCAGAATAGAAGAAAAGCCTCACTAAGTCAAATTATATTGAGACTTTGACTTCAGATGGATCTACTAAGTCCGTCACACTGGCACAGAAGGAAATTAGATTAATCCAACAAGAAGTGCTCCTCATGGAGTCACATTGATTTCTGCCTGCATTAGATGTTCTTCCATGTGCTTACAAAATTGATCTATTCCAGGTGAGCAGAAAATCTATCATTTCAGGGTCTTCCTTTTGTTTGTTTGTTGCTTGTTTTTTAAATGGTTTTGAGTTTACCTGTTCCTAAGAATATATTCCAAATTTCCCTGAAAACTTTCCCTGAAAAATCTATTTTTCCCTGAAAAACAATTTTTTTTCCTTGTGTGGCTTAACTCATAGGTAGTTCTCCATTAACTAAAGGGAACTTCCCAATGATTATTGCATTTTCTTACACTCCCCAATAACAATGGGTTTGGAATAAATCAGTAGTAATCTAAACACATGACAGCCTTTAAATCAAATAGCCATTGATGATATTCTAAAAGTAGAATGGGCCATACTTAACTAATGTAGCATTCTTACTATCACTGAATTCTCATTTTATGTGGAAACATTAATGTTTCATAGTTTAGTTAATTTCCTGCTTGAGCTGTGAGGTCATTTATACTCTTATAGTTATTACATAATAATATAACTATAAAAAAGCTCAAATGCCTCATGGTCTTCCCAAACAGCTACTTGTAAGTAGGTTCTAAAAATTGCTGACTTGTAAATGCTTTGAACTTATGCATAATACTTGCAATAGTATAAGCTATTATCTTTTACGTACATTTGATGACAGAAAGAAATGCATTTTAAAGGAAGATGCTACTGCTTCTTCTAGATTCTGTGCATCAAACACAGTTTTGGTATGGTGACTACTCTTTAGGTATGTTTGTTACTGATATGGAAGTATATAGATTATGTACCTGTAAAATGCAAAGAACTCTGACTAGCTGGGGATATTTATTCAAACATGGATACAATGAACATGATATCTATGCAATTGTTAAAAGATAGTTATTTTCTGATTTCTACAACAATTTTGGCCTTGTTAATAGCATTTAGAATTCTCTTATGATTCTTTTTTTATTCTTTAAATTCATAAGGAAAATCTCTCAAAGCTCATTATAAACTATGAATAGGTCTCTACCTTTAAACTGGATTTTATCAAGCTTAAAAAGATGAGAAACTTGATGATTACAGTTTCCTTAGAAACACAGGAAACAGTAAAACACCTTAGGATCCAAGACTTTTTGGCAAAGAGTCTTATAGTCCATCTGCTGTGTTCAACTATTATGAGAATACAAACAAAATAGATAAGATTCAAATATCATTGTATATAATTATATTTCCTTAATAAAGGAAAGATTTACATTGTCTTTATGACCTATAACTATATAATTAATACATATTAAAACAAAGCAAGAAGGGAAGGAACAAAGGAGAAAGGAAGGAAGGGAAATGGAAATGAATGGGAAAAGAAGAAAAAGATGGAGGCTTGCACCTCCTTCACTACCCAGTGGTGGGCATGTATTTTAATAGCTTCTGGGGGTCACTGGGTCAACAGTTTGCTAAATTGTATTCTTCGTATCTATTGAATGTGGTCCAGTAAACTTTTAAATTGTGTCACTTAAATTTATTTAGTTCTTTACTCATTTGTTTGATCATTGAACATTTACTGCACTAAAGCTATGTGCCAAAGACTGCAGTAGAGGCTGCCACTTAACAGCAAGCAAGATATATCTTTGACTTCAAGAAGATGAGAGACCACTAGGGAGAAAGAAATAGAATATAAAATTACAAACTGTTTCATGTTTCCAGCACCCCTCATCACCTCCATCCCATTCTTCTTGTAACTCCTAACTTATCCCCTTTTCAAGATACCATTCTTAACCAATATTCTTCCTAGACCTTGATTCTGGTGGGGCTGGTGGTCACACTATGCAGGGGCTCCTCTCCTACCAACTTCCTTTCATACTCTCTGCTTTGGCCATAGGAGTATTATCCTTTTATACTCTCTGCTTTGTCCATAGGAGTATTATTACTTGATGTAGGTCCATCAGGTTTTTTTTGGAAATTTGAATACTGAACATAGACACCCAGGGATAGAAGGGCTTTGAAACTGAGTCATCAACTCACAGTCCATAAATTCTGCTGGAGAGATTTAGGGCTGCCATGGTTCCCATCTTTGTCCAAAGCTTGATTTCAATTGTTTATTCAATTCTGCAAACTATGAATATCCTCCAAAGTATCTCTTTTTCTCTTTTTCTTGCTTATGCTAATCAGATTGGGGTTGAAATCCAGGCTTAATGGCTCTAATATATCACTGTAAAGTATCAGGACTTCCTTCCTATGCATTAGCTGAGAAAGACAGATGTTCTGAGTCTAATTCTTCATGGAATCCTTACTCAAGCAAATTTCCAAAAAATCAATATAATTATATTTTATTTGGCACTCATAGAAACTTAAAATGAGAAAAAACCTTGAACAAGGTCAACCAGTCACAGGTTTTGAAAATCTCCATGGTAAAGCTATACAACTACTCTTTGAATACACCCATTGATGGGGAACTCACACTGCGCAAGGCATGTAGATTCCTTTTGGGCTGATTCTAGTTGTCAGAAAGACTTGGCATTTAGTTAAAGTTTGCCTCTCATAAATTTTCATCATAACTTTTCAATGAACATTAGATTCTTTGCCATTTCCTACAAAGGGCTAAACTTTAATTTGACACTTGCACCATCAACCAGCTTCTTATATGTTTCAATATAAATTGTCAGAATAGACTCAAAATCCTAGAAAATGGAATTGCAAAAGAATGTACGTCTTCACAGGCCACAAATTTGACCACAGAAAAACAGCTATGCTTGAATGAATATTAAAAGATCAGGTGAAAAAATGCCAAAAAGCTCTGACCTTTCATGACAAGCTGCCAAGAAAATAATTATTTCTTGGCAGATAGACCAGATCCAAAGGCCAAATATCAATGGACGCATACTCATCCTCCAATCTTTAATATGATTCAATAAATCTTAGAGTTGGCAAAAACTTTAGACATCACATAGCTAAATTTACTTTTAAGAAACTGAGCATGGAAATTAACTTCTATTCTGTAAATAAAGTTACTGCCACCTTTTGAAAAATCAGAGTTCTCAGAGTTCTAAAAATCAGAATTCTAAGCAGAATTCTGGTGTTTTAAGATGTGAGAAAAACCTAAAACTAAAATTTTCCTTAGGAAAACATGACTTGGGCCAGTGAAAGTTGGATTTATGATTCACTCATATAGAATGCAAAATAAGAGACAAAAAAAATTAATGTACTTGCGAGATATCCCATTAGCAGAGAAAACAAGAGAATGTCCGTTAAAAACCAACACAAAAAAACGGAGGTTGCTTGTCACTTAGTACTACCCCTCCTAAACAGATGACTTGCTACAGATACTCAAAAATTAATTTTAAAACCTATGGTAATTAACCTGAGATAATAGTCATTTCAAAACTTTTTCTGTTTTAATCATTTAAAATTTTTAAAAGAAAAGCTTGCAAATAATCCAGTTATTTCCTTTCCTCCATTTCCATGATAGCTTCACTAGTATCTTAGAATTTGGAGGTAAGTTTACAGTAATTTATATTTATTATATGTATATATATGTATATATACTATATATTTAATATATATATTATTATATTTTCTTTAAAAAGACTATTTCACCAAGTATTTATGTGTCTTTGCTATGTATGTTCACCTTGTACAACTGATATGTTATGATCTTTTTTGTTTTAAGATTTATTTCTTTATTTTAGAGAAAGAGAGAGTAGAGGGAGGGGCAGAGGGAGAGGAAGAGAGAGCATCCTCAAGCAGACTCCCCGCTGAACATAAAGCCTGACACAGGGCTTGATCCCAGAACCCTGAGATTATGACCTGAGCTGAAACCAAGAGTCAGAGTCTTAACTGAATGACCCAAGTGACCCTCAATCTTTATAAAAATGTAAATAAAGCCAAAAAAGTTGATTTACTCTCTGTATCAGGAGTGAATTACCACTCAGAAATGCTAATTTTTTATTTCAAGAGTCTGTGTTAATCATTATCTAACCAATGGTATGAGGTGACAGTTCAATCTCTGCCTCTAAGTAATGATTAGTTGTTGATTGATTCAATATTATTTAATTGACTTGCTAGATGAACCCTGAAACTCTCTTCTTTTTCATACATGACAGGTTTTTTAGTTGTGCATATTTTATCTAATAATTTCAAAATAGAATAATAACTCCAGTTACCATTAAGTTAGCCATCCAGCATTGCAATCACATGAAATTTGGCTAGAATTAGATGTTGATAAAAGACAACTTTAGGTAGCAGAAATTAATTTCATAAAACATTCATAAGGTACCCATATTTTAATCACAAGAAAAGTGTCATATGTTTACTCAAGCCTGTTTGTTCTTGTTCTGTAGACATTTTTTAACCTATTCATATAGATAGGAAATTATAATTAAATGACTAACATAAAGAAGCACTAACACCATTGAAGCTATGGATGGTAGGCAGGACAGACCATATTAGTTCAGAGTCATTTGATATGAATACAAGCAGTGCTAAATAAATAAAAGTTACTGAGAATATCTATAGGTCATAGCAAAATACTATAATTGATAAATTCAAATTATGAGCCCAGACTGCCTAGAAAAATTTTAAATGTTCTTAATGTACTATACATAAGAAAGTTAAGTAAGAATATACTACCTGTAATAAAATTTTCTATTATAAGTGGTAAAAACTTTAAAAAATTACTAATGCTTAAAATGGTAATTTTAATTATATGAAGAATTAGGCTGAGGAGATAACACTCTCTAGCCCTGTCAAATAGACAATGCCACAATAAAAACACAGATCAGTTTAATTTTTACTCTCCAATTTATTTGTATGGCTGGGAGTCCAGTTTCTGTTACTATTCTTAGATTAATTCATTCTATATTTTGAATATAGAATATATTCTGATTAATCCCATTGAATGTCATAGCACCTTGAGACAGTGCTGGTCCTGCAAATACAAGCCACAGGTATGCTTTATAGTGAAAACACAAAACCAAAGTTATTCAGTTAGCAAAAGATGATAGGTTATAATGTGTTTTTATCAAGAGTCATGTTGGTTTCAAATGTTGACACTGTGCATACTTTTTTAAAAATTGAGATATAACTGACATACTAGTTCCAGGTGTACAGCATAGTGCTTTGATATTCATATACATTGTGAAATGTTTACCACAGTAAATCTAGTCACCATCTGTCATCTTACAAAATTAATAGAATGTTATTGACTACAAACCCCAGGATGTACATTATATCCCCATGACCTATTTTTTTTATAAATGGAAGTTTGTGCTTCTTAATCCCTTTCACCCAGTTTTCCCTCACCCCCAAACCCCCTTCCCCCTCTGGCAATCACTCATCTGTTCTCTGTATCTGAATTTGGGCTTTGTTGTGTTTTATTTGTCATCTTGTTTGTTTGGAATTTGGAGGTAAGTTTTTTAGATGCCAAATATACATGAAATCATGCAGTATTTGTCTTTCTCTGTCTGACTTACTTTAGTTAGCATAATCTCTTCAAGGTTTATCCATGTCACTGCAAATGGTAAAATTTCCTTCTTTTTTATGGCGGAATAGCATTCCACAGCACTATATCTATCTATCTATCTATCTATCTATCTATCTATCTATCTATCTACCTACCTACCTACCTACCTACCTACCTATCACATTTTCTTTATCCGTTCATCCATTGATGGACACTTGAATTGTTTGCATAACTTGGCTATTGTAAATAATGTTGAAATTAACATCCTGTTGTATATACCTTTTCAAATTAGTGTTTTCATTTTCTCAGATAGATACCCAGTAGTAGAATTGCTGGATCATCTGGTAGCTCTATTTTTAATTTTTTTGAGGAAATCTCTGTATTATTTTCCATAGTAGCTGCACCAATTCACATTCTCATCAATAGTGCACAAGGGTAGTTCCCTATTCTCCACATCCTTTCCAACATTTGCTATTTCTTGTCTTTTTAGTCATTTATTTCTTGTCTTTAATAGTCATTCTGACAGATATAAGGAGATATTTCATTGTGGTTTTGATTTGCATTTTCCTGATAATTAGTGATGTTAGACATCTTTTTATGTATCTGTTGGCCATTTTTATGCCTTCTTTGGAAAAAATGTCTATTTAGATCCTGTGCCTATTTTTTAATTGTATTATTTGTGGGATATTTGTGGATGTTATTAAGTTGTACAGGATCTTTATATATTTGGATATTAACCCTTTACAGACACATGACTTGCAAATATATTCTTTCATTCAGTAGGTTGCCTTTTTGTTTTGTTGATGGCTTCCTTCACTGTGTAGAAGCTTTTTATTTTTCTGTAGTCTGTTTTTGCTTTTGATTCCTTTACTTTTGGAATCAGATTTTAAAAAATCACTAAGATTAATTTCAAATAGTTTACTACTTATATGTTTTCTTCTAGGGATTTTATGGTTTCAGGTTCTACATTCAAGTTTTTAATCTATTTTGAGTTTATTTTTGTGTGTGGTATAAGGTAGTGCCCCAGTTTCATTTTTTTGCATGTAGCTGCCTGGTTTTCCCAACACCATTCATGTCCTTTCCCCACTGTATATTCTTTACTCCTTTGTCACAACTTAACTGACCATATATGAATGGGATTATTTCTAGGCTTTCTATTCTGTTGCATCGATCAATATGTCTGTTTTTATGTCAATACCATAGTATTTTGATTATTGTAGCTTCGTAGTATAGTTTGAAATCAGGTAGTGTGAGATCTCCAGCTTTGTTCTTTTTTCTCAAGATTGCTTATGGCTGGCTTAGGGTCTTTTGTGGTCCACATAAATTTTAGGATTATTTGTTTTAGTTCTGTGAAAAATGTCATTGGAATTTTGGTAGAGATTACATTGACTGTGCAGAGTAATGTGGACATATTAACAATATTAATTTTTTCCAATCCATGAACAGTGTATCTTTCAACTTCTTCGTATCTTCAATTTCTTTTACCAATGTCTTTAAGTTTTTAGTGTACAGGTCTTTCACTCTCTTGCTTAAATTTATTCTTAGGTATTTTATTCTTTTTGTGGCAATTATAAATTGGATTATTTTGATTTCTCTTTCTGATAATGTGTTATCAGTGTATAGAAATGCAACAGACTTTTGTATATTAATCTGTATCTTGCAACTTTAGTGACTTCGTTTCTTAGTTCTAACAGTTCTAACAGTAGTAATAAGTAGCTCCCTTTACTGCAGTTTCCATTGCAGTCAGTCCAATCTTGGCTATTTCATCTCCATAGTATTTCAGACTTCTTTAAGCAAATAATGCTACATAGATGGTTTTAGGAAAATCTTAGTGTGACAGACATATGCTGAGATGACTGCTCACACAACGGTATTCCCTCTAGTATTGCTGAATTTTGTTTTTTTCAATGGCAGGGTCATATGTAAAGCAGTGTACTTGAAAAGAGGAGTCTTTTGTTCTCTTTCCAGCTGTGTCACTGATGATTTGTGGAGGTCAACTAATGGCCCTATGCCTGTTTCTTTAATTAAATAGCAAATTAATAGTTTTTCTAAGTTTACAGGACAATCTGAAAGCCTTTCAAGCCATTCCACTTTGCCGAGATGATCACCTGTTCTCTGAGGCACAGAAGCCCATCTGGCCACAAATACTGGAACACAGATAAAGAAATCACTAAAAAGTCATTGCTTTCTGCCTCTGTCACTCCCTGAAATATTGTCTCCCTGATTTGCTTAAAAACAAAACAAACCAAAACCAAAGCAAACCAAAACAACTGCCACTCTCATTTTGTAACATAAAACAATTGATTAAAATGCTAATTAGTTTTTATCAACTGACTTTGGCAGTCAAAGCAATGGGCCCACTCAGGCTGGAACCAATATTCATCAAATAAAATAAGATTATCTTTTGATTTCTCAAAGAAAGTGGAAATAAAGTATATTTTAAATTCCGCTCTAGTCTTTATTGAAAAGAATGTTTCATATTTAATATGAATTATAAATAACAGGAGTCAAACATGGAGAGCCAAAAGTGCTCCATGGGAGGAAGTGGATGGGTTTCAGAAGTACCGTAACTCCTCTTGCCTACTTGAATATCATTTCAAGTTCTATCAGAATAATATACTAAATAAAACTCCAGGGACCTAAAGGAGCTAGCATGACTCAATGTATTTTGATACACTTCCACAACAGACCAAAAGCATACCAATCATTTCAAAAGCCATATATTTAGAATTTGTATCTTTTTGCTCCTCATTATGAAGATAAAAATTGACAATATGAAGCTCATTTAGATTGCAATAATGTGGTATTGATTAAAACTAGAATAAATCTGGCCTTTTAAGTAAGAATTATTACCCATTGGAAGAGTCTAGATGAATGCATATCAACAACTTTTCACTAAGGGAAATCTTGATATTGATAATAATAATAATAATAATCTGATCACAACCCAAATTGGTTGATAAATACCTATCTAAAAATCTTAAAGGCGATTCTGGAGCCAGAGTAAAGTCATATCATATCTAAAAGCATAACATAAATCAGAATTAAAATAATACTATGCAGATAATTAGAATTAAAGGGATGTAATTCCTGTAAGTGTCTTTTTTCTAAGTAATTTCTTATTTGTTTGTGTACTGCTCATCCCTACTATCAGCCTGCTGGATTCTGCTCCTAGAAAAAATTGAAGGTACATATTTCCTTTGGATAAAATCTACCATATAGGGTGAATTAGAAGATGGACATGCTAGAATGAGAAGATGTGCGTGATATGCCTAAGATCATTCTTGAAAAGTGAACACATTTTTTTCCTGGTTTAATAGCATTCTGTCTAAGGTACTGCAAAAACCGGGTCATCTCTGATGCACAACATGAATAGAGTATGTTGGAGCAATGTACATCATTCCTGAACACCCTTCAGTACCAAAAAGAGTGGAGGTTTTAAAAACAAGTTCAGAAAAACAATTTCCTTTATCTTTTCAAAATGTCAAGGAAATAAATGGAAAATGGAATTAATTATAGTTAATTAGCACAATAATTATCTTAGATGACCATAATATTATAGTTTATCCCTTAGGATTTTTCTATCATGTGACTAGGGAGAATTAAATCCATTAATGCAACTAGAGAAAAAATGCATTAAAACCTGCTAGCAGTCTGTATACTTTATCTTAGAAGGATGGCTTGCTAATTGGTTTGATGTTTTGCTTAAACACGAAAGTGTGTGTGACCAAAACATTTGCACAGTACTTCATTTAGGTGCTTACTGTCAGTAAAAGCAGCATTTTGCAGCAATGAGATGTTCTGTCTTCAGGAAATATGTCAGCATCATGAAAGAAAAGGGAAAAATCACAGCAAGTGAATTGTTCAACACAGCTCATCCGTATCATCTACAAGGATAATATACAATTGCTTTTTAAATACAAGAGGAGCCAACAAGTGTACAATGTGGCTTCATTTATTTTATAGAGTTAACTCAGTGAAGGAAAGATGGGATGTGAGCAAATATATTAAGAACTGAGAGAACAGCACTGGCAATTATTTAATCACCACTTCAATTAAAAAATGATCAGCAGTGTGTTATTCCCTTGGTTTTCCAAAGTCATCTTGTAATATATTTGCCTGGCCCTTATTTGCTTTACATTAAAAACAAAAAGTTATCCGACATGGACAGGAAAAGAATTATAACTTCGATTAAAAAGTGAATTTTCATTCTCATGTGGTACAACCAGGCCGTGACATTTTGTTAGTTGACAAGTGCGATATTGCTACCATACTGATGTGATCTCAGTTTAAGCCCAATATTTCATGAATGTTTCTCATTTCTAGCCAAGATTTAGAGATATCAACAGTAAACACATCATGCCTTTATGGGGGTTTTCATTCCCCTCTGACATACCATTTTAGTGATACATTTTGTTACATTAATAGAATTCTGGGGTCTTTTTTATAAGACTGGAGCGATACCTAGTTATTTTCAGAGAAATAATACTTTTTACTTCTTGTAGAAAATGTGGAGTATTATGTCACAAAATAAAACTACTTCGTGTTTAGTCATAAGCAATATGTTAATGATGTAGCTCAGAACCCAGCAAAATAATGTCAAACTAATCCACAATCTGCCCAGAAAAAATGAAATGTCAGCCAATTCTACCAAATGGCAAATGGTTTTGCTGTTCAAGTACATGCTTATAAATCTGCTGGTTTAGAGTAAGAAAAAAAAAGGAAAGAAAAATCAAAAGCCTTGAGAAAAATCACTATGATAGTAGTCTTTTATTCTTCCTCAGGGAAAAACACTAAAATTTTGTTGATATTTTAATTGACAAGTTTTGTTTTGTTTTGTTTTCTAGTGCCATTAGAATGATTTATTTAGTAGCTCAAAGATATAAGTTGCCATTTTTCTGGTTTTGTAGGATAATATTCTTCAAAGGAATTATAAACAAAGAAAGACTGTGTTCCTCAAACATTATTTATTAAAAATAGCCCTTATAACTAAAACCGTTAAGTGGAATTTTATAAACTCATCTCTCTGTGACAATGTTCACAAAGATTTCCACCGATCACACTGAGAGTGCATCTTATATAAAAATAAGACCAGCATAAAATACAGATATCTTTCACACATGATTTATATAATTTGGGATGCCTTCAAAATCACTCACTTTAGTATTAGCATGTAGATTTAATATTTGGGGAGTAAGAAAACAAAATAGTATATCCAGAAACAGCACATCTTAAAAAATGATTCCTTTCTCAAGTATGTGAACACCACAACCTGACTGATGCTTTTCTATATTGGAAGCAGAAACTAAAAGCATTTAGTAGTATCCTTTAATACCAGCATCTAATCAACCAATATCAAACAAATTGAAGTCCTTAATAACAAGAGATACAAAGTTGTGAGAATCTGTTTCTCAACTCAGATTATTTTCTGAAGACCTGAATTATAGCTAAGTTGTAAAAATTATATATATATTTTAAAAGCTAAAACTTGATTTATAGAACAGCTTTTGCTCCTGATTAGCTTACCACTCTCAATTTTTTTTTTTTTTAGATAATCAGGAAAAATGTGTTTATTTTCTTGGTCTATGTGCACTGCTTTTGTAAGGATTATCTCTTGAATCTGTAAATTCTTTTCTCTTACTGGCAATGAGTGAAGAAGGTATGAAAGAAAAGAAGATCTATGATATTAAAAATCACAACTTCCTAAGCAGGAAAGGACAAATGCAAAATAAGTGTAGAAATGCTATAAAACTATGATAAATAAGTTCCAGTGGCATCAACAACTGGATAGTCATGGACTGTGATTAACTATGAGGGCAGATGTTTAATTTCCTTCATAATGAAAATAAGTGGTTCAACAGCTGTCATGTAGTAAAATCACTGAACTCTTGTAGCTAGGACCTCATACTCAAAACTGGAGCACAATTCACATTGTCTCTACAGTGCCCTATTAGCATGAATGGTCTAACAGCATTGTCAACATGCAAGGTGTGACAGCCTTGCAAGGCATTTCAGCTATTTTTAAACATCCTTAACACCTTCAAATAGTCTTGCCATCTCTGGACAATTGTGCAGACTAAAAATCTTTTCAAATGCACAATGATACCTTTCAGAATAGAATACAGGTTGTTCCAAAGAAAGAGAGTATATCAAGGCACAAAAGGTACCATTCTCTCCCTCTCCAGACTTTTCTCAGCCTCTTCTCTGGCCCCTAAGTGAACTGATCTGCAATTTCTGCCAGTTTCCTCAGATATACGTTACATCAGTGCTTCTTTTTGTTCTCACTGATAAATTAATCCCTACACTGTTATTTCTGCTTGGATACTTGTATTAGCTTCATAACTACTCTTCTTGGAGACTTTCTCACTTCTTCTAGCCAGGTAAACTTAATCGAACTAAAGCACCACTTCCAAAAACACACTCAGGGCATAGAAAAAGCTTTCCTCTGCATAAAAGACCAAAGTTGAAGTACTTACCATGGCATTAAAACCTTCTACACCCTGGCCTCAAGTTAGTTTCCCAATGTGGCTATGGATAGTAAGTGCTAAAAGACAAGGATGAGAAAAGACCTATGTTGACAATTAAATGGAAAAGTTTGAAATAAGCTGAACCTAATTGTTCATTTTGTTTTAAATATTAATTTACCCAACTCATCCACTTTCAACATCTTTTCCCTATATCTTTTCCATGCTTTCTTCTTTTCCTCATATCTACCCTTACTCCTTCCCTAAAGTTCTATATAAACATATTGAATAATCCTATTTGAAAAGCATTGAATATACAAAGACACATAGGACAAAGTCCTCTCCCCATTCACCTTTATCCCCTCTTCCTCATAGAAGACCTCAGAGATACTCTCTTCCTCATATAGAATCATATTCTTGAAACTCAAATATGTTTGTTTGTTTGTTTGCATTCGTTCTTTTTTGGCTCACACTCTTTCTTAGGCCTCTTCCCATCCAAAATCTCTTGGGTCTCTGATATACCTTTGGAATAGCATATATTTTTCTTTATCCACATTCACCAGATCTAACTCTCTACTCTCTAATTCCTTAAATTTCTGAAATTTGTCCTCATTCTTACCTCTCTACTAGAAGTGTTTTAGGGAAGTCACAAATAAGAATCTAACTAAAAAGAAAGAATAATCTTTTCTCAGTCATCAGTGTTCTTCTATGCAGAAGTTGATAAATATTTATTCAGTGTTTACTAACTGCCAGGCACTGCATCCGGTGCCAGACTAAAAGATGACTCAGACAGTCTCTACTCTCTTGGAATTCATAGCATAAACCCCTTTTTTATAGGCATGTATATGCAATAATGTGTGATAGAAACTATATATGGCATAAGGTCTATTCGGGGGATAATAGAAGGAGTAGTCAGAGAATGCTACTCAAATAAGGTAGTAATTGAGTATGTTCTTAAAAGATGAACAAGAGTTCTTCACAGTAGAAAATAAAAGGGCATTCCAAAGAAAAAATTAACAAGGTACAAAATGGTATGGAGTGTTTGAAGAGCTGTGATTAGTTTGGTATGGCTGGAGCAGGGAGTAAAGGACAGCAATGAAATTAGAGACAGTTCAAAATACAGCAGGCCCCCTGCCACACCCCCTGATATTTGTAACCTGAACAATTGAGAGCCATTGTGGCATTTTAAAATAAATGAATAAAATTATATGTGTGTTTTATAAAGGTTATTCTGTTCTCTAATGGTGGGTGCTTGAGGACACAGGTAAACCTGGAGCCAAGGAACAAGCTGGTTGGTTATCACAATGTTCCCGGTTGAGCAATTATGAGAACTGCAATCTTTTTTTTTTTTTTTTTTTTGAGAACTGCAGTTTTGAGAAGCAGCAGCAGAATGCAGGCACACAGCAGGGCATACACATATGAGATGCTCAGGAAGTAAATTCATTTTTTTTTAAAGATTTTATTTATTTGTCAGAGAGAGAGAACCTAAGCACAGGGAGCAGCAGAAGAAGAGGGAGAAGCAGGCTCCCTGCTGAGCAGGGACTCCAATGAGGGACTCGATCCCAGGACCTTGGGATCATGACCTGAGCAGAAGGCAGACGCTTAACCAAATGAGCCACCTGGGTGTCCCAGGAAGTAAATTTAATAGAATAACAATTAGATTTGGAGCACTAGAAAATCTCAAACCCTAGATTTCTGATATACCAGATACTTGCACAATTAACCAAAATAGGACTTAAAGAGGAGAAAGAGACTACAGGGGAGAGCCATGATTCATTCAATGTTGGAATCCTTGATTTTAAGGGAACAGTTCAAGATGTTGGCTTATCTGTAATGCAGGAAAGAGATGAGAGCTTGAAATATGTATCTGGAAGTCTCCAGTAAAGAGGTAGTATTCCTTTATACCCATACCTATATTTATTCCTATGTAGGTGAATGAGCTCAATCGAGGGAAGCTCTTTTACAGTTATATATTCTCCCTTGAGGACTTTCAGCCCCACAAATTCATTACAACTTCTAGGAAGACTTAAATCTGAATGTTCCTTGCCACCTTTCTTATTTATCCATTTAAACAATTTTGAGGGGCTACAGTACTAGCACTGGACTAAGCATTGTATACATATTTTTTTAAATGAAAGTCATGGTTCTTTCCCTCCCAATGTATCAGTAGAGACAAAAAATATGAACAAATGAAATACAATTTAGTAAATACTATATTAGAAGCATGTATAATTCTATGGGACCACAGAAGAATTATTAATTTTGACTAAAGTGCGAGATGGGTCTTGACAGAGCTCTCAACTCATATTTATAATGGGTTTAATCAGATATCACAATGGAATATTTTATCACACTTCAAGCACAATGTGTTTAAACTCAACATTTAACTGTAAAACTTGAGTCACCTAACCTATCTCTCATTTTCCTACATACAATGAGAGGAAAAAAATAAATGGTCACTTCTAAATCTAACACTCTTCGGATTTCTCTTAACTTTTCTTATAAACCTATAGCTCTATTATAACTGATTTATTTAGTCTAACTCCACAGGTATTAGTCACTGGTTCCTTCCTCTTCTTTGCTTTCCTTACCCTGACAATGTGTAAATTCCATTTATTCTCCCTCTGGAAAAAAAAAAATTTTTTTTTTTCTATGTTTCTCTTGCATCTCTACTGCCACTGTCAAATTCCGCGTCCTCTCTGCGTCTTGTAGATTCTTGCATTAACTTCTTAAATATTCCCCTTACTTCCAGTCTTGGTCACCAAAAATCTCTTCCAAAGATTATTACTAAAAACAACTTCTATTTGAGGATATTTTTAGTAAGCAGTACTCAGCTGAAAAACTTCTATCGCCCCTCTTTGCATTTGCCAATCACATAAGGTCAATTTATATTTTCTAAGGTTTTTCAGGATTTTCTAACAATTTCCAACTTCATTTCATCTGTTTTTCTCATCTTTTTTTTCTCCTATTCTCTGCTTCTGCCAAATTGCATTATTTTCATGAATATACAGGCATAGATATAATTTCCTAATAACGGTCATGTCCCTCATTAATTTATGACTAATAGTTAAAATATTGTTCACAATGACTTTTGACATAATGATTTTTAAATTACTTGATTTCTTTTGTAAAATTGACTCATAGTCACTATAAGTAATTCAAATAAAATAGAAAAATACAAAGCAGAACGTAAAAATCATGTAGAATGCTATTCAACTTATGTTAAACATCTTTTCAGATAATTATACATATAATTTTATACACATAGATCATATTTACATGAGTTTGTTTAACTTGCTTTTTAAATATACAGTAGCATGTTCCATGTAAAGAAATGTAGGTTTGTGTCCTTATTTATAGGAAAAGTTCATATTCAGCCAGTGTGTACCAGTATAGTGTACAGGCTGCCATCTGTTCATTCTGAAAAGTCAGACATCTATTGATTTTTAATATCAACCTAATTTTAGAAGTATACCATTATTTAACTAGCTAGTCTTCTCCTGATCAACAAAAAGGGTAATATTTAAATCAATTTTTAATAAAAAATGAATTTCATTTATCCTTTAATATACTACTTAAAGCAATTTCTTCTGTTAAAGCATTTTTTAAAACCCCAGCAATAAGTGATCTCCATCCTTCTGAATTCCCATAGGACTTTGTCCACTTCCCTGCATTTATCATTTCAACCTTGAATTCTTTTAGTTTCTTTCCCTGATAGAATATAAGCTCCTTTAGGACAACAACCTTTTTATAAATTCCACAGTGTTCGGATTAATGCCTAGCTCATCATAAACATTCAGAACTTGTTTGTGGAATAAATGGTTGAATTAATGAATGTCAAAAATAGAACAACAGAGAACATCGTATCACAAGGGCAATTCAGAATTCACTATGTTGAAATTATTTGCAAATGCTCAAATAAATTATGTAACTTATCCTAAATTATCTAGTAAGCAAATTAGCAACTGTCAATGGCTTTAGAAAAAGGAGAAAAACCTATCAAATTTCTCATAAAGCAATTTCTCATAAAGCAATTAGCAAAGCAATTAATGAGTGGTGAGCCTTGGAGACTATAATGGAATTATTGGGTGGGAAGGCATTCATTTAGCCATCATTTTTCTAAATGTCAAGAGAAATTCTACAAAGTTAATTCACTGATGGTGTTACACTGTAAGGAAGCTTAAAAAACCAGAAGGCGATAGATAAATTGAATTGTATGAACTGTATTTTGAGTTTTGCCATTATCAGCATACCCCAAAAGAATTTTGAAATCTGTAAAGAAACAAGGTAAATGAACAGTAATGCAAGTTCAATTTCTGTAGACATAGGGCTCCTAGGCACTCCAGCTTTTTGTTGATGAGAAAGAAATCCAGCTTAACACTCCATTTGGACCACTAATCAGATGGAGTGAAAGGCATGGATTTTGCCCTTAAGAGAAGATATACATAGACTAAGTCTTAGCATCAGTCAACCTTATGTTTTAGCAAGTTAACTTTTCTCAGGGCCAGTTAAGTTGTATAAAAAGGCCTTTTCTCATCCTATCTTAAATTTCATAACAACAACAAAAAAAGCTATGAGGTGAATGTGATAAAAATAAACAAAAATAAAAATAAAAAAGAATGCCATGGATTTATAGCACCATCATGTAGTGAGTGTACAGAATGGGGGAAATACACAAAATGAGCTATGATTTCTAGACATACATAATTAGGTAGATGGTTTGGCATTTTCTTAGCTAGAACTTTAAATCAACCTTTCAATGAAACCTCATCGTCCACATAGGCATTACTTTAACCTACTAAGAGCAAACAGAGAAATGTGGTACCTTCGGAACCTTGCAGGTAAGCCGCTGCCTCTGGGCATCAGTAGAGCCCTGGAGCTTTCTGAATGAAAATGGGATGATCCAAAGCTAGAGGCTTCTAGGGACAGTGATCTAACTAAAGGCTCCCTGAATGACTTTTATAGACTGAAATTTCTGAAGTAGAGAAGCAAGACCAAATTATGAAAACATGTTTTCTGAAAATTAAGCAGAGCGATTTTAGTAAGGAATCATTTCATTCCACGTGTGATGTCTTTTCAGTCCTAATTGAATGAATAATAGGACCCTTAGATGAAGCCAACCTCCTCTATAGCTAGGGATGAGTCAGCAATACTTTGAGAACCACAAAGAATGGGTCTGTCGCTATTGTTTCAAGGATTCTTGTGATCCTATTGCAGGGTCCAGTTTGCTAAGACACATAAGAAGACATAATAGAGGTTTGCAATTCCTTATCTGAAATTTAAAAATCTAAAACTTTCTAACAAAAAAAAAAAAGGTTTGGTTTGGTTTTGTTTCCTTAGTCACTTGTTTGGCAGCAAAAGCTTACCGTAACTGATTAAGGCTATTTACAACTTTTATTCATCCTGTAGTGTATTTTCTAGATTTGACTGCAGAAATATCAAAGTGTTTGATTAAGACTTTCTGCCCTAAGGATGCCTGGGTGGCTCAGTTGGTTAAACTTCCAACTCTCCCTTTCAGCTCAGGTCACAATCTCATGGGTTCTGCTTAAGATTCTCTCTCTGCCCCTCCCCCCTGCCCATACACACGCATGCTTCTCTTAAATAAACCTTTAAAAAAGGTTTCTGCCCCAGACCCTAAAATATGTATTACATAATATAGAATACAGATGACTTCTAAAATCTGAAATACTCATTTTTTAAAGATTTTGTTTATTTATTTGAGAGAGAAGAAGAGAGAAGAAATAAGCAGGGAGAGTGGCAGAGGAGAGGGAGAAGCAGATGCACCGCTGAGCTGGGAGCCTGATGCAGGGCTCAATCCCTGGAGGCTGGGATCATGACCTGAGCTGAAGGCACTCAACCAACTAAACCACCCAGGCACCCTGTAAAATCAGAAATATTCTTAATTCCAGAATCTACAGCCCCACAGATTTCAAATGTATTAGTTAGTATTATCATAGTTAATATTTACTAGGTACTAACTGAGTACCAGGCACTTTTCTCCCCATTCTATATGAATTAAAATATTTAATTATCATTGCAGGAACTCTAGGATTATCTACATATTGAAGAAACTGAAGTCAAGGTGGGTTCAGAAAGTTGCCCAGCGTTACCCATCACACTAGGCAGTCCAGCTGGGAAAGACACATGGCAGTCGCACACCATTGCCCATACACCTCCCAATTCCATGCCACACCTCCAAGACATTTTGAATTAAACTGCTCTTGAAATAATTAACTATTTGAGGGACTCTGTGATAAAGCCTTACACTACAGAGAAGGATTAAACATATGGTCACCCACTAGTCATCACTTCCAAAATTTCCTTAGAGAAGAGTGGGTGAACAAGAAAAGAGCACCTATTTTTGTAATGTGTTTTTACGGAATGTTACTAAAGTATGCATACTAGACTGTGCCTCTAAAGTATGAGATGTCATTCCCTTAAATGAACTGTTAAGATGGTCACTGCTGGCGTCTGCTCCTAATGTGAGCTGAAGAGCACCAGGAATACCTCTGTGCACAGCTGGATGTAACCCTCAAAGTGATGGAAAAAGCAGGCAAGACTGGCTTTCATCAAAATCACCAAATCAAAAAGTGGCTGA
Source organism: Procyon lotor (assembly GCA_028646535.1). NCBI lineage: Eukaryota > Metazoa > Chordata > Mammalia > Carnivora > Procyonidae > Procyon > Procyon lotor. The sequence continues at coordinate 50,792,062 of CM053608.1, forward strand.
CATGTTCTGAAAAAAAAAATCCCTTCTGGCAACTGAAAACTGATTTTTTAATTGGAAATTGACTTTTTAGTTGATTTTTCTTCCAAATTTTAGTTCTAACTATGTTATCACCTTAATATATCTGTCTTGATAAGAGGCCTCCAGGCCATCCTCTTCTGCTGACCTTTAAGGGATTCTTAAGCAAATACCATTTTGTAAAGAGACTTCCTTTCTTTTGTTCCTGAAGGAGATAAAGCCTATGGGCCTGTAATCCGAAATTAGCTAATGGAGTGTGATCAAAATGTAGTCATTTTAATTTGAATGGCAGTACTCTGTGTGTGAGTGTGTGATAGGCTAACAGTTAACTTTCCTAAAAGGACAAGTAGATTGTTTCTGCTTGGGGTTTGGGGGCGCTGACTCGGGCCACTTACCATCTTTGATGAATGTAGATATCTGCTCTGCTGCCTTTGATCTGTCTACTCTGAAGAACAGAGGCCACAGTTTGTTGGACCCAACAGAAGGAGAATCTGAAGACTTCACTCTGGGACAGCCTGAGGCTATTGGACATGGTCAGGTCGGTGACAATGGTGTATACCCACTGGAACTGCTGAAGAGAAGTTTTGCCTTCTTTGAACCCCAAAAGAACTTGGTTTTCTTAAGGACCCATAGCCTGAGGGGTTACTCCATTTGCCTCCTCTGTGCCATCAGTTTTTACTACAATCTGTGCGCAGGGATGAGAAATTGCCTTCCTCTCTAGTGATCTTCCTCTCTAGGTGTCCCGAGAAGCTGCAAGCAGCATTAAACTGTGAGACTATGTCCCCTATGTGAAGCCCCACCCATCTAGAGAAAAAGAATTTTCTCCAACTACACATCTGGAATTAGAAAACTGGTACTAGTCAATTATCAGCCATTGTCTGATCTTCCATATTGAAGGTGAGAGAATGTAATCTAGCAGTTAGTTTTGTATTTTTCAATTATCCAACAAGTATCTCAGCAAACAAAGTGAAACTCCCTGATTTATGTTTTTTTCTTTGTTTTAATATTTAAGAACAAGCAATTTTGTATACTTTTATGTATCTACCCTAATTACTAAAAATTCTAACAACTTCTCCATTCAATTTTCTATTTTTTAAAAATCTGTCAGTAAGTACAAGTTTTTAAAAGTATCATATATTTACTAAATCATGAAATGCATTGTAAGGGTGAAAATTAAAGCAAATTATTAACCTATTAAGAATATTAATAATGGGGCACCTGGGTGGCTCAGTGGGTTAAAGTCCCTGCCTTCCATTCAGATCATGATCTCAGGGCCCTGGGATCGAGCCCCGCTTAGGGCTCTATTCTCAGTGGGGAGCCTGCTTCCCCCCCCCTCTACCTGCCTCTCTGCCTACTTGTAATCTCTCTCTGTCAAATAAATAAATAAATAAATAAATAAATAAATAAATAAATAAATAAATAAATAAATAAATAAAATCTTTTAAAAAAAGAATATTAATAATGATCACAGTGATCAAAGTTCTCTTTTCTGAAGTTAAGTGTGATTGTAGAAAATAACATAAAGTGAGTCATCTGCAGAGACTAGCCAGACAGGATCCAAGAGAGAAGAGTTGGTCTGTGCACACATCTAGGGAATTTATTCTACTCTACTACTTTTCCAGAGAGCACTGGCTTTTTCAGTTGATGCATGCTGACTCCAGGGTCTCAGTGTATCCGCCTGTATTTCACTCCCATTTCATTCTTTACTATATCACACTTTCTATGGCACTGGAGCTGTTTGTTTTCCTCTCTTTTTATTTGTCACATTATATAGTCCTTAAAATAGCACTGACACTCAGAGGAGGAAAGTGGGAAACTGTGCCTGATTAATATGCAAAGTTGATCATTCTCCTCATATAACTGAATTGACATATGCACATTATTTTCATAATATTGCTCACTCAGGTATGTCTGAAATTTACAGTAAACTTCCTAGTTTTTATAAAGTGGGTGCTGGACAACAGGGAATTTTGACTTATCCTGAAGCACAGGAAATTAAAATCAGAATACGAAAGTATATGAACGATTTCAATAACTTGCTCTTCTTTGAAATTCAGGAATTGATTCTTTAAAGGCGTCAGAACTTTAAAAAGTTAAGAGGAGAATTATTAACTAAGCTCCTATAGGTTTCTGTATCAGAAGTGTTTTTCTGGGGCACCTGGGTGGCTCAGTAGGTTAAGTGTCTACCTTCGGCTCAGGTCATGATCCTGGGGTTTGAGGATCCAGTCCCACAGGGGGCTCCTTGCTCAGTAGGGAGCCTGCTTCTGTCTGCCACTCCCCTTTCTTGTGTGCTCTCACTCTCTCTCAAATAAATAAATAAATAAAATCTTAAAAAATAAAAACATGTTTTCCCTATTTTTACTGTTTCCTACATATCTGGTAGTAGGACTCAATCTTCCAAAAGGTGAAGCGGTTCTAATTCTTTGTCATTAATAGGAATCTACACACCATCATAACTGGTAGACTATTGAAACCCCAGGATCAGTAACTCATGGGGCTGACTTAACTGCTGGAGCCCCCCATAAACACTAGCCTCACCTCCAGAACAAACATTCATCCTGATAATATATACCTACCCTCAACATAAACTATCACTTCTGCATGATTGAATATGTGAAAGACAAAAAGTAAATAATACTATCAAAAAAAATTAAATTGGGGCACCTGGGTAGCTCAGTCACTTAAGCCTCTGCCTTTAGCTCAGGTCATGATCCCAGGGTCCTGGGATAGAGCCCAGCACTGGGCTCTCTGCTCAATGGGGTGGGGGTGGGGGGCTGCTTCTCCTTCTTCCTTACCCTTCCCTCCCACTGATGCTTGCTCACTCTATCTCTCTCTCAAATAAATAAACAAAATCTTTTAAAAAAAAATAAATAAAGTGTGTTCTTGGGATAAAATGAACATGTATGCATAGCCTTCTTTAAATAACCTAACTTCTCATCAGCTTTTTGTCAAGACTCATTTCAGTGTCTTTTCAGGTTTTGAAAGCTGTCAAGTTATACACTTGGCATCATGTGGACAAAGCAAATAAACAAAATCCATTCTAACTGGTGAGATAATTTTTCCTCCCTGAGGGGGAGAGTGGGAGGAGGACAGAGGGAGAGAGAAAATCTTAAGCAGCCTCCATGCCACACATGTAGAGACTCAGTCTCACAACACTGAGATCGTGACCTGAGCCAAAATCAAAAGCTGGACACCCAATCAGTTGAGCCACCCAGGCACCCCTGATGAGCTAATTTTTTTTTTACTGCCTTCAAGAGCCTGCAACTCCTAAGTTTCCTACTTACTTGAAGAGGAATTAATTTGTATAATATGGTGTGAGGTAGTCAAATGCTACCCAAACAATTAGTAGTCTACTTACTGTTCACTACTGTCTGCATTTAGGAATTACACTATGCAGGCCTTGGGCTTTTTCTAATTATCTCATTTATTAAGCCCCATAATCTTACATTTAAAGTTGACAGAGAGGGACATGAACACAAGGTGTCAGCCACAACTCTAGTAGATAAAATTGACACTATCTTAATTTTCTAATACCAACTCTCTTAGAAATGTAAATATTTGTTACATACATATATATGTATGCATGTGTATACACACAAATCCAAATGTCAATGGTTTTAAAGAACAAATGTTTATTTTTTGCTCATGCTACATGTCTGACAAGTGTTGACAGAGGATTCTGATCCATGTTTGCAAGGACCTACATTAATGAACACTCTACTATTGTAGGACACTCTTTCTCAACCTAAAACTTCAAAAATACTGAAGACATAGAAAGTAAGTATGGAAAAAAATCAAACACTGCCTCTTTAGGAATTTGGACCAGAAATAACAAATATCACTTCCCACTATAGTCCATTGACCTAATTAGCCTGTGGGCCCACTTAACATTAAAAGAGTTAGGAAACACTGTCTTCCATTTTTATAATAACTAGAAAATAACTGAGAATATTGATGAGCATTACCCACAACTATTTAATCAATGTGCATACAGTAGAGGGTCCTTTTCCACTCAGTTTGAAATGAACTTCTGTCCTTCTCAAATGTTCAAGAACTTAAGACCCAGATCCAATGCTTTCTCCACATAACTCTCCCTGGTATTCCTAGCTTGAAGCTGTTGTTGACAGTTGATCTAGGAATCATTGCCCCAGATCTTATACTTTATGTTATATTGCTTTCTGCAACAGTCATGATTATATATACAGCTTATCCTCAGGAGATGTTCAACTCTTTGAGGTCTAAGATTGTGCCTCATTCACCCCTTTTCCTATATTCCCTCTATCAAGTTCCTACCATAGTGTTTCTCTTTGTAGCTCTAGTGTTTATTAATTGGGTGGGGGAGTAAGTTGACAGAAATATCTTATGAAAAACTTATTTCTGGCTGCCAAAAGTTCTCTCCTATGCACACTGCAATATAATAATTTCATAAGGCAGATTTTCTCAAATAGTGTCACGTATATGGTATGTACTAAACAAACAATTGATTCAATCATTAAGAAAGAATTCACTTATTGCATACCATGTGTACAACATCATACATGAAACCATGAGTCAAGAGCAATCAACTTAGATTCAACTTAATTACTTAGTATTCTGGTTCATTAATTCAATAGATATATATTTAGCTGCTTATTGTATGCTAGCTATTGTGAATAAAATTGTGAGCAAAAATAGTTGTAGTTCTAGAAGTAATGAAGCTTAAATATCTAGATATTTAAAAAGTAATAAAACAATTCATTATGACAATGATTATGAAAAGAGAGAACAAGACATTAAGAGAGTTTCTGGAGAAAATCAGGAGAGAGGGCAGTTTTCAAGAAAAGACACACAAATGTTTTATTTAATCTGAGTTTGGTGGACATTACTAGTGCCTACGAGCATTTTCTTTCCTATCCATTAGGCAAATTATACTTCTAGAAAGAAGTACTTAAAAAGTGTTGCGTGATTTTTCATGATCTCTTCCTCCATATTCTTCCTGTCACAGAATCACATATTACAAGATTAAACACACCAAATAAAGGACATGACAGCCAATGACAGCCACCTCCATCTACATAGATTTGTGTGAGTGAGAAATAATGGATTGTGGTAAACCACTGAGATTTGGTCTTTTCTTGAGATAGGACTAATAAACAGACACCAAAAAGATGAACAGTGATTAGGTAAATGAAAGGGGCAAGAAAGGGTAAAGGACCTGGTGTCAAGTAAAAAAATCAATCAATCGGGGCGCCTGGGTGGCTCAGTGGGTTAAAGCCTCTGCCTTCCGCCCAGGTCATGATCTCAGGGTCCTGAGATCAAGCCCCACGTCAGGCTCTCTGCTCTGCAGGGAGCCTGCTTTCCTACCCTCTGACTCCTGCCTGCCTCTCTGCCTACTTGGATCTCTCTCTCTCTCTGTCAAATAAATAAATAAAATTAAAAAAAAAAAATCAATCAATCAATCAGTCAGGTGGGGCAAAGCCCTGACTTTAGAGATAACAGGTGCTTTTGAGACTCTAACTAAAATTAACTTCATGGCTTAAATTGTTGCAAAAGAGCCTGAGTGATTAGTTTCTAAGGAAATTGTTGAAAGTGGTCATTTAGCATTAAAATTCTAATAACTTCTAAGGGGATACGACGCACATACCTAACCTATAGTAATGCAATTCCTAAGAAGACGCTATCTCCATAATACTTTCAAAATATTCATGAAAACAAATGCCCAAAATAGTCATTGAAACTTGATTAAATATAAACAAATACTCAGTCCTACTTTAAAAGTCTTACTTTTGATTGAAATTCATGAAAGCCAAATAATGCATTTTTCCAGAAACTTAAACCTTTTTTTATATGTGCATATAAATAAAATAAAGTTGAGCTCCTTATATTTGGTTATTTCCTATCTTCTCTATGAAATGAATAAAACAGAATAAAGGAAAAAGAGGGATTAGTTATCTTATTCCACATTACAACTTATTTCAAAATAATTCTAATTTACTATTAAGAAAACTAGACAACATTTATCCTTTGTATAATAATAATTCTAAATTAAAAGTACCTTGTTATTTTACTTCATTTCATCTTATTTTAAAATAAAATAATTCTACTCTACTCAATTTCTAATTAATACATTGCTAATTTTTTACCAATATTTTAACCTTGGACAAAACTTTAATTTGAATAATTGAAGATAAAAAGTTTTAGTCATTTTGGAACACAGTTTTATGCTGCTAATTAATGCAATATAAAATTCGAGAACAGAAAGATATTAATAACAAAAAAACACAAATAAAAGTTTGCATGAGGATGATTTAAATGGCCAATTTCCTAAACGAATGATTCCATAAAATAATACTTCTAAAAACATACAGGAAAAAAGAGCTTATTAGGTGTTGATTTGCCAGCAAAATTAATGATTTGTCTCAATACTTTCACTGTTAATGAATACCGAGAAAATGGCCTGCTATAAAACGTAACTCAAAGTCTCTTAAAATTGGATGGAATTTAGTCTATATGGTAGTTTTCTTTTCTCAGATGGAATAGATATGGCAATTTTAGTTACTAAACATTGAAATTGGTATTTATTTTTGAAATAGTAATTTTTTTTTTTAAAGATTTTACTTATTTATTTGACAGAGAGAGATCACAAATAGGCAGAGAAGCAGGCTCCCCACTGAGCAGAGAGCCGGATGTGGAGCCTGATCTCAAGACCCTGAGATCATGACCTGAGTGAAGGCAGGGCCTTTAACCCACTGAGCCATCCATGTGCCCCTGAAATAGTAATTTTTATGTTTTCATTTCTTTAAAAAAACTAATTATAGAAATTGCTTGTAAACCTTCTAATCTAGAAATCTTATTTTTTTCTGGAAAAACATGATAATTATGTGAGTGATGAAAAACTAGCATGGTCAAACATTTTCAATTTTATTTATTTATTTGATAAACTTTCTTTTAATTTGGGGGAATTTTTTCCTAGATATTGAATTTCTTGTGTATGGAAAAACATGGTATGTCAATGCATATATAAAAATTCATAATTCTGAAAGCTTTAATGTAATTGGATAGTTTTTCTATGAAAACAATCATAAACAAAACTAATTTTTTCTCCAAAACCTTAAGACATTACTCTGCTTCATAGTGCTGTAATGATGTCATTTCTCATTGCACAGTATATACACTGAGAATATTTAGGAAGTTGTGCTTTACCGTCTATGTGATCACTTGGGTTTTTTGTATTTTTATAACTCTCATTCATATTGTTTATTATCACATACACGTTACACATACACAGAGTTGCAAACAAATTGCCAAATGAAAATGGATACCAGATAAACAAAAAGTCCCTGGTCCTTTCTACTATATAAGATCTGAGGGGCACCTGGGTGGCTCAGTTAGTCAAGTTTCTGCCTTCAGCTCAGGTCATGATCCCACCACTATCAAGCCCCACATGGGGTTCTGGGCTCCGCAGGGTCTCCTTCTCCTTCAGTCCTCCCTTCCCTGCTTGTGCCCTCTCTTCCTCTCTCTGTCTCTCAAATAGATAAAATCTTTTTAAAACGAAAAGATCTGACAATATTTGAAGCATAAAATAACCACTATTTTGAATGTAATTTCTTCCTTAAGTACTTTTTTCTTCCTGTTCTTACTTGACTATTCAATATCTGTATTATTAAACATATAATAGCTGTTTATTAATAGCTACTCTCTCCTCTGTATATTATTATTTCTGAAGCTTACTGAGATCTATCAAACATCTCACATATTAGTTTGATGTAGGAAAGAATATATAATACTAAAGAAAGTACTTAATGTTAGAGAAAAAAATTCCCTGGAGAATAGCAGTTTACTATGAAAATTCAGAAAAAGTGTGAAAAATATAGATAGGTATTTAGAATTTTATAGGATGGGAAATATTTCTCTTCTCTTTATAATAATGTAGAAAATAACAACTTTTAAGATTCTCATTGCTTTAGTATTCTAAACATGATCCTCGTTAACAGTTTATAAATAAATTGGACTTAAAAAAAGTTAGAATACCTCTGGAATTCCCATAGGTTCCCTGTAATTTTTGAGGCAATCTATGTCTTCTGGTCAATATTTGCAGGTAGACACATTTCTCATACATTCTGCTATGAATAGTGCATAGATTAGCTCACTTAAAAACCAAATTTCAGTCTTAATTCTGGATGATTGTACCAAAAGAAAAAAAAAAGGCAACTCACCAAAACTGTCCCACATGAACCCTAAAGTAATTAGAATTTATAAAATTTCTTAAGAGAGTCAAATATTAGGCCCAAATAAGCAACCTGACTGATTCCATTTCAAAGCAAGAGACGTTCAGAATTTACATAAATAGTTGGGCTTTTTTTTTTTTTTTTTTTTTTTGCTTAGGTACAATTGCAACTCAAGTAACAGTGGTGGTTCATATCTTTTCTATTTTAGTATCTCATCAATAACTTAATCAAAGAATGAAGGTTTCAGTATGATAAGGAGAAAGAAATCACATTTTCCTCAAGAATAACATAGAAAAGGTATTTTATATTTGAGGATTTAATAAAATGATCCTCTCATTAAACAAGGTAAGTTAGTGTCTAAAATACAGGCTCTAATATGGGGATACAAATCTCCAACATCCACTAGCAGTGGATGATAACATGACATCTCAGTCTCTTTATGTCAAAAAAGAGGAAGAGAATAATATTCATATCATGGAATGGTTTTGCAGGCCACGTAAGATATAATAAAGTACTTAGAACACTGCCTCACATAACAGCTCCACTAGCCAAAAAAATAAAAAAAGTGTGTGTGTGTGTGTGTGTGTGTGTGTGTGTCTTAGTCTTTAATTAACTCTACAATGTGCCAAGTGCTCATTTTGGGTTTAGAATTTGGAGTATCATGTAAAATGATGTCTGTTCTCCTATCAAAATATTGCCCATCCACTGAGGCTGATTTAAGTCCCTCCTGCTCCATGAATCTTTCCCCAACCTTTCAGACCTCCATAAATCTGTCTCTATTTTTCATCTCCACAACATATATTGTATATCCCAAGGTGTACTGGGAAATGTTACCGAGGATATTGCATGGCATGCTGATGAGATTACTCTTAGTTCAGAGGCAAAGCTTGGCCATTAAAAGCTTTGAAACATGGGTAAATTTCTAGAAGTATGATTTCTAAGCCAAAGAGCATTTATATTTTTGCATGTTTTGCCAAACTTTCTTCCTGAAAAATTTTAAGTCTCCACTGTCCTCAATATGTATTTTTTAAGTGACACTATTATTTTTTTTAAGATTTTATTTATTTATTTGACAGAGAGAGATCACAAGTAGGCAGAGAGGCAGGCAGAGAGAGAGGGGAAAGCAGACTCCCACTGAGCAGAGAGCCTGATGCGGGGCTTGATCCCAGGACCCTGAGATCATGACCTGAGCCTAAGGCAGAGGTTTAACCCACTGAGCCAACCAGGTGCTCCATAAAGTGACACTATTATTAAATCAGCATTTTATCATAGAAAGGAAGATTTCATATCCTTTAAAAGAATGCTCAGTTGGATTAATTAGATTTTAAATCAAGGAGCATTTCTAAAAATAGATTCATTCTATGGGAGATACTCAGGACATAGTCAGAATAAGCCTGGAAATTTACTTGTCCAAATAATTTTTATTGGCGTCATTATTACAGGCCTTCTCAGACTCTTTAATATGGTAGAGTATACTGTAAATCTCTAAAAGAAATGTATATCAGACCACATTTCCCAAACACATTTGGCCATAGAATATTTTTCTCAGAGCATTTCAAAGAAATAATGTTTCATAGATACTTTGGGAAATACTGTTTGTCACTTACTCATATATCAGCAAATATTACTATCTGTTTCAGGTAGACAATTTATTATCTCTTCCGTGTGATGGGAAGCTACTTACCTTGTCTTATAACCTCTGTTATTTCGCATAACCAGCACAATATCCACCACAGAAAAGGTGTGAAATAAATCTTTGCTGATTAGTTGACAAATTACATATTTAGCCAAAGAAAATTACATATGCTTGAAGTTCAAACAGAGTACAGGAGAAAGTAATGCTCCTAAGTAGGACCCAAAGCCATTTCCATCTTTTTAAGTAATGAAAGCATTTGTGCTTTTATTATACACAAAAGTGTCATTAAATGCTTCAGTGTATTAACAGTGACTGTATTGTCTCTAACTACAATTAAACAAACACTAGCTATAGCACTTTTTAAAAACTTTTATCACCAACAGATTTGTCTTAACAACAAGACACACTCCAATAAACACTTCATCCTACAGTCTTAATAACTCCAAACACTTGGGATCCAAAACATTCGTAATGGCTCTTTTTGTGAGGAAAAAAGAATATTTTTCCGTGTCTACAGAAGATTATCTTTAGGTTGAAAAGGCTACAGTTTAAAATAATTACATAATCATTTGGTGACACCAGAGGGTCAATTCCTAACTGTGAGAAGTGTAAGACAAAACAAGTTAATATGTACTATAGCTATTAGAGCCAACATTGGCTCTCTCTGTACACCTATCTCTTAAGATAACGTTAGGCTATTAATATAATTCTTTATTAAGTAACCAAATATTGCTTGAGGAACAGAAAGGCACTGAGTAAAATCACAACTGTCGATTTTAAATATTCACTATCTGCTCAGAAGGCAGCACATTTTCAATAATTAAAATGGAGGTCGAAAAGTCAAAACTGTTTTCCCCCCTCACTATTGCCTGACTAAAATAAAATACACCACGCTACCTATTTTGAAGTATAATATATCACATTTGGAGACCATGTGGGATTGCTTGGACTCCCTACACAAAATAAATACCATATTCAATATTTTAGTGAAAGTAAAAAAATAAATAAATAAACTGGCTCAAATTTTCTCTGTATCTTGTCTAACAGTAACATCTTCAGATAAAATACTTATCTGCTATGAGAACTCCATTTCATACACTACATTTTAATTCTCTTAACACTTCAACTCCCTTCTCAGATCTGCAAACTGATATTCACACAAGGTAAGCAATTCGCCTAAAGTTTCACAGCTAGCAAGTAGTTAAGATCAGGTTTCAAGCTCAGAGTCGGTCTGGTTTTAAACCAGCCCTCTTTCTCTACAACATGTCGGCTCTCCTCCAGATTTTCATATCCTTGCACACATCCCCCCATTCAGTATTTTAACATGCCCTTAAAACATACATATTTGTTAAATGAAAAGTAAAAATGACGAAGATAAGCACCTTAATTTAACTTATTCAGTAAGAAAGGGCAAGGGACAGAAAATGTATTCCAGAAAAAAGCAATTGAGCAATGCTTATATAGTGAACTGAAAATCTGACCAATTTGTTCCATAAATGAAGCCTAACTTGGAACACAAGACTACCTTCTGTTAACTACCAGAGTCAAAAACACAGATTGTTTTTCTACTTGGAAATTTACCAAAGTAAAAGATGTCATGTTATCACTAAATACATACATATACATATATATATGTATGTATATCAAGGACTGAAGAGGCCAACTTGTTTAACAGATGAGGATATTCAGTTTTTATATACTTGCCTTTTGCTGGGAAGGCAGCCAAATTTCTAACTGAATCTAAGAAAGTCTATATTTTATTAGAGCTATGTGCATGTATATGAACAGTATATAAAATATAGGCAGCCTCCTTTCAGGTTATTTAAACTATAAGGGATCATTGTACCATTAAGAAGACATTCTCTGTTCTACCTTTTTCAGGAACTAAAGATTTGAAGATGTCTTCAAAAATTATGTATGTCATTTCAGAATTTCAAAGTTTCTATGAATCTAGACAAAAAGAGTTGACTTTATTTTCTAAAAATTACTGAAAATGCTATATGATCATTTTATGTTTCCATACTGCATACCTTTTGTTAGGGAAATAGCGTACCATCATAAATTTGTTCCACTGAAAAAAGACCTTTATTCTATCATCATCACTTTCATTCTTTTGTGAATGATAGGATTGCTACACAACTGACTCAAACGTAAGTGTCTCTAACATGTCTCAGATTAGAGTATTAGACTCTTCCAATAAAATAAAGCATGTTCTACTTTTTACTATTAACCATTAAGGGAAAGTTGCATTAGAGAATTTATAAGCTTAACATTAAATGAGTTGCATAAAAAATATTTGGAAAAACTGTATAACAAATGATGGGTTATAAATTTGACTGGTATAAAAAAAAATACCAAATCAAAGATGAAGTAATACTACCATACATGAAAATCACTGTTTTTGTTAAACATAGGCAAAATATTATGACAAAGAACTTGAAGCCACAAGGTTTCCCAGTGTGACAAGATATCGTAAAAGTAGTCAATTATTTGAAGGGCACCTGGGTGGCTCAATAAGTTAAGTGTCAGACTCTTGATTTCAGCTCAGATCATGATTCCAGGGTTGTGAGATCAAGCCCTGCATCCGGCTCCATGCTGGGTATGGAGCCTGCTTAAGACTCTCTCTCCCTCAGCCCCTCCCCCACCTCTCCCTCTCTAAAGCAAAACAAAACAAAACAAAAGTAGTTAATTATATGAAAAGAAGACTTTTAAAACACAGTGAATTTTTATAATACTTTGTACTGAGATGGGAATGACAATAAATGCCATTTGTGTCACACAAAGTTTTGCTGATTATATTACAGCAAAATGAAAGAGTGGCTTATTGAAAAAATACAAATACTATGAAGAGAATATGGTCAAAGTTGATGTTTACAAATATTTTCATTATGAAAAATGTTTTACAGAATTTTAAAGGCATCTGTTAAAAATGTATGTTTAATACCTTATGATTAGTTTATTAGAATAATTGATTTCAATTGAGATGGAAATTCACCAACTGAATTTCAATAAAATCTTTGTCATAATTTTTGAATGACAATTTGCCTTCAATATTTGGATCTATAGGTTTTTGTGAGGAATCATTTTTCAGTTATGATAGCAATTAAAACCAATAAACCAAACTTTAGAACCAGATTTCCAATTCCGGCAAGTTGTGGTATTAAGCCAATTTATTTTTTTATTTTTATTTTTTTAAATGTTTATTTGAGAGACAGGTGGTGGGGAGGGGACAGAGGGGGAGGGAGGAATCCCAAGCTGACTCCCTTACTGAGCACTGATCCCACTACAGGGCTCGATTTCACAACCCATGAGATCATGACCTGAACCAAATCACAAGGTGGACACTTAACTGACTGAGCCACACAAGCACCCCAGTGTTAAGCCAATTTAATAAAAATAATGATCCATATCCAATTGCCTTCCCTCACAAAAAATGTTAGCATTATTCCATTTCTTTTTTTTTTTTTTTAAAGATTTTATTTATTTATTTGACACAAAGAGAGATCACAAGCAGGCAGAGACACAGGCAGAGAGAAGGGGAGAAGCAGGCTCTCCGCTGAGCAGAGAGCCCGATGCGGGGCTCGATCCCAGGACCCTGGGATCATGACCTGAGCCGAAGGCAGATGCTTAACCTACTGAATCACGCAGATGCCCTTAAACTGATCATTTTTAACCAATACAAAAACCAATCATAACTAAGATTTCTTATAACATTTCGTAATTGTTTTACTATATAACTACGATTAAAATCAGTCTCATGAATGAGTATTGCCACTTTCTATTTGTATTTTACTAATGTTCTAGGAGAGAAAACTTGAGAAAATAACTTCTTTCATATATTTGTATCTTTCTAACAATTAAATTAAAAAGTTTATATATTTTATAAACTTCTTTGGATCCAAAATGTTTAAGGAGCAATGTACAATTGCACATTGTACAAATAAATTTAAAGTAAACATTAAATAATAATCACATTAACAATTCTCTCAATATAGAGGGTTTTGCTGTGCTTAATATTCATCTTATTTGTGCCACTCAGAACAATCTGATAACAATATTCTACAGAATTGGGAGGGATACTAAAGATCTTCCCATTAGCTTCACTTAACAAGTAAGGGAGCAGGGCCCAGGACACGTAAATCTTTATCCAGTACTTTCCTAATCAAAGTGTATGAATGCATGGGGCCTACTGGTAAATTAAATTATAATAATCTGTTTGGGTACCTGGGTGGCTTAGTCGTTAAGCATCTACCTTCGGCTCAGGTCATGATCTCAGGGTCCTGGGATCCATCGGGCTCCCTGCTCGGCAGGAGGCCTCCTTCTCCCGCTACCATTCCCTCTGCTTGTGTTCCCTGTCTCGCTGTGTTTCTCTCTGTCAAATAAATAAAATCTTTAAAAGAAAAATTATAGTAATCTGTTATTGGGATAGAGAGCTTCTGATGATAAATAAATCCTTAAAATATTCCCTTTGTTGTAAGGTAATTATAATGAGTATTTCCAATCCCATAAGATATTTACTTGGTGCCATGGCAACTTTCCTAAAGCCCACGTATCCGGATGTTAATAAAAAATCCTGCAAGTTTCCTGTAATCACTTAGTGTGATTGTTGATTTGATCAGGTTTCTAACATGATTTCCACCATAAAAAGAATATAGCATCTTTGGTCAAAAAATTTGTTCTATTTTTATGAATCTGCTCTACTAGATATTTTTTGTTGATTGCCTTCTTGCAATGCATTACATCTTTTAGCAATGGAAACCTTATTTTTTGTTTTGTTTTGTTTTGTTTTGTTTTGTTTAAAGATCTACTCCTTCCCAACTCTCAGACCATGTTCTTATCTAGCTAAACAAAAAGACACAACATTCTCTTTTGCTACAAATATGAGAACAAGGGCAGCTCAAAAAGCCCTTAGAGGGGCGCATGGGTGGCTCAGTATTAAGCGTCTGCCTTGGGCTTAGGTAGTGATCTCAGGGTCCTGGGATCGAGCCCCACATCGGGCTCCCTGCTCCGCCGGAAGCCTGCTTCTCCCTCTCCCACTCCCTCTGCTTTTTTTCCCTTTCTCACTCTCTCTCTCTGTCAAATAAATAAAATCTTAAAACTAAATAAATAAATAAATAAATAAATAAATAAATAAATAAATCTTAAAAAAAAAAGCCCTTCAGAGGATGATGGGATTGGCTCTGCCCCAGCATTCCCACCACCTAAAGCCTGAGAAAACCACCACCCTCCATCCCCACCCGCCCCCTTCATCCTTTCCTGTTAAGCCACGGGTCTCCTCCAATGGTGGAATCCTGAACAGTATTTCCTGTTAAACCTGAAAACAACCACTCTCTGTCATAACAGGGATTGTATAAATTACAAATGTTAGTTACGTTCACCTCTTTCTTTATGTGCACAATTTCTTTCAGTTCCGTGTACAACCAACCCGTTTTTTTCATTTCCTTATTGGTATCATTAGATGAAATGATAAAATTTCGATTGTTTCATTAAGTCTTTCCATCTCTCCTCACATACATTGCTTCATCAATAAGTTAAATTTTTATCTTTCAATTTTGGCTAAAATATACTAAAAGAAAGAGGCACCATGCTAAATGTTTTTGGTTTTCATATCTGGAATGATTATTGAATGAATAATAAATAATTTATTATTGATTTTCATATAGTCCATTGTCCTTTCAAGTTTTAACAGTATTTAATTTTTAATAAATGTATACATTTTTATTACACAGTATCAATTTTTTAAAAAGTTTGCTCATAGGGGCGCCTGGGTGGCTCAGTCATTAAGCGTCTGCCTTCCGCTCAGGTCATGATCCCAGAGTCCTGGGATTGAACCCCGCATCAGGCTCCTTGCTCCGCAGGAAGCCTGCTTCCCCTACTACCATTCCCTCTGCTTGTGTTCCCTCTCTCGCTGTGTTTCTCTCTGTCAAATAAATAAAATCTTTAAAAAAAAAAAGTTTGCTCATATAGCCTATCTTATGTAATTTTCCAGTTTGTAAACAATAGAACCTATAAATGTATATTTTTTAAAGTGAATGTTAATTCACATAATATTTATCATTTCATCATTTATACAATCTTACATTTCATCATTTATACAATCTTTACATGTGAGTTGGTAACAATTTGGGGCCACAAGACTTCTCAGTACCTATTAGACCAGTGCTTCTCACTGTTCATTGCACATATGCATTACCTGAGGATCTTGTTAAAATGTAGATTTTGATTTACTAAATCTAGGTTAGAGCCAGAGAATCTGCATTTCTAACAACCTCTAAGAAAATGTCAATGCTGCTAATCTTTGGAGCATACTCTGAACAGTAAGTTAGTAGACTATGAAACTAATATTAGTTGTACTTCTTGACAACTTTAGTATCACAATTGTGTTTGAAATCTAGAGCTGAACTAAATATCCCTTCCTCTTAACTGCAAGAAGCTTAGATATATGTACAAATTTCCTCAAGTAGGAAATGCTTAATACCATGTATTATATTAATGTGAACAATGACCTGATAAATACATTGAAAGTTAATTTCAACAATTTTTTTTTTTCTATACACATGCACAAGTCCATAGATCATGAATTGCTTAGTGACATCTAAATGTCATTTTCTCCAGGCCAGGGTAAGTGACCTACAGAAAATAAGATAGGATTAAAAATGAAATTTTGAGGGGTGCCTGGGTGGCTCAGTGGGTTAAACCCTCTGCCTTCAGCTCAGGTCATGATCTCAGGGTCCTCGGATCGAGCCCTACATCGGGCTCTCTGCTCAGGGGGACGCCTGCTTCCCCCTCTCTCTCTGTCTGCCTCTCTGCCTACTTGTGATCTCTCTCTCTCTGTCAAATAAATAAATACAATCTTTGAGAAAAAAAATGAAATTTTGAAACCCAAAGGAATCCTGTAAGCCAGCATAGCAATTCTAAGGTAATCATGTTTCTTTTATAAAGAAATGATATTTAATACAATTTCCTAAATTCAGCTAAGATGTACCTGAGTATAGAAAAATATAGTCCAAAAAAAAAATATAGTCCAGTTTTTTATGTTCTACTACTTAGTGGTGATCTGAGTTTCTTCTTGCTCCTAGAAAATAGGTTCAAAGAGCAAAGATTTAAACCACTCCTCAGGATATGTAAGTGTGCACATTTGGCTAAGTTCAGGATAACTGCAGGATCACTTTCTTTAGTCGAAATTCTAATTTGTCTTCCATTAATTTTCCTTTAAAATCTTTAGATGCTTGCTTACCAAATGACCTAAGGTTAAGATTTCTAGGTCTGCCTGAGAACCTCTGAAATAATTTGGCTGTTAGAGAAGCAAACCATTGTCAAAGACTAAGATGTATCTATCTAATAATTGGAATTAAAACTATTGCTTAACTTGTAAAGAAAAAAGTACACGATGAATTCATTTTAAACATCTTCACTCTCATCCTCACCCTCCCTTCCAAAAAAAGCTAAACTACTTGAACACGTTCTTGGTTATTAGAATCAAAACCTTCCAATCTTTTGTTTACAAATATTCAAAATAATCTTTCAAGCTGCTGCTTTTTTTTTTTTTTTTTTTTGAGAAAGAGAGAGCAGGGCGGGGTTGGGGGATAGGTGCAGTGGGAGTGGGAATCTTAAGCAGGCTCCACACCCAGCTTGGAGTCCCACATGGGTCTTGATCTCAAGACCTGAGAATATGAGCTGAGTCAAAATCAAGAGTCAAACGCTCAACCCACTGAGTCACCCAGGTGCTCCTAACCTTGCAAGCTTCTAATTACTAAGTTATGGGTATTGATTTTATTTAAGAAAAAATAAATGAAATCCCACTTCAATGTCATCAAAATAAGTTTACTTATACCTCTTTAAAAAATGAGATAGCCACTTATTTAAAAGGAATTAAATGTATATTTCTATATTAATTAAAAATATATGACACAATTTGGTCAGGTAATTATAATTAATTAACAAATATCTGGAAGAGATTTACATACATTTCTAAATAAATAATAACAAAACATTGCATATTTATTTATTTATTTTTCATTGCGTACTTAAAATACCTCCTGAAAGTCTGACTCTTTCTTGGAAAGAAGTTTGAGCAGAATAGATGAAAGAGACTGAAATGTAAACTACATTCTTTTCACTGTGCTGTGCACATAGTGGTGACATTTCAACAGTCAATGCCAACGATTCATGCTAAGAGGGCAAAGTAATAGAGCAGAAAATACCAAACTACAAATAATACAAATATTTGGAATGCATGTGTTGCTTTCTATTTGATTATAAATACTCTTGATGTATTGGAATTTATAAGCAGACTTCAAACTAAATCACAAAGCCAAGGTTAATATCTGATTCAAAAGCAAACGGAGAGCTTCCCAGATTCTTCATTCTCTACCTGGATCATTCCCTCTTCCTTCTCTGTGCCCATTCCACCCCAATCTACAGAGACAAGGTAGTCAGCTTCTCCAAAACTTCATTCTAAGCTTTCAGTTCAGGGAGGAAAGATAACTGCTCATTTGTGGTTTTGGTGTTTTTTTTGGTGTTTTTTTTTTTTTTAGATATTATTTTTCTGTGACAAAGCGAGAGCCTGAAAAGTGGGGATGGGCAAAGGGAGAGGGAGAAGCAGACTCCCTGATGAGCAGGGAGCCTGACACGGGGCTGTATCCCAGGACCCCTGGAGGGCTGACCTGAAGGCAGCCACTTAACTGACTGGGCCACCCAGGAGCCCCTGCTCATTTGTGTTTAGAAAGATATTTGCTGGTAGCTGAATTAGAGAGTATCCTTCAAACACCCTTGACTTTCAGCTTTTAATGGTTAACGTGTTTATATATTCAGTCACTCAACACATACAACCTTCTAAAACTAAGGAATTAATAGTTCAGTGTTTAAAAAAAAATCCAATTTACATGTACTGAAGGCTTGATCTTTAAGTGAACTTAAGTCTTATCTGGCACTATGGTGTATATGAACAAATAACATCCACTGTGGTCAGGTTGGTTGGTATACATATCATAAATACATCTGGTCAGGTCAGATTGGTATACATCATAAAATTTCATCCTCACAGCTCTGAATGGTAGATATTACCAAATGCATATTATAGGTGAAGAAATTGAGGCTTGCGGAAGTTAAATAATTAACCTAAATTCTGACAGAAAATGTAAGAGACGGAATTCAAAGTCTCTCTAAAACTTGATGCTCTTTTCAACGTATAAACTGATTCCAATCAAAGGTACAGGACTTACTAAACTAAATAAAAATAAATTATAATACTATACAGGCTGAGTCTCTGATATAAACATATCTTTGAAATAAGTTATATCACACTTATTTCATGGAACTGAGACATTTGCAAAGATATGTTGCTATCTTTAAAAGGAAACTCCTAAGGATTGGGGATATACAAGCTTATTAAATAATCAAAGCAATGTAAGAGTTGACAAAACTTAGAAGTCTCATGTTTTTCTATATAAGCTGTGACATAAAGTTTTGCTTTATTCTATTTTCTTATAATATTAAGAGATGAATTAGTCTCGACTACTTTTTTCATTTAAATTTACCTGAAACTTTATATTTTCAGAATTGTACTAACTGGAATTATGGTCTCTTGTCTGCACTCAACTTTAAGATCCTGAAGAGCAGAAATTCATCTTATTCTTTCTAGGACTTGAGCAGCACCCAACATGACATCTAATAAGTTTTGAGAACTCAGTGAATCTTTGTTAAATTTTTTATATGCTTTAATTTGCTCTAAAGTGATCCTCCCATTGAAATGAAGATTAAATAGTGAAACAAAATATGAAGCTTTCAGACAGGATGACTTAGTCCTACCTAAAATACATATATATTATACATATATAATATATAACACATATATGTATCAGTAAGCTTATTATTTGATCTGATGTGGACATAACTACTTAATTGCCTAAATTTTCCACTTCTCTAGTTTCTTTGAAGGTATATGTAATGATAAACAGAAAATTAACTATTACTTTCCAGCTTTTTCTATTATTGTAATATGTGGTAAATTCAAAATAATGTATGTTTATGTGAGTTATGAACCATAATGCTAAAACTAACACTTGTGATCTCATCATTAATCTAAACCTAAGAATTTATTACCATTACCTTCTCCCCAAACTCAGCGCCTTGTCTTCCCACTAGGAGCATTATCCTGACTTTCATATTTACCATTCTTCTTCCCTCCTTTTAAGAATTGTTTCAACACATATTTATATATTGCTAAGTATTGCATATCTTGGTTTTTTAATCTATTTGAGCTTTATAAAAATGTGATTTTTTTAAAGTCATCCTTTACAACTTGTATTTTTCATTCCAGTTATGATTCTATAATTCATCTTTCTTTATTTTACCTCTAACCCACTTATATTACATCCCCTAATATCTCATTGTATAAATACATGTATCTTCATCTTTTTTAACTTTAAAGGTTTTGGATTTTTTCTTTCTTTTTTTTTTAAAGATTTTATTTATTTGACAGAGAGGAGAGAGATCACAAGTAGGCAGAGAGGCAGGCAGAGAGAGAGGGGGAAGCAGGCTCCCTGCTGAGCAGAGAGCCCAATGCGGGACTTGATCCCAGGATGCTGGGATCATGACCTGAGCCAAAAGCAAAGGCTTTAACCCACTGAGCCAAACAGGTGCCCCTTGGATTTTTTCTTTAAATAAGTTCTCAAAATTCTGATGAAAACCTAAAGTAGTAGGAAATATTTCTAATATATGCATAAAATTATGTCACTGATATGTATAAGCCCTACATGCAACAAATAGATACATCTCTAAGACAATAGCCAATTATCTCTCTAAAATCAATTAACCCCTTTCTTTGGAGTAGCACTATTTATTAAAATAAAGTGCTCTATAATTAAAGCACCAATTATATGTAGCTTTAAAGAACAGACTTTCCCAACTAATAGTAATTATATATGTAAAGAATGTGAATTTCTGAAAGAGGTTTTAGGACTCAGTATATGATTTCAAGTTTCCTAAAGTAGTTAATCAAATTTTCAAAGGCCATGAAAAATAAAACATCTGACCGTAACAGTCATATTTAATTAAATATACAAAAGAATTCATGTGAATACAGTGGTCCTAACTGTTTCTAAGCTTTGTGGAAAGTCACATGGTTATCCTTCCCACCTTCCATGGAGAATAGTCTGAATAATTCAAGAGAACATCACTCTAATAATACTAAGAACAGAGGATTTTTCATCAGTGAAGCATCTCCAACCTGATTTAGGTAAATCTCAAATTAGTATAATGGTTTATTTGGTATGAAAACCTAAAATGTACTTTGTATCAGATTAATTTTTGCAAAATGTCCCTTATATCTTTACCCAATTCATAGCTCTCACAAATATGCACATAGGTATACAATTTGAAGACCTTTGAATTTATAAAACTCTTAGTCTTTTAAAGTACATCAGGAGCTAACAGTATTTGCAGCTGCTTTCCAAATTAGAAAGAAAAGCTCTATTGATCTTTCCCAATCACTAATCTACCCAGTCAAGAAATGAAAATGAAAACAAAAACACCTGTAAATGATGACTTTAATTGCATTTTCATGGAACTCTGATCTTTCTAAACTATGTATTCATGTAGTATACACAAAGCCAAATACAGAAGTGGAAGTTGAAAATTTCAGTCCTAAAATCACATGTTTAGAAATATCCATATTTGTACTTTTTTAAAACCATTTTAAATAAATATGTTTGGAGTCATTCAGGCACAGAGCACATATTCTCTTGTGCTTATAACTTTATGAGTTATGTACTCAGCACATAACTTCTATGTTATGTTGAAGGATTGAAGCAGTGGAGAAGATATGAATAATTAAATTTCATATGAAAATTAAAACAAATTTTTTTTTTAAGATTTTATTTATTTATTTGACAGAGAGGAGAGAGATCACAAGCAGGCAGAGAGGAAGGCAGAGAGAGAGGGGGAAGCAGGCTCCCCACTGAGCAGAGAGCCCGATGCGGGGCTCGATCCCAGGACCCTGAGATCATGACCTGAGCTGAAGGCAGAGGCGTTAACCCACTGAGCCACTCAGGTGCCCCAAAAAATTAAAAAATTTTAAAAGAAAACATTTAGTCCCACTTTTTTTCATTTAGAAAGAAATCGCACTCTCTGAAATGAGCCCTAAATCCCAAGAAGAATGTTCCTAACTAGAGAGTGGCCCAGTAGGGGTGCTGTGGGTGCCAGGGTTAACTGCTGGGGTTGGAAGCCAGCTTCACCACCCTATAGCTGTGTGACTATGGATAAGGTAATGAATCTTAGCATGCATTATCTTCCTCATCTGAAGAATGAAAATAATTACAGCATATATCTCATTGAATGACAATATGCATTAAATTGGTTAATTTATGCAAAGCACTATAGTGACGTCTCATAATGAACACTCAAAAAAGTTTGTATTTTGATAATTCATTTGTAATTTGTTAGCCTATTCAGTATATTCTATCCTAATTTAAAACTTTTATGTGCCTTTTTAAATTTTACTTTTAATATATTTTAGTATTTAAAAAAACTTATCAAGGAAATGATTAGAAATTGCTACTCCTTTTGCTCTACTTTTCAGACAAAAAGTAAAATGTCTTTTCCTTTTTAAGTTTTTCAAGTAGTTGTTGTCTGTACAAGAGATTGTATAAGTCTACTCTGCTCTAGGGTCTTAGAACTGAGAGTTAACTATCCTTTTTCCCTCCGTTATTCTCAATTTAAATTGGTACATTAGCTAATACATTTGGAACTTTGTGAAATTAGACAGAGGGTATTTCTATGTATTCACTAAGGAAATGCCTATGTAATATGAATAGTATTGTTCTAGTGTATTATCTCACTTTTCCACACCTCGTACAATAGGATAAATCACGTTTTTAGTTTAGTGTTGCAGCTAATAACTACAGAAGTCACAGAGAACTGAAGCACTGAAGGACGGTCAGCAGGCCTGAGACAAGGTGTAGAAACATTCTTCATTTTTCTCTAAGGAAGTACCAGGTTATAGCCAGCTAATTAGTATAGGAAAACTTCCACAAGTCATTGGCAAAGGACATCAGCTTGAGTGACACTTTTAAAGTAAGCAACAAATGAACTTCTCTTAGCACAAAACGTGCCAGGTCCTAGAAGATGGAAAAGCAGAGTCACAGAAAACTCATAAAGGAAATGAAACACGGAAATGTATGCTAACGGAACAATGTGGAAAATAAAAACAATGCAATCCTTAACAATCTAAAATATCAAATCCACCAAAGACTAAACATAGTATTTTTTAAACAATGGCAGAGCTGCACTTTACCGAGTAAAGTATTTTTTATTTTTTTATTTTTTGAAATAGGTATACTAGGTAAATAATTTTTGTTTGTTAGGGAAACTAAAATCACATGTTTAGAAATATCCGTATTTGTACTTTTAGGGAAAATACAAATGTCTTAGGAAAACTGAAACAAACAAAAATTATTTACCTAGTATACCTATTTCAAAAAATACTGACTTACAAATAGGATATTCGAATTGCAAAAACCAACCATTTCTCATTCCTCTCTACAACTCACCATGATTGTTTCCAGGAACACATTCTTTCATGCAAATTCTGATGGGATGTGGGAAATACACAGCTCATGCAAGGGGTATTCTGGGCTATAAAACTAATAGGGGACTTCTTGCTTAAATAAGATTTTGCCTTATTTCTTTCTGCATAATCTCATAAACTCCACAAAAAAATTAAAATAATTTACAATGAATGCAATAATCGATAAAATAGAGTATCTTATATAATACCTCTTTAACTAAAGGTTCTATTGCTAAATACAAGCTGTCGACTCCTAATCCTGGGTATAATAATCAATCCAGTATAATTTACATTGTTGCTCTTATCCTGTGTATCACCAACACAAAATTTCATTTAAAGGTATTGCAATGAAAAAATAAGTCTGAAAGAAAAAAAATTACTAAAAATTTTAGAGTGGCAAAATCTGAATTATGGTAGTGGATTTTCTTCTTAATTTTCTATAGTTTCCACAATCTTCTACAGTAATGTCATAAATCAGAAAAAAATGAAAATGTAGCTTACTGACCTGGTAACATGATTCATATCTTTGTACCTGAGTATTATTAATGACAAACGATCCCTTGTAAAGCACAATATTTTAAATATATTTTATCGGTCTCTCAGGAAACTATATAAAATGCCCCGCAAAACACACACACACACACACACACACACACACACACAAATGCCCTGCAATATTTGGGGTGTTTCACAGATTAATGCAATTATTTGACTGTCGAGACCAAAGATAAATATGTAATTAAATATTACCCACTTTCTAACTTCTATGACATATATATATATGTAATATATATATATATATATGTACATATATATATATATATATAGCCTCAGTTTGTCTATAAAACAAAAGGAATACTATTTAGAGAAGTCTCTTAGTTAAACCATGATGCTACAAGTTAAGCAACTTCATGGTTTGTACCTTCCTGATAACCTCCACAGAGCATTTATTAGATAAGCCTATCTTCTTTCTTCCTCCTCCCACACCCCCTTATTACACTATCTTGTTGCTTTTTTTTTTTTTAGATTTTTATTTACTTTTTTGACAGAGAGAGAGAGACAGCGAGAGAGGGAACATGAGCAGGGGGAGTGAGAGAAGGAGAAGCAGGCTTCCCACAAACCAAGGAGCCCTACTTGGGGTTCAATCCCAGGACCATGGGATCATGACCTGAGCCAAAGACAGACACTTAACAATTGAACCACCCAGGCACCCCATCTTGCCTGCTTCTAAATTCAACCTAGAATATGAGGAAGCATAGAATTTGATTAAAAGAAAGCCCTAAGCAAAATCAAAATTTTATTTATTAAAAACAAAGGAGAGATCAAAGCACACCTGAGGAGTTTTGTTCAAGCCATAGAAAGAGTGGAGAGGAACACTCCAAAACTTACATCATAAAACATAGATATAAGAAATTTAGACTGAGAAATTTGTAAGGGTACTAAATACTTCCTTTGACCATCAGAAATCTCAGCAAAGTATCAAGAAAAATGTCAAAATTAGAATAATATAAATTCTTTGGTTACCTTCCCAGAAAAACCAGTTACAGAATGTACACCAAGGGAATGTAATTAATTGCTTTTCAGTTAACCATTTGATTCTGGGATGTCTACCAAAAATGATGATTTTGGATAAATGACTTTTTTAAATTTCCCTCAAAAAATCAGTAAGATTTAGGAGATCGAAGAGCCTCTCCTCATTTTTCCCTCCCTCTTTCCTACCTTTTGTAGTCAAATATCTTGAAAAAGAATAGTCTACTATACCTGTGCTCTCATCTTCTACTTATCAATTTACTCTGGACTGGATCCTGACTCCCGTCCCCGCACCTCCACTGGAACTGTTCTCACCAAGTCAATAATGAACACTTTGCTAAAAACACTTTTTCAACACCCAATGTATTTGATTTCTCTATAGGTTTTGATATGGTTGACTACTCCTTTCCTTCTGAAAACTGTCTTTTCCAGGCTCCAATCTCTTGGCTTTTTCCTATCCTTTTGTTTACTCCTTCTTAGTCTTCTTGGGGGGGTCTTCCCTTGTATGTTGGGTTTTAATTTTTCTTAGGCCCCTTTCTGCTCTGTTAGCAGTATCACCTAAAGCACACAAGCCTTCCTGCCAACCACACCTCATTGGAGCAGTTATCTCCAGCTATAGGAAGAGCAGGCAACAAATAGGGAAGGACATGTGGAATGTAGATTGAAATTACTTATACCAGTTATCTTTCCCACTTTGGGTGAGAATCTAATAAGATAATGAAAATCTTGAACTACAATGATGGCAAGAGGATTAATAGCAATGGAAAGAAGGCATTATCCCATTTATAAAAAATTATAATTATTTGTTTTATCATTAATGTTTTAATTCACACATTACATATAAATGTATTACCAGGCACCAACATCCAACTGTCCTAGCACTCTCCCCACAAAAGAAACTACTGTCACTAATTATGTATCATTTTTAGTGCTCTTCAACGTAATTACAATAGTACAGAAAAACTACACATTGAGTTACTCAATCACATATAATATGTAATTACATATTAATTACCTTTATTGTTACATTTTTAATAAAAAATGTTATGCTTTCCATAACCTGAGACTTATTCCATTTCAGAGATCTTTTCATTTCATGCATGACTATACTATAATTCATTTACTGCATGACTATACAATAATTATTTTTTGCTGCATGACTATACCATAATTCATTTACTTTTCCCTAATAATGGATATTTAAATGTTTCTAAAGTTAGCTATTTTAACGTTGCAATGAACATTCTTGTTACATGGCTATTTGTACCAATGCATTTCTGTAGATCATACTCTAAAAAATATTACTAAGCCAAAGGGAATGGATATAATTTTTAATGTTTAATAGGTGTGCCAAATTGCCCTATATATATGTTTTAATAATGAATATTCTCACCAATAGCAAATGAGTGTCTACTTTCCTATATCAATTTCATTAATTTTTGCCAATAAGTAATACTTTATTATTATATTATTATTATTATAATATTACAGATGAGGAAACTAAAATTCAGAGATGCTCAGAAACTTTCCCAAGGTCCCAGTGTTAGAAAGTATTAGAGCCAGGTTTCAAATGAGATAACCCAGTTCTTTCTATAGACTTTGCTGCTTTTGAAAAAATACAAGTGGATAAGCCAGATATAGAATCTACAGGATATACTGATTCATAATAGCCTCACTTGTCAATATGAATATAAAGCCCATCAGAATATTTCTAGACACAATGAAGTTTAGTCATTGAGTAGATAAATATGACATATTTTGCCACTGAAATATCTGTGCAGCAATTATGCCATCAAAATTATAAAGCATGATAACTGGTATAAGTAATTTGATAAAATAAATCACGGCTTACTATAATGATTTCAAACTTTATATTATGTGGATAATATTAACTGGTCTTGAAATTTTTAATTAATGGCTTAGTCTAGAAAAAAAAACGAAACTATCTTCAGTTCTCAGCCTCTCTAGTTAGTTTTAAAAATTGTTTAAGAATAGATATCTAGAAAAGTAGTCCTCCCTATTTCATGGAATAAAAAAAAAAATCTGAAATATATTTATGTAGAATCACTTATTAATGCTAAAATACAGAGTAAAATGCTTGAGAGTTTTTCCCAGATCCTTCGTTTATTCAAGATGCTTTTTGTGACTCTGAATAAGTTCTGAAAGCTCTATCTCTAACTCTGTACTTACATGATTGTCAAGGCAGTTGGTCTTTAGTCTGAGAAAACATAATATCTCAAGATATATGGCATTCTACATTTTTTGATAAAAGAACAATCTAGAAGAAAGTTATCAGAGCTTATAAAGTATTGATGACAATAACTAGCATTTATCAAGTACCTCACTAGGCAGTGATCTAAATACTTGACATACCTTGTATTATTCTACATTAAAATGCTGAAAAATAGATACAAACAGTTTACAGATAGAGTCAACCTGATGAAATTGGAGAGCTGACTTGTGATCCACCCTAGTTTTGGTTTTGGTAATGGACATTTCCCACTATACTATATTGGTTAAAGATGCAGACTGAGTTATTACCAATATCATTAACTGCTAATAAAATGAGTAAGTCTTTGAGAGATAATGGTTTCCAAACAATTTTAGTCTTCCAGAGATCTGCTTTTGTTTTTACTTTCCATCAATCATGTTGGACAAGAGTACTATCATAAGAAACAAATTTACACATTTCCTAACATCTAGTTTACCTGTTTAAATTCATGCAATATTACATAGAGGAAAAGTTATCAATTATAAAACTCATCAAGATCAGGTTGAAAACCATTCACCAAAAGTAGTTTTCTGCAAAGTCACCTTAACCTAAAAATTAATCAATTGTCTGTTCCAACAAATTTAGTTCAATATAAGAACAGCATGGTGATCTAGAAAAGTTACAGATCACTCCAAATCTTAGCAATACGAGTAAGGATTTAAAACAAAAATAAAAAATCAGAAAACCTGTTATTCCTAATGTAAATCCCATATATCTGTGAGTCATAAATTCTGACTTATCATTATAGTGATAGACTTAAACTTAGTTGAGAATTTAGAATTCCTAGACTCATCTGATTTTTAAAAATCCACTATGCAAAGATAATTGATTTTCTTGGGAAAAACACAACTCTTTCTATGCATATATAAATAATCAATTTTGACAGTTTAATAAAGGACAGAATTTACTTTAAGACCTTTGATCTAGAATCTACCACTATTTAATTCCTAGGTCAAATTATTTTACTTCACAGTGTTTCAGGTTCCTATAGCCATAAGTGAGGATGACATTTTCTTCCAACAGTATTCTAGAAAATCAAAGAGCCAAAAATTACATATTATATAGTAAATCAATGTTACATAAAATAAAGATTATTTATGCAATACTGAAAACCTAGAATACTCAATCTTGTCCTTCCCTGCTACTTAAAGGAAATTATCAGTTCACTTTATCTCTTCATCAATTAATTAAATAAGGAAGTAAACAAATATTCAGTACTAAGTAAGTGCCAAGAATGGTCACAGGCTTTGCAGTACAGTTGTTACCCTAAAACACTCCTAAAATAAAGTATATGCTCATTTTATACCTCTAAACAAACTTACAAGTAGCAAGAAAATAGTCCAATTTGAAAATATAAATTTTAGTGGCAGAAATACAGCAAATATACATTTCTGCAAAATTAATCATTTTCTTCAAAAAGACAAGAAATATGTGTTGGTGAGAATGTGGAGAAAAGGAAATCCTTGTGCATTCTTGGTGGGACTGTAAATTGGCACAGCCACTATGGAAAACAGTATGGAGATTCCTCGAAAAATTAAAAATAGAACTACCATACAGTCCAACAATTCCAGTACTAGATATTTATCCAAACAAAACAACAATACTAATTCAAAAGGCTATGCATTCCTGTGTTATTTGCAACATTATTTACAAGAGCCAAGACACAGAAGCAACTTAAATGTCCATCAACCGACAAATGAATAAAAAAGGTGTTATGTATAAATATATACCATGGAATGTTACTCAGCCATAAAAGAATGAAATCTTACCATTTGTGACAACATGGATGGAACTAAAAGGTCTTATGCTAAGTGAAATAAGTCAGAAAAAGACAAATGCCATAAAATTTCACTTACTTGTAGAATCTAAAATATGAATAAACAAAACAGAAAGTTACTCATAAATACAGAGAACAAATTGGTGATTGCCAGAGGGGAAGAAGGTTGGAGAAGAGCAAATAGGTAAAGAAGATTAAGAGGTACAAACTTCTGATTATAAAATAAATAAGTCACAGGGATGAAAATACATCATAGAGAATATAGTTAATAATATTTGTATGGTGACAGTAATCAGATTTATCATGGCCATCATTTCATAATGTATAGAAATGTCAAATCACTATGTTATATACCTGCAACTAATATAATATTGTATGTCAACTATACTTCAATTAGGAGAGAAACAAAAAAGAAAAACATAAAAATAAAGTAGAGATTTAAAGGAATCACAAAATCAAAGTATATTAAAATATACTTAAGTATCATCGCTACTTCATAACCCAATATAATGCCAAGATTTATTTGCTAAATAATTGGATGTTCTAAAACAGTCTTTACATTTTGACAGCTGTAAAATTTACTCAAATTTCAATAAAAAGCATAAAGTTTGCTAAAGAAAATAGAATATTTTTTAATTGACCAAGATATTTGTAGTTAGACCATAAGATACCTAGGAATAAACCTAACCAAAGAGGCAAAGAATCTGTACTCAGAAAACTACAAAGTGCTCATGAAAGAAATTGAGGAAGACACCAAAAAATGGAAAAACATCCCATGCTCATGGATTGGAAGAACAAAT
>CM053608.1:50822365-50845897 GCA_028646535.1 Procyon lotor
AATGTGTAAGCCCGACGATTCACAGACGTGTACCCTGGGGCAAATAATACATTATATGTTAATAAAAATTAAAAAAAAAAAAAAAAAGAAATCCCACAGCTGAAGGGTCCAGCTAAGCCTTTTCAGAATTTAAAAAAAAAAAAAAAAAGATCAAAAAAAAAAAGATAATTGTAGTTAGTAAACAAAAGAAAGTAGCTTTGATATATTATCAACTTTTTCTAAAGCAAACTTTATCATTGCATATCTTTTGTAAACTCATTCCATCTTTACAGTATTTATAAGTGTTTATTAATAAAAATGAGTTTGTAAAAATAATGTTTAACATTTAAATTGGAATCTCAAGCATAATTTAGAAGATTTTAACCATAAATTTCTCTTAAAGTAAAATTTCATAACATTTTAAAAATGCAGAATACAAAGTTAACTTTAAATTAGCTATGAATGTGAACATATGGAACTTTTAAGATAAGGATAAATCTTATGTACTAAGTATGACATTTTATGATATTGGGTATATAAAAAAAGAATAAACAATGACAGATTCAGCACTCTTTAACTTCATACTCCCATCTGGTTGAACAAAAATGTTATTACTTCATTTTAAAATGTGAAAATCAAACGTACAAAGTATCATATTTCCACAAAGTTAATAAAAACTGAATAGATTCAACCCCTCAAACTGTGCATATTTATGATTCATTCATTTAGTCATTCATCTTACATGAAGTCAACAAACTATTTATTGAGCATACTATGTGCCTGACACTTTGGCAGGCATTGGAATCAGATGGTTAAAAAATTAGACATGATCTCTAACATTGTGGGGCTTATTATCTAACACAGGAGGTATGGTTTTTAAATAAGGAAAGATGACTACAGAATCCCAGGTTGTGGTAAGGCTATAAGGAAGAAAAAAAGTGTGATGAGAAAAAACAGAAAATAATAGCTTTAAGTTGGTTTACTCAAAGAAGAAAAATCACTGAGAATCAAAAAGAGTAACTAAAAGAGAACACATCAAGAAGGAAACAGGAGGTACGAAAGCCTGGAGGTAGAAAGGAAAGACCAGTGCAGAGCGGCTGGAACAGTGAGTGAGAAGGGCAGAGGAGCTCAGAGTGCATTAGATCTACTTAGCCTCATGAAAAGTGTGTGTTTTTTAATTTAAAAACTTTTTAGCCTACTTCGTCACTTTTACCAAACAAAACCAGGAGCCATCAAGTCACAAAGTTATTTCTCGAACCAAGATCGAAGCTATTTCCGAGGTTTATGTGACCAGTCTCTCTTCAAATCCTTAGGTTATCAGCTAACCTGAGTAAATTAACATGGGCCTAAAATACAAGTGACCTTCAAGTTCAAGATAACTACAGATTTGTTTTTTTAATTAAAAGCCCATTCTAATTCATTATTTGGGGCTAACATTAGTAAATGGTCACTTAAATTTCAAAAACTCCAAAACCATGCTCCTCTTCATGTGAAAGCAATAAATTCTATTTCATGAGTGCTTAGTTATTCTCCAAACCTTGCTACTTTAAAAGGCACAGATTTTGTTTTTCTCGGGCGCTGAAAATGAAGCATTTTTCTAGATGCCAAGTTAATCCTTGTTGGCAAAATACATACCATGCATAGTGTTTGTGCAATTTGTAATTACAAACTGACACCCACTGACAATACAGAATAGCTTCTACCCCAGCAAGTAGTTAGAAATATTGAAGACCATTGTCTGATCCCATAAGGCACGTCATTAACTTTCATTATTACTAATGGGAGTTATGGGCATACTTCCAAAGTAAATCACAGGCATTATGTCACATCACTGCTCCTAAAATAGGCTTTATTTTCAGGTTGGATATTTTTAGTCATGCAGACATTTGGCTATTTTATTTTTCTCCTTAGAAAACTCCAAATACACAGAATACCAGTACATGTCTTTCATTTTCCATCTTTTTTTCCTCCTCTTAGTATATAATTTTGGAAAAAACATAAAATCAGTGTAAATATTTATTTAGAAAAGTCTGATGTTTTTTTTATATACACACACATACACACACACACACACACATATCACATATACATATACATGTGCATATATACATGCATTTGTATAAGAGCACCCAGTATTGGTAAGTGAAATGTATATTCCCATATACTCTGTTTGACATATAAATTGATATGATCTTTATGGTATCTGGTAATGTGAATCAGAATCCTTAAAAACATTCCTAACATTTTATTAAATAATTCCATATTAAGATATTGTCATAAAAAATAATCAGAGAAGTCTATGTGCCCAAGAATTCAAACATCTTGAGGAAGTCAGTGAATTCTCCACAATGCATGAAAACCAATCCAATCTTACCTGTATGTTAAAGGATGAATGACACAATTATTAAATGGGAATTTAGACAGTTATGTAGGTAGGTAGGTAATACAGAAACATAGATAGTAGATGATATAATATGTAGCATACACAAGTATATTAATATAAGTTTATATATTATAGATAACATAGTAGATAAAATAGACAAAAGGCTGAAGAGGATGCATCAAAATATTGACAATCTCTAAATGTAGGAATTATAATGTTATTTATTATATCTGAATATATATATTTATAAGGTATTAAATAACATATTATTTAATATAATATAAATAATATATTATATACTGTGAACAATATAATTTGTTATTCCAAAATCTCTATAACAAATAGTTACTAGTTTTATAAATAGTATAATCAGTACTTTTTTTTTTACAGTTTTTTTTTTTTAAAGATTTTATTTATTTGACAGAGAGAAACACAGCGAGAGAGGGAACACAAGCAGAGGGAATGGTAGTGGGAGAAGCAGGCTTCCTGACGAGCAAAGAGCCCGATGAGATCATGACCTGAGCTGAAGGCAGATGCTTAACGACTGAGCCACCCAGGCGCCCCTAAAATAATAATTGTTAAAGTTTTTTTTTTTATTTTCCATCATCTTTAATTTTAATTTAATTTAAATTCCAGTTAGTCAACATTCAGTGTAATATTAGTTTCAGGTGTACAATATAGTGATTCAACACTTCCACACATCACTGTGCTCATCACAAGTGTCCTCCTTAACCCCCATTACCTATGTAATGCCTCCTCAACTTCCTCTCTGGCAACCATCAGTTTGTTTTCTCTGGATAAGAGACTGTTTCCTCTCTCTTTCTCTCTCTCTCTCTCTCTCTCTCTCCCTCTCCCTCCCCCTTTGGTTGTTCATTTTGTCTCTTAAATAACATGGTATTTGTCTTTCTCTGACTATTTTCCTTAGCATAATACTCTCTAGCTCTATTCATGTCTTTGCAAATGGCAAGATTTTCATTCTTTTTATGGCTGAGTAATATTCCACTGTATATATGGCACATCTTCTTTATCCAGTAATCAATCCATGGACACTTGGGCTATTTCCATAATTTGGCAATTGTAGATAATGCTGCTATAAACATTAGGGTGCATGTATCCCTTTGATTAGTATTTTAGTATTTTTGGGTAAATACCTAGTAGTGTGTTTGCTGGATAATAGAGTAGTTCTATTTTTAACTTTTTGAGGAACCTCCATACTGTTTTCCAGAGTGGCTACACAGTTTGCATTCCCACCAAAAATGTAAGAGTTCCCCTCTCTCCACATCTTTGCCAACACCTGTTGTTTCTTGTGTTGCTGATTTTAGCCATTCTGACAGGTGTGAGGTGATATCTCATTGTAGTTTTAATTTGCATTTCCCTGATGATAAACGATGCTGAGTATCTTTTCATGTGTCTGTTGGCCATCTGGATATCTTCTTTGGAAAAATTCTATTCATGTCTCCTGGCCATTTTTAATT
The DNA here is from genome assembly GCA_028646535.1 of Procyon lotor. Classification (NCBI taxonomy): domain Eukaryota; kingdom Metazoa; phylum Chordata; class Mammalia; order Carnivora; family Procyonidae; genus Procyon; species Procyon lotor. The sequence goes on from CM053608.1 coordinate 50,826,203, forward strand.
AAGATAATCTTTTTCAGGGTCTTGAATTTTCTAAGTTCCTTATATATTTTGGATATGAACCTGTTATCAGATTTGTCACCTACAAATATCTTCTCCCACTCCATAGGTTGCCTTTTAGTTTTATTGATTTTTTTCTTCACTGTGCAGAAGCTTTTTATTTTTATGTAGTCTTAACAGTTTATTTTTGCTTTTGTTTCCCCTGCCTCAAGAGACATATATAGGAAGAAGTTGCTACGACCAACATCAAAGAAGTTATCACCTTTGTTATCTTCTAGGATATTGATGGCTTCAGGTATATATTTAGATCTTTCCATTTTGAGTTTATTTGTATTGTATTGTATGGTGTAAGAAAGTAGTTCAGGTTCATTCTTCTGCATGTCCAGTTTTTCCAATACCATTTGTTGAAGAGACAGTCTTTTTCTCATTGGGTATTCTTCCTTGCTTTGTCAAATATTAATTGACCATACAATTATGGATTCATTTTTGGATTTTCTATTCCATTCTATTGATCTATGTGTCTATTTTTGTGCCAGTACCATACTATTTTGATTAATACAGCTTTGTAATAGAATTTGAAGTCTGGAAATGTTATGCCTCCAGACTTTTTTTTTTTCAAGGTTGCTTTGGGTCTTTTGTGGTTCCATACAAATATTACGATGGTTTGTTCTACTCCAGTGAAAAATGCTGTTGGTATTTTGACAGGGATTCTATTAAATAATGTATATTGCTTTGGGTAGTATAGACATTTTAACAACACCTCTTTTTCCAATCTGTGAACATGGAATATCTTTCCATTTCTTTCTGTCATCTTCAGTGACTTTGATTGGTGTTTTATAGTTTTCAGAGTATAAGTCTTTCACCTCTTTGGATAGGTTTAATCCTAAGTATCTTATGGTTTTTGGTGCAATCATAAATGAGGTCAATTCCTTGATTTCTCTTTCTGCTGCCTCATTATTGGTGGATAGAATGGAACAGATTTCTATACATGAGTTTTGTGTCCTGCAAATTTACTGAATATGTTTGTTAGTTATAGCAGTCTTTCAGGTTTTCTATATATAGGATCATGTCATCTTCAAATAGTAAAAATTTTACTTCTTCCTTACCAGTTCAGATGTTTTATTTCTTTTTGTTGTCTGACTGCTGTGGCTAGGAGTTCCAGTACTATGTTGAATAAAAGTGGTGAGAGTGGACATCCCTGTCTTGCTCCTGACCATAAAGGAAAAGCTCTCAGGTTTTCCCCATTGAGGATGATATTAGCTATGAGTTTTTCATATAGGCTTTTATTATGTTGGGGTATGTTTCCTCTAAACTCACAATGTTGAGGATTTTTATATGAATGGTTGTCAAATGCTTTTCTGCATCTATCAGCACGATCAAATGGTTGTTATCCTTTCTTTAATTAATGTACTTTATCACATTGATTAATTTGCAAATATTGAACCACCTTTGCAACCCAGGAATAAATCCCACTTGATAGTGATGAATGATTTTTTTTAATGTATTGTTGGATTTGGTTTGCTAGTATTTTTTTTTAAAGATTTTTTATTTATTGATTTGACAGAGAGAAATCACAAGTAGGCAGAGAGGCAGGTGGGGGTGGTGGGGGAAGCAAGCTCCCCGCTGAGCAGAGAGCCCAATGCAGGGCTCCATCCCGGGACCCTGAGATCATGACCTGAGCAGAAGGCAGAGGCTTTAACCCACTGAGCCAACTACGCTCCCCCGCTGGTGTGCTAGTATTTTGTTGAGGATTTTTGCATGTATGTTCATCAGAGACACTGGCCAGTGATTGTCTTTGTTTATGGTGTCTTTATCTGGTTTTGGATTGGAGTGATGCTGGCCCCATAGAATGAATTTAGAAGTTTTCCTTCCTTTTCTATTTTTTGGAATAGTTTGAGAAGAATAGGGATTGACTCATGTTTGGTAGAATTCACCTCTGAAGTCATCTAGTTCTGAACTTTTGTTTGGAGTTTTTTTTATTACTGATTCAATTTCTTTGCTGGTTGTTAGTCAATTCAAGTTTTCTATTTCTTCCTTTTACAGCTTTGGAAATTTAGATGTTCCTAGGGATTTATCCACTTCCTCTAGGTTATCCGATTTGTTGGCATATAGTTTTCCCAATATTCTCTTATAATTCTTTGTATTTGTGGTATTGCTTGTGATTTCTCCTCTCTCAGTTGTAATCTTATTTATTTGGGTCTTTTCTCTTTTATTTTTGATAAGTCTGCCTATATGTTTATCAAGTTTATTAATTTTTTCAAAGAACCAGTTCCTGGTTTCATTGGTCTGTTCTATTGCTTTTTTTTAGTTAATATTTAATTCAGCTAATAAATATCATTTATTTCTGCTCTAATCTTTATTTTTCCTTCCTTCTGCTGGCTTTAGGCTTTGTTTGCTGTTCTTTTTCTAGATATTTTAGGCGTTCTCTTCTAGTTCTAGGTGTAAATTTAGATTGTTTGAGATTTTTCTTGCTTCTTGATCTAGACCTATATTTTTATATACTTTCCTCTTAGGGCAGCTTTTGCTGCATCCTAAAGGTTTTAGACTGTTGTGTTTTCATTTTTTCCCACATTTTCTTTTATTTTTCCTTTGATTTCCTGGTTCTTCTATTTATTGTTTAGTTGCATGTCATCTAATATTCATGTATCTATGGTCTTTCCAAGATTTTTTGTGGTTGACTTCTATTTTCATAGCATTGTGGTCAGAAAACATTCATGGTATGACTTCAACCTCCCTGACAAGGCCTGTTTTGTGGCCTAATATGTGATCTATTCTGAAGAATGTTCCATGTGCACTTTTGCTCTTTTAGGATGGACCGTTCTGAATATATCTGTTAAGTCTATCTGGTGAAGGTTGTCATTCAAAGTCAATGCTTTCTTGTTGATTTCCTATTTAGATGACCTGCCCATTGATGTAAATGGACTATTAAAGTCCCCTATTATTATTTTGTTATTATCCATTAGTTCCTTTTTTATTAGTTGTTTTATATATGTGGTTGCTCCCAGGTTGGGTGCATAAATATTTACAATTGTTATATCCTCTTGTTGGATTGTCTCCTTTATCATTATATAGTGACCTTCTTTGTCTCCTGTTAGTCTTTGTTTTAAAGTCTATTTTGTCCAATATGAGTATTGCTCCTCTGGCTTTCTTTTGACATCCATTTACATGATAAATGTTTCTCCATCTCCTCACTTCCAACCCTCAGGTAACTTTAGGTCTAAAATGAGTCTCCTGTAGGCAGCATATAGATGAGTATTGGTTTTTTATGCATTCTGACACCCTATGTCTTTTGATTGATGCATTTAGTCCATTTACATTAACAGTAATCATCCACAGATATGTATTTATTGCCATTTTATTACTTATTTTGTGGTTATTTCTGGAGATTTTCTCTGATCCTTTTTTGTCTTTCTCCCTTTCATGTTTTTTTAGTGATATATGTGGATTTCTTTCTCTTTATTCTTTACATGTTTAATAGTGGTTTCTGATACATGATTACCATTAGGTTTGTATATAACCTCTTCTGCAAATAGCATTCTATATTGGGTTGATGGTTGTTCATGTTTGAATCCCTACTTTTCTCCTGCCTTTCCATATTTTAGGTATATCTTATTATATAGTTTCTGTGAGTTCCTTGACTGATTTTTTTATAGAAATACTCTTCTACTTGCTTTTGTGGTTTCTGCCTTTACACTGTCATTTTTAGTCTCTCCTTTCTACTCAAATAGTCCCCTTTAATATTTCTCGCAAGGCTGGTTTAGTGGTCACAAACTCCTTTAATTTTTGTTTTTCTGGGGAACTCTTTCTCTCTCCTTCCATTCTGAATGATAGCCTTCCTGGAGATAGAGTATTTTTGGCTGCAGATTTTTCCCATTCAGCACTTTGAATATATCATGCCACTTTCTTGTGGCTTGCCAAGTTTCTGTTGAAAATTCTGCTATCCTTTAAACTTTCCCTTTAAGTTAAGGAATTCTTTGTCTTGCTTTTAAGATCCTTTTTTTCTTTTTCACTATATTTTGCACATTTAATTACAATATGTCTTGGTGTTGGCCTGCTTTTGTTGATTTTGATGGGAGTTCTCTGTGCCTCCTAGATCTGGATGTTTGTTTCCTTCCCCAGAATAGGGAAGTTTTCAGCTATTATTTCTTCAAATAAGTATTATGACCACTTTTCTCTCTCTTCTTCTTCTGGGATTCTTATGATATGAATGTTATTATTATGTTTGATGGAGTCACTGAGTTCCCTAAGTCTATCCTCATGTTGCATAGTTCTTTTGTCTCTCCTTTGTTCAGCTTCATTGCTCTCCATTAATTCATACCTTAATTCATACCTCTGTTTCTTCCAGCCTATGGCTCATTGTATCAAGCATGTTTCTAATTTTGTGCTTTACACCTTTCATCTCTGAATGATTCTTCTTTAACTCTTCTATCTCTGAAGGGTAAGGGTCTCTGGTAAAGGTCTCACTGATGTCTTTCTTCCATTCTTTTCTCAAGCCCAGTAAGTATCCTTATGATTATTGCTTTAAATTTCCCATCAGGCATGTTACTTACATCTGTTTTGCTTAGTTAGATCTCTGGCTGTGGCCTTATTCTGTTCTTTCATTTGGCATAAGCTCCTCTATCTTCTCATTTTGTCTAAATCTCTGCCTTCTTCTCTGTGTTAAAATAGTTAGTTATATCTCCTGCTCCTAAAAGCAATGGCCTTATGAAGAAGAGGTCTCATAGTGCCCAGGGCCTGGTGCTTCAGGGAATGCCTCCAGTGAGTGTTGCATCTTTTCTGCTGTTGTGTTCAGGCTGCTCTATCCTTCAGGCCAGTCATCTGCAGAGGTTCCCTTTGCCTGCTATGGGCAGTGTTTGGTTCCTTCCCTAAATATGGTGAGTTTTAACTAGGTGCTTTAGTCAGCTTGTTTGAAATGAGAGCTGTCACCACCTCCATAAGAACTGAGGCCCTGCAAATCTCTCTGGTTAGGAGATATAGTGTGGGTAGCGGTTTAGGCTGGTCTTCTGTGGGAATCAGGGGGGTGGGGCTTAGTGTCAGCAAGCTAGGTAGCCAGTGTTGGTGCTGCACTGCTTCCTACATGTGGCTTTGTGTTTATGCTGAGGAGTGTGGGAGGGAAATGGTGCCAGCCAGCTCCTTTGTTTCCAGAAATGTCTCTGTTAGTGTTGCCTCTCAGGGCTTGCTCTAAGAAGAGCAAATAATTTCCTCACTGTGGGTCCCAGGCACTCTTCAGATTGCTGTTTCCACATTGTCTGCCCCCAGGTTGTTTGCCTGCCTTCTCTCTGGGGGCACCCATTGTCCTCTGGGCTCTATCTCAGCCAAGCCTGCTGACCTTTAAAACTCCAGGCTTTAAGAGAAGCCTGGTTGGTTCAGTCAGTTAAGTGGCTGCCTTTGGCTCAGATCATGATCCTAGGGTCGTGGGGGTCAGGCTCCCTGCTCAACTAGGAGCCTGCTTTCCCCTTACCCTCTGCCCCTCCACTTCCTGCTTGTGCACACACATGTACTCTCTCTCTCGTAAGTAGGTAGATAGATAGATAGATAGATAGATAGATAGATAATTTTGGGATGCCTGGGTGGCTCAGTTTGTTAAGTGTCTGCCTTCAGCTCAGGTCATGATCCCAGGGTTCTGGGATCAAGCCCTTCATTGGGCTCCCTGCTCAGTCAGGAGTCTGCTTCTCCCTCTCATTCTCTCTCCTGGCTTGTGCATGCATGTTCTCTCTCACTCAATCTCTCTCTCTCAAATAAAGAAATAAAATCTTTAAAACTCCAAGCTTTAAGCCTCTCTGGTTGCAAGAACTCATGAAATTCAGTCCCTCTCATTTTCTAAGCTAATAACTATGGGGAAATGATCTTCTTGTGTGTTCCCCATGTGTTCCACTCTCTCTTTCCCTCTCCACAACCACAATCTCTTCCCTTCCACAGCAACCAGAATCTATTTCTCCCCTACACTATGTATCCAGACTTTCTACCTTCTTCCATGTGGCCTCTTCTCTACCTTTAGTTGTGAGGTTTGTTCTGTCAGTCTTCAGATCAATTTCTGGAGTATTTAGGATGATTTGATAGTTATCTAGTTGTATTCATGGGATGAAGCAGACTAGGGTCCTCCTACTCTGCCACCATCTTCTTCACCACTCCAATAACTGTTAAAGTTTTTAAACTTCAAGGGTTCTAATATAAAAATTTTAAAAGAATATGTTCTTATACAAGTAAGAACTGCATCCTGCTTATGCTCCTTGCTTGGAGCTCTGATTACTGCTTCAGGTCCACCCTGTTCATTTTTCCCTAAATATTTATTTATATTCTTTTCATAGTCACTCTAAAAATTATAGTATATCTATTAACTTAACATTACCTAACTTTAATCAAAAGAATGCAAAGATAACAGACTGCTGTAATTCCAATCACTATGCTTCAGATCTACATGATACCTTTGTCTAGTATTTTAGTTCTTGCTTATAACTTTACAAATTAGACATCATTTCAATTTTCTACAATGATTGTTTATATTCACACATATATTGATCATTTTCTTTGATAATTTTTTTTGTGTCCCCAACTTCACTTCAAGGCTCTTTTTTCTTTTTCCTAAATTATATTCATTAAAACTTCATTTAGTGATGATTTATTGGTTAGTAAATATTTCTCATTTTTTGTGGTCTGAGAATGGGTTTTTCTTTTTGCCTATGTTTTGATAAGTAATATTACTGAGCATATAATTCTTAGATATCTGATGATATTATGTCACTAACCTCTGGTTTCCATTGGTTCTATGTAGAAGTTAGCTATAAGTCGAATTTTGTTCCTTTGTAGGTAATCTATATTTTCTGTCTGGCTGCTCTTAAGACTTTTCTGTCTGTTCTTAACATGATGAAGATTCACTGAAATGTACTTAGGTATGAATTTCTCTTTTGATTTGTTGGATTTCCCTAACCTGAAGATTGATGTCTTTAATATTTCTAGAAACCTCTTAGACACCACCTCTTTGACAGTTGCCTTTCTTCTATTCTCTCTAATCTCACCTTTTAGCAGCCTGATTAAAGGTACACTATGCTTCTTTCTCTATCTTTTGTACCTAAAACTTTTCTCTTTCTTATCTGTGCTATACTATGAGTATTCTGCAGATCTTTGAGTTCACTAGTTGTCTTAGCTATGTGTAATCTACTATTAAAGCCATCTAATATACTTTAAAAATATGTTATTTTTGGTAGTTTTTTGTTATTGTTGTTGGTCCTTTGATAAGCCATCGATCCCCTCTTTTATTCATGTTAATATAGTTAATCACATGTGTTTTTTCAAATATAATTCTAATATTCATAGTCTTAAAAATGTGATTCTAGAATTTATTTTCTATCCTGTCTCCAGTGATACTCATCTCACCATATACTTTGTTGTTGTTATTACTACTATTTATTATTATTTTGTGTGTATGTATGTGAGAGAGAGACAGAGCCCATATATCTGGTAAAGTTATCCAGGAGATTCGTCTGTCATTAAACTCGGGGTGTCCCTGGATAAGTGTCCAATTCCAGGTATGAGGCAGGGTAAGTAAAAGTATAGTCTAGGACATCTTGTGCTATACAGAAAGAAACTCTCAAAAACAAATGAGGGCATATCAATAAGATATAGGAGGTAGGTTAGGGCAATGTGGCCTTCAAAAGAACAGTAACTAATTTATTTTTTTTTTAAAGGTTTTATTTATTTGACAGAGAGAAACACAGCGAGAGAGGGAACACAAGCAGAGGGAATGGTAGCGGGAGAAGCAGGCTTCCCGCCAAGCAGAAAGCCCGATGTGGGGCTCGATCCCAGGACCCTGGGATCATGACCCAAGCCGAAGGCAGACGCCCAACGACTGAGTCACCCAGGTGCCCCAGTAACTGTAATTTATTATAACTCGTGGAATAATTTTTTCAAATGAGCTTACTGTGATGTGCAGAAGAGAGAAAAAAGAACGGAGAGACTAATTTATTTGCCCTTATTAGAGGTGACTATTACGTCCATATCTCTGAGAACTGGCAATTGAAGAGGGAAAAACAATAATGCTTTACCTTTTATGAGGAAATTTGGTTCTTTCCCAGTTGATGAAGGAAAATTCATCATTAGAGCAGAATATCAGCTTATAAGTATTAAGTATCAGCTGATGAATATCAACTCTCAATAAAGGAATTGATTCAGCTAGTATCATTATAAGATGCTAAAACTAATAGGTACATAGTTATTTGGAAACAAGATTTTCAACTAGAGGCAAATCACTCTAAGGATAATTTGCTAATGGCAACAGAAACAAAATAATTATATTTGCAAGGAGATCTGGTAATCACCACCATAACCAAGTGATCAACTTGGTTGATCTTAGCTACTGAGGCTACTTAGTTAGCTTCAGTAAAAGTACTTAGTTTTGGTACTAGTTTACTAGTACTAAGTTTACTGAGTAAACCTTAGTTTACTGAGGCTACTTAGTTAGCCTCAGTAAAAGTACAATATCCTAATTTCTTGCATCTCCTCATGAGATGCAATGAAAGTACATAATGAAAGAGTTTTTGTCAAAATTTTAAACTTACGAGCATTTAGAACTTTCAGTTACTACAGGAGTGCATGTGTGTGTGTGTGTACATAAAATATATATATACATATAGTACACATATATAAATATGTGTATGTATGTGTGGGTGTGTATTCACATATGTGTAAACTATGTAATGTACAACAGAACTCTAGTTAGGGAAAATAATGACTATAAGAGATGATTTGGCATCACCCATGGAAATCTGAGTATAGACTAGGAATGAGATATTAAAGAACAATTACTAATTATCTTAGGTGTGATGAAGATAATAGTAGTATGGCATGAAGGTGTGTATTTTTTTGGATATGTATGCTAAAATATTTATGGTAAAGTATCATGCTATATGCAACTCACATTAATTGGTTCAACGTGAGATAGAAATGGAAAGGCAGAGACAGAGACATGAGACAGATATAAAGCAAATTTGGCAAAATGCTGACAAGTGTTGAATCTCAGTTGTGAATAAATGGATATTCATGTACAATTCTTTTCCTATTTATATGTTTGAATTTTTTATAATTAAAACATTTTCATAAGTCAAATACTAACAAATTAAAATGCATGTTTGTGTTTGCTTTTACCATGTGCCTAGGAACCAACCTAAGACAACTGTAATTCTGACTTAACATTTCTAGGGCCATCAATATTGGCAGTGTAAATGAGTGTGGGATTTTTTTTCTCCCCTCTCATCCAGAAACAAGTCTAGATTGACAGACACGTTTCTGTATTTGGATAGAGAGGGTTTACTTCCTTCTTTTTTCTCATTTACTCACTGAAAGGGTAACTACTTGGGGGTTGCAGCCTTATGGAAGACATTTTGCACCCAACCTCCACCTTGTTAAGGCCCTGGCTTCATCCTTGACCTTCACATATGTGGCTCAGTGAAGTCAAAGGCCACCAAAGAGTGGCAGACTTATTAGGATGTCAACTTTCTCACTGCTTCTGATTTCTGAAGCTTTCTCTTACTTTCTCACAAGATGACTCCCACTTTCAAAAAAAAATGTGTGTGTTTAGGGTATGTTTGTGTATCACTAATATTTTTTTGCAACATCCAGTTCATCATATTATCAGAAATGTAAATTGGGATTCAAAAAAACATTTTATAAGAATCACTTAGCCTAGTGTCTATATTAAAATGATTTGGTTTGTGTTGCTCTTGTCATTGTCATTACTTTCCTAGGTCTGCTGTGCTAAATATTTTTGCTATTTGTTCTCCTAGTTGGAAGAGTTATACCAGAGAAAGGCCAAATATCAACTAGAGGTACATCTAGTAACCTTATAAATAAACTTAAAAACAATGTGACTGTGATCTTGTTTATCAACATTTATCCTATAGTAATGGCCTCTTCAAGACAAGCTAAAGGTCTGTGCCCCCCCAAATTTATATTTTTAAGCCCTGCTCCCCAATATGACGATATCTGGATGTATGATATCTGAATTATGTTCAGATGAGGTCATGAAAATGGGTCATGCAACAAGTATTTTTATAAAAAGAAGACAGAGCAGAGCTCCCTTCCTCTCCCCTCCATATGTGGACGCAGTGAGAAAATAGCTGTCTACAAGCCAGGAATAGGGTTCTCACCAGGAACTAAATCTGCCAGAAACTTGATTTTGGTTTTTCCAGTCTCCAGAACTATAAAATACAAATTTTTGTTGTTTAAGCCACCCAGTCTATGGCATTTTGTTATGGCCGCCTGAGCTAATACAAGATGCATTTCTGAACAGAGTCAAAGTCCCTTTCCTCCATCATTTCTTCCTTAAGGATTCCTGCCACCTCTGGATCCCTATGACAATTCTTGTCTAGACTCTAGCCCTTGATGAATTCAGGTTCATGGGGAGGTTAAAAGCACAGACTGTAGTCGGGTTTCCTAGGTTTTTACTCTCTCAGCAATGTGCATAGGCCCTATGACTTTGGAGATGTTTCTTAAGCTTTCTATGTCTATCTTAACAATTGCAAACTAGAAATATCAGTAGTCCCACTTCATAGGACCCTTTTGATTACTTGATGAAATAACTCATGAAATATGTTTAGCATAGCACCTATCATGTCATAAGTTCTAAGTGTATTATTATTCAATGCCTATAGTTATCTCTGTAAACATCCATGTTTCATTCTTCCATGCAGAGCAAACAGTCCTTATAAATAAAGACCACTGCTACTGCTCCATCTCTTGACAGGAGAGTATGTCGCTGAGGATGCTCTTTACCAGATTAAGTCATATTTATATTCAGTTAACAGCCATACTTATTTGAGAATATCAGATATCACCACCATATTAACACTTTCCTTTCCCTAATAACTATATTATAATACTGAACCTGAATCTGTCTTTCAGAGGAAAAGTATCATAGTTTTAAAATTGATAAAATATGCTTCTGGAACCACCTTCATTTAGAGAACGAATTCTCTAAGGATGAGATTTCATAATCCATAATACCTGTCAGAGAAGTATTGATGGATACTTGGGCTTATCTGGAATCCTCTAAAATCATATCACACGCTTAGGAAAGGAAAGTTCTGTGGAAGAGCACCACTTGCCTCGAGAAACCTGGCTAGACAACTGAACAACCTCTAAGGAGATTTCTTTGACTTCCACTGTTCAATTACAAAAGAGAAGAAATTGATAAATTTGCCATGAAAATCAAACACTATGTCACCATAATAGGCAAAATGGTGATTTCACAAATTCAGCTTTTTACAGATGTGCTTAAAAACCACCACTTTTTCAAGAAAAAAAAATTAATACATCAATGTTGGGGAAACAAAATGCCATTTGGAATTTATCTGTGTTTTAAGTGAATGAGTTTTCATAGAATAATCAACTGGCCTCCAGGCATTTCCTTGGCTCTTGGAGAGTTCCCATGGAACATAAAGTACCCCACTTCCACTTTTCCTGGCTCTATAGTGACAGTCACTTAATGGAAAATAGTGTTTATCTAGGATGACAGTCACGGTGATTTTTACTTCTGAAATAAAAGCTAATCGTGTATCACCTTCCTATGCAAATAAGGTGCACTCTTCCTTGAGTATTTATGCATTTTGGCAAAATCTGGAACCACAAATGAATGGGGGCATTCTATAAGTAGGTTTACGTTCAAAAATTAAATCTAGTGGTCACAGTATTCAAAAAGCAACAATATTCGAGTTCTAATTACAATATAGATGTTCAACTATATCATTACTTTAGACAAAACTACTTTAAGCAGAATTGAATTTATTTTTCTATTTTTTTATTTTTATTTTTTAAAGATTTTATTTATTTATGTAACAGAGAGAGAAAGATGACAATTAGGCAGAGAGGCAGGCAGAGAGAGAGGGGGAAGCAGGCTCCCTGCTGAACAGGGAGACCTAAGATCATGACCTGAGCTGAAGGCAGAGGCTTTAACCCCCTAAGCCACCCAGGCACCCCTGAATTTATTTTTTTTAAAATAGTCACCTTTTGAAATACTATTTAGCTTCTCTTTCCTATAGCCTGCCAATTCTTCCTGTAACTCTCAGCATTATAAAGGAAACTCCAGTAATTATATTTACATATTTTCTATAAATCTAAATTTATCCCCTGTAATAAAGATAAATCTACCTGTTATCAGGAATGCAAAATCAAGAAAATCATTTTTATAAATCAGAAGTATAACGATACAAATCAAAAAACAAAAACTGTGCGTATGTGGAAGTGTAAGAAACTCAACAAAAGAATTTAGGTATCATTTGGTCTGGCCACTTTATTTTAGATGAGGAAACACAAGCCCAGAGAAGAAAGTAGCTTCTAAATCACATATGGTAAAGCCAAATTAGAACTCAGGTTTCCCCAAAACAAATGGAGACGTACATCCGTATTATTTAAAATAACTGGAACAAGCCCCCAAAGTGAAAATGACTTCAACAACCTCAGACTAACCGCACACCAAATTCACCTTACACTGTAAGAACCTTTAACATGGTCATAAGTATAGCAACAGGCATTGTTTTCTTCTGTTGATAAAGATATTCTCCCACAGAATGCAATCAAAGGTTTTATAAAAATCACAATCCAAGGGGCACCTAGGTGGCTCAGTGGGTTAAAGCCTCTGCCTTCGGCTCAGGTCATGATCTCAGGGTCCTGGGATCGAGCCCCGCATCGGGCTCTCTGCTCAGCAGGGAGCCTGCTTCCCTCCCTCTCTTTGCCTGCCTCTCTACCTACTTGTGATTTCTCTCTCTCTGTGTCAAATAAATAAATAAAATCTTAAAAAAAATCACAATCCATGACCTTTTTCATATCCTCTACCCGCAAGGCCTGTGAAGAGATTGCATTAATCTGAGGATCATAGACTATGGAACTTATACTGATAGAGAGGACTTTTAAGCTTTTCACAGGCACTTCTTACATTCTTCAGTAACATTTACACAGGTCAGAATAACTTGGTTAAATACAGGGCAGGAGATTACTTCTAAGAAAAGTAGAAGATGTTATAAAAATATTATTAGAAGTGTTAATAATTTTAAGACCTATTTAGAGCTTCCTTATATTTGGCTTTTAAATAGAGTCTAAATAAAAAGAAGGGCAAAAGATGAGAATGTATACCTTTATAGTTAATATCCATTTCATCAAAAATCAAAAGATTAGACTTTGTATTTTTTACCCTTAGAGAGATGAGAGTGTTGTACACTTCTTGATAGTTAAAAAATAATACAGATTTGAGGTGCCTGGGTGGCTCAGTCAGTTAAACATCCAACTCTTCATTTTGGATCCAGGCATCATCTCAGGTCATGATCTCAGTGTCATGAGACTGAGTCCCACATAGGGCTCTCCACTCAGTAGGGAGCCTCCTTTTGTCCCTCTCCCTCTGCCTCTCTCCTCACACACACTCTCTCTCTAAAATTAATAAATCTTAAAAAATAATAATGCAGATTTTCCTTCTAATGAGTAGTATTTCTCCTACTAATGAAATTATATAATAAAGCTTTATCAGTTTTAATGTCATTCCCTATATAATCCTGAGAAAGTTCTCCCTAATTTTGCTATTTCCCTGCCAAAAGGCAAGCTCCATGAAACCAAATATTTTTATCTTTTTTATTTAATTCTGTTTCCCAACACCTGAAGCACTATATAGTATAATTATCATATAGCATTAATAAATATTTGTTAATTGAATGAATGACTAATAAACAATGCAGGGGCTATTATGTGTAAGCCACATGATAGTGGTCCAAGTCATATTATGTCTGTTACTACGTGTAAATCACATTGTATATGTGTTTTACTTCTGGTATTTTCATATCTTGTAAGATGGTTGTCAAAGTTTTTGTCAAAAGACTAAAACAACAGTGCTCCCATTAAGTGAAAAATAATGACAATTCGTATTTGTAAAAATCATCTCACTTTTTCTTTATAAAAATGCTATGGTTGAGGTAGGACTGATACTACTACCTTCAGTTTATAAATGAAGAACTAAGGCTAGAAAAGAGGGGAGACATCTGTACGTTTGTAATGTTGGTGAGAAACAGACTAAGACATAGAATAGATTTTTGAGGCCCACTTTCAGATTCAATAAAAAAGCATAAGTAAAGAGCTAATAGATTACTAAGATTCTTTCCTAGACTAGTCTTCCTTCACTCACTAAAGAGTTGGTTAAGAGGGCTCCAAAGCTAAAAGTAAGCATGAAAGTATCTTCTGGGCATACTACCTCATGATGGTTTCTGGTTCACATGCCTTGGTGACTTCCTCTCATCCAGAGCTCAGAGTGAAAACCCTTCAGTTTGGTAGATTTCCATGATCTGCTTGTTTACCTGCCACTTTGCCAAATTCCATTTCCTATGCTGCTCTGATAGTAACACCATGGACACCACACAAGGAAGCAAACCACATAAACACTGGGTCACTAATGATCCGCAGACTTCTGTCTCCTATACACTCTCAAATTAAAAATTTCCCTTGGTCACATTACTTGTCACATTACTTGTCCTTCCACTTCAAGGCTGTTTTCTTTCTTTCTTTCTTTTTTTTTTTTTTTTACTTTTACCTGAATTTTACCTGTTAAAAATTTTAGGGAGAAGAAGACTAAAAATACAAGACCATGGTTTTCCCCAGGTGACATCTCTCCCAGGGAAAATCTTGACACAAGATTAAGACCTACCAAAATTCATCAACTGCATTACTAAAAGGCAAATAGGTTGAATTTTATGTAATCATAAAACAGCATAACTAGAAATCATAACTAGAAACCTATGGATTTCATATCACAGTGTTTTATACACAAATCACCAGTCCTGGCCCCCCAAAAGTAAAGCTATTTCAGTAAATACAAAATTCCATAACTGTACCTACTAATTACATTTTTTACCAACCAGAAAAATGGCAGCACACATTGAAAATATAAAGCTCCTTTGTATCACATATCATAGTTCAAAAGAACTATAGCTTTTCTTTGCCTATTATGCAGAAATGTAGCTATAATTATGTTACTTTTCTAAAACAAATATTCATATTAAAGACTTTCATTTTATATTCATGTTTTATCATCTAAGTATATTTCAATATAATTGCCCTTATCCCTATAAAATCTCCCTGACTGTTATAATCAAATCTACTAATATTTATGGTGCAAATCCTTCTCTAAATTCCGTAAGAATTACTTTTCAGAATTAATGGCTGAAACAAAAAAGACTAACAGACAAAGTTTCACCATATTTCATGTAAATATCATAGAGCAAGTTCCCCGATAATGTCACAAGTATATTTTTCACCTAATAATTTAGGAGTTTTCAAAGTTATACAAAATTCCCATAAAATATATATGTTGAAAAGGCTAAAGAAAAATTGCTAATCATTCATATTTGTTTATTATGCCTAAAAAATAAATATAATGCAATGCAAAAAGGATATTGTACTGGTATGAGTTTACGAGTCTTGCATTATATCCCTACTCAGCCACTAACCAGCTGTTGGATCTTAGAAAACTCTCTTAACCTCTAAGGGACTAGAATGTTTTCATCTATAAAATGAAGAAACCAAATTATCTCATTGCTAAGGTATTATTAAAATAAATGACTCTAGGGTCACCTGGGTGTCTCAGTGGGTTAAAGCCTTAGCTCAGGTCATAATCTCAGGGTCCTGGAATCGAGCCCCGCATCGGGTTCTCTGCTCAGCGGGGAGCCTGCTTCTCCCTCTCTCTCTGCCTGTCTCTCTGCCTACTTGTGGTTTTTTTCTGTCAAATAAATAAATAAAATCTTTAAAAAAAATAAAAAATAATAAATCATTCTAAAACTATGAGGAGTTTTCATAATTGGTAATAAGATATAGGATTTACTATACAGATATTTACACCTATTCTTTTTGCTGTAGCAAATGATCTGTGTTTAGTCAAGGTTGTTGTCATCACACTATGTAAAGTCAAGGGTATTTGATGCTATTTAGTTTTCCTGATAGGAGAAATGTGTTTCAATTGAATTATGACATGCTTCTGCAGCCTGATTCCTGAAGACAGTAGCAACCTGCTGTCTGTCAGCTACATCAATAAAAAGGATAAATGTTTCCAGTGATTAAGTTATTTGTCAATAACAGAAGAAGCATTTTGAACTCCTAAATTTTGCACTTTTAATTTTATACTTATCTAAAAATGTATAATCTATTTAATGATTGAAATATAACAGAAATAACTCAGAAAAAAACTATATTTTCTAGGTTAAAGAAATATACTTTGCAGCAAATTCCTCTGCTGTCTGAGAAAAATCCCAATAAGCCCTAATAATAATAATAATAATAATAATTGAGGTTTTCAATACCCTGTTAAGACAACTGCTTGAATATCATCTTAATATTATCCAGACATCATTTCCTCATGTCAATGATATAAATATGAACTAACCAATACATGAAAATATATATTTTATATATGTAAATTTTTAATGTCAAACAGTGTAAGAATCAATTAGAAAACTTTCAAAATAGAATGGTCTTTAAATTTTTTTTAAAAATCTGATCGGATTCCCAAGGAAATCTTTTCAGAAAACACAATGGAGGATAATATGCTAAAGTAGTAATATTCAGGCTGTAGTGGGTCTT
This sequence comes from Procyon lotor, assembly GCA_028646535.1. Classification (NCBI taxonomy): domain Eukaryota; kingdom Metazoa; phylum Chordata; class Mammalia; order Carnivora; family Procyonidae; genus Procyon; species Procyon lotor. The sequence goes on from CM053608.1 coordinate 50,842,802, forward strand.
TGGGGAAATATTCAGTGCTCTTTTCAGCTTTCATTGAAAAACTAAACAACCACAAGCAGCAGGACAGTTTTCCCTCTGGAAGTGGATGGTTATAGATGTATTAAGGAGTATAACATATGCTATTAAATATGGATGGTGAATAATTCATATGTGTTATCAAAAAAGCCAAGCAACTGGGACTAATATCTGCTTTGCTGAAATTCTCAGTTTGTTCTTTGTTGTCTTTTGCAATCAGTAGACTCACAGAATATCTGGTGTAAGTGAAAATAAGGTTGACTGCAAAGTTAGAAGAAAATAAACAAATTAAACTCAGGTTATAAGCCAATGCTGACATATTTCCCTTTACTTGAAAAAATCTACAAAACACTGTAAATAGCTGCCCAGAATTTCTCATTGTAATCTAAGTAATGTGTTGGCAAAATGTGTATATTAATTTCCTATTTTAAATAACTCTTTGGTTGAGGAGATAGGAAAAGTAAGCCAACAAAAGTTGACACAGAGCAATAACAGAATAAACAGTCATAGAAATTATGTTATTTAGGGTGATATTTTTATTTTTTTATTTTAAATATTTACTAATTTATTTGAGAGAGGGAGAGAAAGAGCATGAGTGGGGGGAGGCGTAGAGGGAGAGGGAGAGAATCTCAAGCAGACTCCCCAGTGAGCATGGAGCCTGATGCAGGACTCTTTATCTCATGACCCCGAGATCATGACCTGACCCTAAATCAAGAGTTGTGTGCTTAACTGACTGAGCCACCCAGGTACCCCAAAGGTGACTTTTTTTTTTAAGATTTTATTTATTTATTTGAAAGAGAGAGAGATAAAGGGAGGGAGAGTGAGCATGAGCATGGGGGAGGGGCAGAGGGAGATGGAGAAGCACTCTTCCCATTAAGCAGGGATCCCTACATGGGGCTCCATCCCAGGACCCCGGGATCATGGGCTGAGCCATAGGTAAACCCTTAATAGATTGAGCCATCCAGGTTGATGACATTTTCAAAGGTGATTATTTAAAGGTGACATTCTGCTTATAAGACATATCTGGATAAGCAAGAATGTGGTTCAAGAAAGTATTTACACTGACACAGACTCAAGAGATTCAGAAGTGGCATTTCTGCACCCACTACCGACTGTACTACAGAAGATCTGAAAGAAGTAGAAGCTGCTTATTTAATAAATATTCTTTGATAGTAAAAATTGCTATAAGTTACAACACTGCCCCTTACCCAGCACAACCTTTGTCATGATGAAAATCTTAAGGAGGACAGGTATCACAAAGTAGAATGCCATAAAAAGTTGAACACCAGCTATGAATTCTGCAACATTTTAAGATCAATTTTAAAAAAAGAAATTTAAAAATGATGATTACTATTTTTAAAAGATACATAACAAAGGGAATAATATAACACTTATGACTCATTCGTAAACCCAATTTCACTTAAACATCTTACTATTACACAGCTAATATATAAAAAATTATACACTGGATGCAAATAAGTTCTTATTAAAACTATCAAATAAAAAATTATTCTTGGTTTTACTTGTACAATTTGTTAAAATATCAAGCAAAAACATCCTCGGGCAGACACTGAGAAAAGATTTAGACAAGTTGTAGATAGTGAAGGGAATGATTTTAAAGTTCTCCTTTCCCATCATTTATCACTTCTACTTGGTTCCTAAATCATATTGAGTCAACATCTATTCATCACTTCGTCTCTATTTCTACTTCAACTGCTTTGGTCCAGACCTCTCATTTCTCATCTAGATTACTCTAATATAGTCTCTTAACAAGTCTCTCATCTTGCTTCTGTATTTCAAATCTACCTAAACTCCCCAGCCTGCCCCACACCCATCTTACATTCCAACCACGTCCAGAGTGACCTTCTTAAAATACAACTCTGATGCCATTCCTTTGCTCAAAAGACTTCAAAGATCTTTTATTTTTATGCTGTTATTCACAGTCTTTAGTTTAAATCATCCAGCCTTTCCTGATCTCATTCCTGCTGATCTCCATAACCCCATCTTCAGCTCTGGCTTCACATAATTTTTTTTCCTAGAAAAACTGAATTACTTGATAACACTCTGACAATGGAGAGCTATGTCCCACCCAATCTTTCTCACAATGATTTCTCTGCATGAAAGTGCCGTTTTTGTTTGTTGCACTCACAGTGATACATCCTTTAATGTCCAGTGGTATCACTTGCTTTGGAAAGCCTGAACCATCCAATCTGTTACGGATCTCCACCTTTTGTACCCCCAAGTAATCAAGGCAGCATATTCCAATCCAAGACAGATCACTGACAACCCCTATCTTGTCTATTGATAAAGCTAGGAAATCCATTGGGGGGGAGCGTAGTTGATTTTATTTTTCCAGTGCTGAGCATAGACCTGACAATAGAAGGTGCTCAATAGTATTTGTTATATGAACGAATCTAAGGGAGAAAATTTACCGAGGGAAATAAAATATTAGTACTTTGGTGACAATGGTGTACATAATAATCATTGGCATATGTCTGAACTCACTCACCTATTAAATCCAAAACCAAGTACTTTTAAATTGCAAAATGCTTTAGAAATACTTTTTAGTTTAATCTGTTACTTGTAATTCAAAGGAATAAAATAAATAAAATTGATTGACCTGAAAATGTTATGTATTTAATACTCAAAAACAATCTGGAATTGCCTTTTCAATTGGTGTAATAAGTACAAACTTTAACTGAATAGCAAATACTTTTTTTATAAATTATAACAAAACACTGTTTTATAAATACTGTCTTCTATGAAGTATTAAGTAATGCCTTCTAAAGTTTAGTTTTATCAACAGCTAGAGACTTATCTCTTTAACTTCAAGGATACACTCCAAGCTTCCACATGTGGGATGGGAACTAATTAATTGTTAATTGATAATTATGACTTAATGACAGCAAAATATGAAGATTCCTTTGTGATCTGCTCAGAGTTTATCCATTAAAATGGCATTCTGCGGGGCGCCTGGGTGGCTCAGTCATTAAGCGTCTGCCTTCGGCCCAGGTCAGATCCCAGGGTCCTGAGATCGAGCCCCGCATCGGGCTCTCTGCTCTGCAGGAGGCCTGCTTCTCC
>CM053608.1:50846397-50904864 GCA_028646535.1 Procyon lotor
AGTACATTTTCATAGAGAATCATTATGTTTGGCTGTCATTCTTGTTTGTCAACACACTCTTTTTTTTTTTTAAACATTTTATTTATTTATTTTACAGAGGGAGAGAGATCACAAGTAGGCAGAGAGGCAGGCAGAGAGAGAGAGGGAAGCAGGCTCCCCACTGAGCAGAAAGCTTGATGCGGGGCTCAATCCCAGGACTCTGAGATCATGACCTGAGCCAGAGGTAGAGGCTCTAACCCACTGAGCCACTCGAGTGCTCCAGTCAACACACTCTTTATGGTCTATTTTCCTTTCATTATCTACTTACTTTACGCTCACTCAAGCTTTTTTTTGCTTCCAAGATCTCAATAATTAATTCTATATTTACCAATATCTGTAATTACAGAATATTCCTACCTTCTTAGAATAGGCTAATATTTCCAAGATTGACAAAATGAGAGAAAAGCAAAAGTAGGGACCGTGAATCAGAGCATTTTGCATGAAACCGAGTTGTTTTAAACATCTCTTAGTAACAAAGTAAAAAATACAGAAAATGTTATCTTAAAAGTTAGCACAAAAAATTCCATTAGGGATGAAACTTCCTTTGTCTGGAAAAAATGCCTTACCAGGCTGTAGAAAACAATACTTTTGCAGAGGTGAAAGCAAAGTAACAAATAGCGAGGCTTTGTAGGAAGCAGAAAAAATAAGATTTCCTTTATAGTATGAAAATGGTATTTGTTTTCCTCCTGGTGAAAGAGAAAGAGAACATTAGATAGGATGATGAGAGGAAGAGGAGGGGAGCCAATGAAATGCCATGAAATTGGGGCCAAATACAATTCCTGAGAGATATATCAATAGGAGTTTTAATTAAGTTGCAATTTAAAGTCATCTGCATTGATACAATATAACCTGCCCCCAACTTTTCTCTCTTAAATTATCAGCAAGGTTTGCTGCTCTTGGGAATAATTGGTTTCACTGGTTGTTTTGTGGATGTTGACAATGAGGCTTGGTTTCTTCAGTGAAATGATGCTTTGCAGAACAGAAACTTCCCCAGAATAAGCAGAAATTCTTTTGGCAGGATAACCTAACCACACCATCTTTCACCACCACAAACCTTTATAAATTTGCAGAAACCCCAGGAGGGAAGGGGATTGGACTTTCCTGGAGCACGGTAGGGGAGGCTAAAACTAATATGTTTTGCATTTTCTGCTGATATCTGTGTTGCTTTACAAATTTATAGGCTTGGCAAGTCCCACAATACTCTATATTGAATATAGTATGATTTTGCCTTTCAAAATTGGAATATTTTCTAGTAAAACAATTCAGGATATACAATTAAAGGTAATACCCAAATAAAATAACCAAAAAAATGTGTATCAAGAGAAATTCTAAATGAAAAACATCTGAGTTTCATTCACAAAGCAAAGCATTTTCAGTGACTAAAGGTAAAGATTCAAAGGACATTTAAGTGATGACATTTGATATTTGGTGTGTACAAATAGCAAAAACGGAACCCATTTCATTAAATAGATAACATATATTAATGTTAATAACTTATTTATTGTTCTAACAGGTAAGAAAAGAGTTAAAGTTAGCCAAAGATAAATTCTGTTGAAAATAATATTACTAAAAGTGAAAGGCTTTAGAAAACTCAAAAATACAAGCATTAATTTTTTCAACTAATTTTTTTCAAATCTGTTAAAAAGAAAGCCACAGGTCCAAGGTGGAGTCACTTGCCCCTGGGACAGCAAATCAAAACTTAATTGCAGTTTAAATCAATCAACCTGGAATTTTCTGGCCCGTACCAGTGAGGTAATCCATCACAAGGACTCCCCATTCCCTAAAGGAAGAAGAGGAAATCCACCTAATAAGATCATCTGCCCTTCTCCCTAAGGGAAGGTGATCTTGCCTACAACAACAGAACAAAACTTTATTTTCTTTTGCTAGTAACTTCTTGCTCTACTCTCCTTCCTATAAAAACCTTCTATTTTTGTACAACTTGTCAAAGTTCCTCTCTACTTGCTAGATAGCAGCAATTGCTGCCCAATTCACAAACTGCTTAATAAAGCCAATTAGATGTCAAATTTACTCAGTTGAATTTTATTTTTTAACAAATCAAAACACTGCCTGGTAACTTCAAACTTTTTGTCTTCTGATCTTCCTGCAGGCCTCTGTATAAACACACATGGTAAATAGCCATAATGATAAATGAGTTCGTTTTTCAACTATGCCAAAGTCATGTCAGTCTTAAAACACAAGGACAAAATTCTCACTCTCTGAGAAGGTAACATTTATGCAATATAACTATTCATACAGCACCTTTGAAACAGATATTCTCATAAGCATTGCTAATAAAATTAGAATAAGTAGTACAGACTGCTAGGAAACAAACGTTACAGAAAAAAAATATGGTCAAAGAAATGAGATTAGTGACCATAGTAATACAAATGAGAGCTTAGATCTGTCTAGACATTTTCTCTTTAATTGTATATTGTGTAAGATTAATTTTTGAAAACCAAAATAAAATGAGGACAAATTACTATCGACTTCCTTGTTCATGATTCCACATTCTTTTTGTTTGTTTGTGTTTGTGTGTTTGGTATCCACGTGCCTGTGGTGTCTCATTTTCCCCTAAACTGAAAAAGTCTGATTTTGTAGCTATGAACAGCAGGATCTATTTCAATAAAAATGCCCATGTATGTTTAAAAATTGAAAACATACTGCTATAAGTGATGTACAAAAGGCTAAATACAACCAACCCAGGTAAAAGTGGTGGAATGAGGGAAAATGTACATTATATTCATTAATATTAGATCCAGGCTTTGATTTTTAACACTACCTTTTAAAGTAGATGTTATAAAAACACAGATAAAATATAGTTCATTCTTTTGCATATAGTGCATTTTTAAAAATCTCAACATTCTGATCTTATTTAAAACCATTTTAAAATCATTGATCCAGTCACCATTGTAAGTTGTTTAAGAACATTCTGAACAAAGTAAACATTCACTATAATACACAGAATGCACAGATATAACAGAGTGTCATGTAGATATCTTCGATATCCTCTCATAAATAAAATCTGATTTTTGAGGTACCCAATATTTTTCAAGGACTCAAAAAAACCCCACTCAAGTGAAAATTTAGGTTTAAGAACTCTATTTATTAAGTTTCCTAATTTTCAATGAAGTTCTGTTAATCATAAAATACCACTCATAGTATACATCCCCATTTAAAAATGTACTTTTTCATAAAGATAGTTCATAGTCCATAATCTACCTAAACTTTGTGATAAAAAAAAGTCAAAGATGCTCACTCAGCTGTTTCAGTTTAAGTTGCAAGCACTGTCTGGCACCAACTAGTAGATATTTGATTTTAAAGACATTCATATTTTTAAAAGCTACCTGTAGTGTTATTTCTAGGAATGGCAAGCATGATACACTGATAGATTCCACAGCTGTTACAATGCAATTGACAATATAAAATGTAAATTATGGTCCAAACTGGTGAAGAGAGGAATCAATTAGTACTTAATCTATTTGAAGTTCTTTCTAAAAGTCTCTAAGAATGAAAGACACCTTCCTCCTGTTGCTCATTTAATATTGGCATTTCTATGTGGCAGATGGTGACCTTATCCCTGTGCTTCAGCTAAAAAGATTTTTATTAAGGCTAAACAAGTGTGAACAGTGCTAATTTCTTGCAGCAGGCAGATATGAATAAACCTCTAGAATGAATAGAAGTGCCCTGCCTCACCATATGGTTAAAGGCCCACAGCCTGCCAATAGAATGGACTGAAAAGTAGCCAACATGTTTGAATCCTTCCCCAAGTCCCATGTTTCATCATTAGCCACCCAATCAAAGAATAGCTACAAAGGAAAGGAGACCATAATGAATGAGAAACATAATCTGTTGAACTCTTCGGTGGGCTAAGCTCTGAAGAAACGCTGGTCATGAGTAAATTCTGAAATATGAAACATTTGCCTTTCAGCACCTCTCACTATACTTGGGGTACTCTTGCCACTTTTCTCCCTAATACAGACCTACTATTCCCTTCTATCAACCCAGAGCTCAATGATGTCTGATACTTAATCACAGCTCTGGCCATACCACGCTAAATAGCTCCCTTCGGTTTATGTTCCAAGCTCTGACGGTGTGTCTCAAACCTAAAAACTGTAAGCACCTTCTTCAAAGAACATGTATATTCACAAACCCCTCATCTTAACTTATTTTATAAAGTTTCTTTTACATACACAGAAACTAGGTAGAATTGTTTTTACTTTAGTCCATAGGGAGTTTAAAAATGGTGGGTATTGAGGGGGCACATATTGCCTGGAGCACTGGGTGTGGCACATCAACAATGAACCTTGGAACACTGAAAAAATAAAATTAAAAATAAATAAATAAAATCTTTGAAAAGATTTACAAAATAATATTTAAAAACCTCTACAACTAATAAATTTGAATTACCTATAGTTTACTGCTTTGCTATGATACATTGCTTGTTATTTGATCACGGGGTAATTTCTGATGATCTAAGATCCTAACTCTTTGTCTTCCTGTAACCATTATAAAACTTATTTGTGGATCTTTGGTCAAACCATCACTTGGTCTGAATATGATGCAAATGAGATAGTATATGCTCAACATCTGGTCATCTCAGTGGTTAACTACATAAGGCAAAATGATTTTTTTATAGATCACTAAAATGAACATTAAAAAAAGTAAACATTCTCATGAGGAACTCAAGGAGTATTTTAAGAACCACCAACTCAAAAATTTCACCTCTTCTTTCCCCTACCAAAGTATAATTACTATATGGTAAGATTCAGTGAATTCTTTCATGTGCCAAGTTTTTATGTGTCTTATCGCTGTGATTCTCCCAACAATCCCCCAAAATAGATACTATAATCATTCACATTTTATGGATCAAAAAAGCAAGATCACATGATGAAGATGCAAACTAGTCTTACTGGACTCCAGAGCCTTTTCCCTTAATTAGTACAATACACACTATCCACCAACTTGTCTCCTCTAGTTGTCCGTTGCAAAGTTCTTACCAGTTAGCTACCCTTAAAGCGTGGACTACTTCTCCTGAGAATATGCATTTGCATTTCTCCACTTCTTATCCCACCAAAATGAATAAAAATACAAGTAAAAACAACAGAAGATTGGGGTGCCTGGGTGGCTCAGTGGGTTAAAGCCTCTGCCTTCGGCTCAGGTCATGATCTCAGGGTCCTGGGATCGAGCCCCACATCGGGCTCTCTGCTCGGCGGGGAGCCTGCTTCCCCCTCTCTCTCTGCCTGCCTCTCTTCCTGCTTGTGATCTCTCTCTCTCTCTCTCTGTCAAATAAATAAAATCTTAAAAAAAAAAAAAAAACAGAAGATTGATGCAAAGATGAACAAAAATTTTTGTGACCATGAAATATTTCAAATGCAAGACAGACAAAGACCAAATAACTACATAGATAGCTTCTTATTCTCTAGTAGTTTAATCTGCACTAGAGAACACATAATGGCTGAACCCATTAACAGTTATGTTCTATATTAATTGTACTGTGTTTTCCAGGGGTTAGTTGTATATTTGCTCGAGTGAAAGAAAAAGAAGGCATTACCCTTTTAATATTTTTCAATGTCTTATGACAAAGAAAACTAAAAAGTTTTGTCCTATAATATGCTTGTATGCATTTGTCCTTCCACAAAATTATCCTGATTAAGCAGATCAAATGTGATATTTTCTTGACTCTTTTTTGTATATGTCACTGTACATCTAAAAGTATCTAACTTTGATATGCTCCTATAACATTCAACTACTCTTCTACTCTTAATCTGTGTTGGTTATAAAATTTTAGTCTATTTGTATAGTACCAGTGATTTTCATTCCCATCTATCTTTTCCTTAGGTTCCACTAACACACATAAATATTGCCTTTTTGTCATTTAAATTCCAAGGCTATATAAGTTTTATGTCATTAAGACATTTTATATCTATCAAAATAGTGCCATACATCATCTACAGAAGATATAAGCAACTCTATGCTTCCTTTTGCTATGTGAAGGGAGAAGAATTGTAGTATACCCTGAACTCTTCAAAAAAAAAACAAATTCAACACAAAATTTAATGGAAACAAAACAAACCAACCAAAAACAGAAATAAAAGTTCTCATTAAAGAAAAAAAACACTAAAGTGATAAAACAGTTATTTATAGCTTTTAAAAACTTGATCCAACTTTTAAACTGATTAAAGTTTAAAGTCTACTATACAACTTTAATCTTAGCCAAAATAATTTCTTTTAACCACATTCCCTATAACACATTTCACATGCAATTTTAATATATCATTTTGATGGACTCTGACGAATACAATATTTGTAATGTTAAAAAATACGACAAATTCAGGGGCAACTGGGTGGCTCAGTAGGTGTCTGCCTTCGGCTCAGGTCATGATCCCTGGTCCTGGGATAGAGTCTGAGGAGGGGATCGTGCTCAGCAGGGAGTTTGCTTCTCCCTCTCCCAATGACCCTTCCCACTGACCTTCCCCCAGCTCTTGCTCTCATTCACTCTCACGTCCTCTCTCTCTTCAAAATGAATAAATAAAAAATCTTTTAAAAAACATTACAAATTCAGTTGCATGTTTGTCCACCAAGCTGACTTTTCTAAATTCACTAGGCACAAGAGGATGATAGAATTCTAGTCAGTGAAGGAAAGCATCAGATCTCTAGGGCACAATATACCTTTCCTAAATGTGTGTCAGCTTCTGATACATATTAGCCTTTAGATGTGTTATCAGTCATCAGAGAGAGAGAGTCAGGCAAAGCAGATAAGAATTTCTTTCAAGAATTCTTTTCCTAAGGCCTCAAGGGACGTCTCCTATAATTGATCAACACAAGTGTTACACCTTCTGGTTATCTAGGAAGCACAAATGATCCGTGTAATGAAGCATTCAAGTGTTTGCTTGCGTGGGACTATCAGAAGAAGAGAGATTTGTATGCTAAAAGAGTAGAAATCACTGATGTAAAGATTCACATTTCAGATTTCCAAAAAACTTATAATTGTAGATAGTGTGATAAATAGTATTTTGTGAGTTTTTTAAAATGTGAGCTTCCTTTTAAACAGTATCTATCATATAAAATCAAATACTTACATTATCCATAAAAGTTACATAATATCCAATATGCTCAGTGCAATTTGGGTAGTGAAAACACAAAGTGAAGAAAATATGCCACTTTTCTATTTTTCTCCTATGGAGTCTTAATTTATTTCACTGACTTAGATGTAACAGTGATACATGTAACAGCTTAATAGGAATGTGAAATAGAGGGTAAGGGTCTTGGAATACGATTATCATAGAAATATGATTTTTAGAGGCATGGTGCTTTTATAATACATTAGTACAAAACTCTGCAGCAATAATGCAAAGCACAATATTTAAGTCTGAACTTCTCATAATAAGACAAACATTTTGATTGACCAAATAAATCTTCAGGACATTTATTATATTAAAAATAAATAAGACTGACATTAGGTAAGAAATACATGCTAAAGATTTTCCCATGTTCTGGCTTTCTTGGCCCTCTTCAAACAAGCACAACATTTACTACTCTGTGACTTAAGAAATAATGCCCTTGCAGTTTTAAACCTTCAGTCCAAATGATCAGGATATTTCCTTTGTGATGGTAAATAAATTTTAAAGTCTTTACCTCAAGCTTTTTTATTATTTACTCAATTCAATTATTTTAGACCAATAGTAACATTTGATTCAGTCCCAAATGATCAAAGCTCTCTGACCCAGTGAAGGAGAGTTTTACCGCTTTTTCATTACTCCCTGACCCCAAATCCACTCTACATCACTTCTCTGAAAGCATTCCATATAGGATTCATTAGTAGGACAATGTGGGGGAGAGGAGACATTAAATTAAAAAGAACTGGGCAGGAGAGCTTCTTTGTTTTATTTTGTTAACTACCTAACAGTGAGAGTATGTACTGTTCAATATTGCTACAAAATTTTATGAGTTTCATTTGTGATATGTAAAACAAGGCAAAATGAGAAAAAGTAACATCTGCTGCTCATTTTTTGTGCTTTCCATTTTGTGATCGATCATCATATCTATTCCTCAAAGCTATGAACATAAGTGTTTTATTTTATGACAGAGTAGATAAATACAATGTACCACGAACCTAAGGGCATCCAGTATGTTGAAAATATGGGCAAAAACAGGCCCATGACTAGTAATACAATCAACTGATTAAGTTATTATTTTTAATAATATAACTTTTTGTTCTGGAACAAAAATACAAAGTATCTCAATGGTGGGAGTCAAAAGTCTACTACTACAAAAGTCTACTAAAAATTTTCAAGTCATTGAAAATTTTTAGTTCAGCTTCGAGTCCTATTTTGTTTGCTGGAAGAAACTATTTTTTTTCTAATAAGTAATGTCAGTAAAAGCACAAATTACTAGCACTGTAAATTAAGCTCGACCAAATTTTTTACATGACTGCTATCTATGTTGTTCAGTAACAAAGAATGACATTCTAATTGTTCACAAAATCTAGGTTGTGTGTATAGAACATACAAAGACAATTTGGGTGCCACCTGTCTTAAAGCCTTAACATTCCCAAAAGAAGCAATGAGGGAATGAAACCTCAAAGCTGAAATAAATTATTTAATACACTTTCCTAAAGTAGAATATCAGATTCTGAATTAAGCATAAAGGGCTTAAAAAAAAAAAACAAAAAACAAAAAGTCAATTTTATTTTCTGCCTGAAATGTTAAAAAAAAAAAAAAAAAAAAAGCATTCTCTTACTGTGGGGCTGAAGTCTCAGAAATAAAAGCAAAAGATGTATTATTAAAAAAATCACACAGAAATGAGAGCATTTCCTTGAAATGGGCTGAAAAACTCAGCAAGACATGATCAATTAGAGACAGTCTCGATTTTAGTTATTAAACCTCTTTTTCTTCCCTCCTCACATCTATTCTAAAGTTTCTGTTAAACTAAAAAATTGAAAATGAATACAATTTGTTGCTTTCTAATTCTGAATATATAACATTTCTCTCATTTTGAAATGAATATCATTCTTTAAAATTAGCAATCAAAGAACTTTGAAAGCGGACAGTGTAACAAACTGCATAATGATTTTAAATCACTGGAAGGAATAGCTGCCAATCAGCTAATTGTAATTATGTATTGTGTCTGCTCAAAAAGAACCTGAAATGGAAATTGTTTCTTATTCACACACTTAAAATAAATTTCAGTCTGCATAAACTTCATGAATCTTGAATAATCTTTAGGCTGTACATTTTATCTGTCAAGCCATAAAAGGCTGTCTTGATTTTAAGGGTAGGGGGAAAAAAAAAAAAACTCGGCACTTTTATATTTCTATAAATATGTTGTGGATGTATTTACTTTAAATGCATATATTCAGAATGAGAAATCTATGATGTGTCTCTTAGGACTCTATATTGAATACTGAAGTCAAAATAATAACCTTCCATATTTTGAAAAATACCAAAACAAAAGGTAATCTTCAATATCACTGGTTCTAAATAGTATTATATCTCTACAGAGAAAACAAATTCAAACAAAAAGTAAGGCACAAAGGAAAGGACGTCTTTGAAAAGGCAATCTTTTTGATGCCAAAGTTCCCAAAAGGTAAGCTATCCCAAAAGAGGAAACTTCTGAGAAATCCAGATACCTTCAATCATATACCACTTAAAAAAAAGATAATTTATGAAAACATACTTTTTAGAAAGATTATTGCTCTATGGCAAACAAATGCTAAATGTTATAACTAAGTAATCTATGCTAAATAACAATAAAAATGATTAAAAGCATAAATACAACATCCAAGTGTCTTGAAAGAACTATATTTCATATGTGGCATGACAATAGAAAAACATTCTTTACTGAAGAAAATTTATTTATGGACACCATGACTTATATAGAACTTATTTGTGTATGTGTGTATATTCCAAATTTGTGGTATTAACAAAGGAGAAGCCTACTTGTGATTGCTCTCTCTGTCAAATAAATAAATAAAATTAAAAAAAAAAACAAAGGAGAAGCACACTAAGGGAAAAATAATTTCTCTCAATACCAACTTGCCGATCTGCTTATGGTTTGGTTACATATGCATGTTTAAAGGTTTAATGATTTTAAGCCATCCAGCTCATGGATTAGGAAACTAAATAATTTTTTTAATTTAAAATATTTTATTAAAAAAAGGAAACTGTTTTAAAGAACTATATCACATTTCTCAAATACATACCTATAAGACTAAAACGCCAATATCAACCTTAGTTTTAAAAAAGATCCTACACAAAAATTAAAACATCTCGGTTTCATGTTAGCTACTATTTGTAATGTTTAAAGTCATTTTATGACTCTGGTGTTTTGCTGTAAGACATGTTTATTACTTTGTCTCTAAATTGTTATATGGCAGTAATCAAAATAAGTAAGTCAAAATATCTAAAGGTTTACTTTAAGGAAGTTATGTAGGGGGGCGCCTGGGTGGCTCAGTGGGTTAAAGCCTCTGCCTTCCGCTCAGGTGATCTCAGGGTCCTGGGATTGAGCCCCACGGGGGCTCTGCTCAGCGGGGAGCCTGCTTCTCCCTCTTTCTCTGTCTGCCTTTCTGCCTACTTGTGATCTCTCTGTCAAATAAATAAATAAAAATCTTAAAAAAAAAAAAAAAAAAGGAGCTTATGTAGGAGCGCCTGGGTGGCTCAGTTGGTTAAGCATCTGCCTTCGCCTCACCCAGGTCCTCATCCCATCATCCTGGGATTGAGCCCTACATCAGCCAGTTAGGTGGGCTCTCTGCTCAGCAGGAGGCCTGCTCCTCCCTCTCCTCCCGCTCCCCTGCTTCTCCCTTTCCTCTCACTCTTACTCTCTCTTGCTATCTCTGTCTCAAAAAATAAACTCCTTAAAAATAATAAAAAAAATAAACATCCATTTAACGGGATCATGTAAAAGTTACAAATACCAAATCATCCTGGAATATTAGGTTCCTGGGGACATAGTAACATCAGGAGACACCTGGCAAACGCAGAGCAAACACCTTAAGTCATTGACTCAATGGCATTTTCTAAAGAGTATTAGGATTAGAATCAGGCATAATACAAGAGATAACCTACTAAAGTATTATACATAAGGCTCCTAAATATTAAAATCCAAAGAAGTTAAAGGATTGCCCAAAGTCACAGCAATGCAGTCACCCAGAAAAGGCTAGACATCTTAACTCAGGTTCCTCCAGTGTCAAGGCCAGAATTCTTCCCAATGTAGGTACAAATAAAAAATGCTAATCGCATAAATTAAATAAATAAATAAATAAATAAAGCTGATTACACAGTAAGAGAAGAAAGGGAAAGTATGGGACGGATGCAACCATGGCTATCACTTTGCTTAATAACACAAAATAAATACATCAAAAGTCACCATGTATGTTTGAGTTACTATATTTGCCTTAATAACTTCTCCCCAAATGTGTACTGGGGTTTCTAATATCATGGTTGTACTGTAGATCATGCAATCTGCTGAACGTTTTCACACATGTAAAATATCTGATGGACAAAGGAGGTAGAGTATTGGGTATTACACTGTCAAACATTAGCTAAGAATTTGTTAGGTTGGTTTCTTGCTACTTTTCTGTACCATCTACTGCCAATGTGGCGAACAACTGTGAGAAAGGAATTTCCTGTTCTCTGTAATTGGTGACTAAGCTCACAGACCAAAGACAAAGACTCACTAAGTCTCTGAAGATAATGACCTTCATACAGAGCTTGAACCCACCCTTCCAAGACAGATCATCCCCCTCCCTTTCTCTCTCTCCCCAGGATAAAAAGAGACCTCGTGGAAGGAAGAGAGAGTTTTCACAATCAACACAGTAAGAGGGCTTCTATGGGAAAGGAGAAATCCACTCTCAAAGCCAAGTGCTTATACATGTGTGAGGATGGTATAGAATGACATCTAAAACTTAAAGTCTCCAAGGAGGGGAGACTGGCATTTTGCTCCTCCTTTAGAGATCCGCTTGGCAAACGAACTTCCTGACTGCCTCCATACAAAGTAGAAGAGGGATGGAAAGAGATGTCAGAGCAGAGAGAAGGGCTACAACGAAGCAGCTCACACTCCACCAACAGCCAAGCAAGAACGTTAAGAGTGGCCCTCAGATGAGGAGAAAGGGACCACATTCAAGTCATTTTGGGGATACACTGCGAGAACTATCCCCCAGTAAGGAAACCCCGGAACCAAGCAGCTAAGCAGGCTGAGACAAGAGATAAAGTGGAATGGCAGAAGTCAAGTCAATCCTCACTTGTCAAGGGCCTGTCCAGGGGGAAGGCCCCACAGAGCCTCTATATGTGCCCACACCAGCCACATGTCAGGGCATCAGCATCCGGGTAGTGTTTGCCAGAGAATCTCTGACCGCCAACACAAAGACCTACAACAGCAGTGGTATAAGTAGATAGTACTTATCCTTCTGCCTCTTGCTCCTCTGCACCCTGGAGGAGCCAGGTCCTGAAGAAAAAGAAGGAAGAGATGTCTAGGAGCACACCATACCCCCAAGACCTGCATCACTCCAAGAAATCGGGTCCCCCCAACTGCTTCAGGCATGCAGTTGGAAGATGGCACAGGATGAAATAAAAATGAAGTATTAAATTGGACAGATTTTTAAGAATTAAAGTGACTAGAAAGCTATGGACTCTGTTCAAGGTATTATTAAAGGATGAGAAGAGAATGCTCAATACAGCATAGTTAAAACACAGATTGGAGAAAGACAAGACTATTTACGGTTAACACCCCACCACCTACTGAACTCAGAGAGTTAAATGAACCTAGCTTTATGAATGTGTAACCCATTGGTGCTTACTTATCAATGATATCAATTCTTTATCAGTGATAACAGAAATTCTTATTTTATTTTATTTTATTTTATTTTTTATTATGTTCAGTCAGCCAGCCTATAGTACATCATACGTTTTTGTTGTAGTGTTCAACAATTCATTAGTTATATGCAACTAATAACAGAAATTCTATTTGAACAGGTCTCGTGTTAACATCTTCCAGAACAAAGAGGAAAAGGAATGCTATTTTCCATGTTAAGTAATTTCCTTTGACTGGGGTTGAGTCATTCATTATGGACTGTGAGGAAGAAAGTTGTCCTGTCTTGCATGCCAGAAACAGCTTCCCCTTTTCTCATTTGCACCTTGTTTCAATCTTATAAAAATGATAAATAGTATCCTATGTGTTAAAATAGCTTAGTTCACTAATCAAGAAATCTGAAATCATAAGTTCCAACAGTCTTGAATAAATCCCCTTGCTTTCTCTAGAACGAGGTTATAACTATAGAATGTTCAAATGTTCTAGTCGGTAGGTAGGTATTAGAGACCACATAGTAAACTCACTCACACTGAGATGTTCCCTTCAACAGTTCTCAAAAATTACCACCCAAATACTATTTAAATATTTCCAGTGATTGCCATCTCAATAGCTTCACTGGAACTGGAGTAGTCCTCTAGGCTACTCACTATCCCCGGGTCCACAGTCAAGGCTGTCCAACAGAATGAATGTGAGTTACTTATGTTGTGAGGGAGGGGTAGAGAGAAGAATTGGGTGAGAAAACACAGGGTTGATATAATACCTTATAAAAATTGGCGAAAAAAAATGAAAAAAAAAGTGAAAAAATAAAATAAAAATTGGTGAAGCATCTTCTCTCATAATTGGATTTGGTTTCTGTGGTTTATTAGATTATTATGGTTCAAGAAAATCTCTACCAGCTCGATTTCCAGGTTAGTTATATAAGGATCTAGTAAGGATAGTTGTACAGGGGAATGTGTCCCAGTACCTGTTTCCAAAGGGAATGGATTCTTGCAACTGTTTCAAAAGCAGACTAAAACTGCCATCTTTCACAAGTTACTTGCTGAGAACATTTCAACTTCTTTTAAAAATTATTATTGAACTAAAATCTGCCTAGAATTTTCCATTGTATTTCACATGGATAACAACTGAAGCTTTGGGCCCTTCCCAAGATGAAAGCATACTATAAAAAGACATGCAAGATAACTGGAATTGGAACTTGGGTTCCTATTTGATCGAGGCCCCCAGTATATTCAAACACTGCATATTTTCATCTGAAGTTAAGCTTTAGTAGAGGAATAGAAAGTGAAACTGGACTGATGGAATCTAGAGGGAAAAAAAAGAAAGAACCATGGGAGCAGCACATACCGAATGTTTATATGTGAAATATAATCTAGGTTACTTTTCACTGTAGGAGGTTTCGTATGTGTATTCAGTACATAAGCTAAAATGCAGCGTGATGTACATATGTTGATGTTTTACATGTTGCTGAATTTGGATAATACAAGAACGTGGGGATGGAGTAGGAAGGTATTTTTAAATATTATCACTCAGGGTATAAAAAGTGTTTCCTTAGCAGTGTCCTATTGGCATTTCCCCCTCTTTGTTCTCATTATATCAGTTAAGGCCAATACTGGATATTGGGAGCTAGAGCTCAAGTTTATTCAACTGGTAAAAATAAGGATGAAAGACTAACTTGCCCAACTCTGCATCTGCATCATTGTGCATTTTTACCAGGCTATATAGAGGCTTGAAAACCTTTGTCTCTGATCCAAACCTTGAAAGCTTTTATCTATTATAAAATCTCTGATTATGTTAATAAAACACAATCCATAATTGGCCTATCTATGTTACTTTAGCATCTGGCAGTTCCACAGACTTGACTAAAAATATATATTTAAGGCCCACTACTGTATAATTAAATGAAACTTTGGCTTTATTCAAAAATGCAAATGAATTCTTGGCTTTTCTCTTATACACTTTTCAATTATTTATATGTATTCCCCATTCATAGTACTTTCTCTCATCCAGAAACAATTCAATTTCAACAAACTTCCAATTCATTTAAAATTTTACAATAGAAAATGGCTTTAAATTATACAATAAATTCATATTTCTATTGCTGGAAAAGAGTATGAAATGCATCTTGTAATATGCAACTTGCCAAGCCAGAAATGACTGAATAGACATTTCATTTTCTTGTGTCAACCGATACAACCACTGTTTATGTATATTAGCAGATACTTAAATCTCAGAAGAAAGGAAATTATTTTCACAAGTTATTTGAAAGCAATAAATGAACGCCTTCAAATTTCACCCATCCTTTGAAATCTAATCAATGAAGAAGTAAATGGTTTGGTTTTTTTTAAGAATTTATTATTTACTTGACAGAGAGTGGGAGAGAGTGAGTGAGAGAAAGCAAAAGCAGGGAGAGCAGCAGAGGGAGAGGGAGAAGTAGGCCCCCCACTAAGCAAGGAGTGAGATGCAAGGGATGCAGGGCTCGATCTCAGGACCCCAGGATCATGACCTGAGTTGAAGGCAGACACTTCACCGGCTGAGCCACCCAGGCAGCCCAAGAAATAAATGTTTCTAATATCAGTTTTTAAATGGTCCACAGCAAACTTTTCTAGAGTAACCCTTTATCATCTGGAAGGTTTCCCAACTAAACCTCGTGAAAACACATGAACTCATTCAAAATACACCAGAGATGGGGCACCTGGGTGGCTCAGTGGGTTAAAGCCTCTGCCCTTCGGCTCGGGTCATGATCTCAGGGTCCTGGGATCTCTGCTCAGCAGGGAGCCTGCTTCCCCCTCTCCCTCTGCCTGCCTCTCCGCCTACTTGTGATCTCTCTGTCAATAAGTAAAATCTTCCCCCTCTCCCTCTGCCTGCCTCTCTGCCTACTTGTGATCTCTCTCTCTGTCAATAAGTAAAATCTTAAATAAAAAAAAAAAATCAGACACCAGGATGTCTGGGTGGCTCAATCCGTTAAGTGTCTCCCTTCAACTCAGGTCATGAACCTGGAGTCCTGGGATTGAGCCCCACATTGGGCTCTCTACTCAGTGGGAAGCCTGCTGCTCTTCCTGCTTGCACTCTCTCTCTCTGTCAAATAAATAAAGTCTTTAAAAAACAAAACAAAATACACCAGGGCTTTGGAGTTGCCTGAAAGAGCTGATGCCTCCTTTGCTCAAAGAAAGGTTTACTTCTCAAGAGAGTTATGTCCTGAAAAATGGATAAATGTAACAAGATACATGCTATATGACAAGTTTAAGTACAGAGTAGCTTTTATTTTAGAAATATTAATATTTTGAAGTAACAAATATGTTTTCACTAACTCAAAATGATTTGATCTACAAAGCAACTGACTACTAATTGTGAAGTAAAATACAGCATAAGTTACAACGAAGAACTTCTTATTGAGAATTGGTCATTTTCAGAGCTATTCAACTCATTGAAATGCTATGAACAATAGTAAGATACCAATATTAGTCTAAGGTATAAAAATGGCACACATTGCATATTAATTGTTTTACTTTATATATAAAATAAGTAAAATAGAAGCATCTTAATGAATATTGTATCAAATCTTATAGATTCATAGACTTAGCTGTGCTTCTCTGAGGTAAATGGAATGAGTTTAATAATAAGTCAGTTTAGATTCAATGAATGGATGAAGGTTGAAGAGTTTCAAGGTGATAAAACCATGACCAGAAAGAAATACTCTGACAAATTAAGAACACTGGAATGACAGAAGGAAATATTTTGGAAACAACTGAATAAGTGTGAACCAAAACAGCCTAGAGTGTCAATGACAACAACATTGACTGGAGGCCAAGATCTAAATAAACCTGTCTTTGATTTCTTGTTGTTCTCGTTGTTCTTGTTTTTGAGCTCATGTGGGAAGATGATCTTACCTCATGTTTTTAGACAGTGCCGCCCTCTACTCAAAACAGCACTCAATCTCTGTAAGACTTGAATTAATCTAATCTTATTCTCCAAGTTGATGATAATTTTCTTTCTGAGAAAGGCTGCTAAATACTTGACCTGACTGGAATCTTAATATGTCTGAATTCCTTTGATTTCAATAATACAAATATTCTGTTTGCTATTCCCGGCTAGAGGAGGGATATTTTGGCTACCACAGAGGTCTCAGGATGTTTTTTTCAGGGTGGTCCCTGGGCCTCCTAGCTCAGAATCTTCTAGACAGCTGAACCTTCTAGACAGCTAGACACCAAAACCTGAGAGCCCTGGTTCCACTGCTGACTTACTGGGTCAGACTCTCTAAATCTGCAGTCTAACATCCTTTTATAATAAGTTCTCCAAGAAAAGTCAGGATCCATTGCTCTCAGATACCACCTCCTTGGCCATACTGCATTTTAGGACTACTAAAGTGCTACAGATCACAAAGCAGTGGAGCAAGAACTTGGGAGTCCTGTTATCAAGATTGGCTTACCAAGAACTATGAATCTAACCTCCACATACTCCAACTCTGCGAGGTATAATCCCTTTAAAAAGCCTATCCTGTTCTATCATGAAGAATCCACCACAAAATCTTTTTACAAGAAGTTATAATAAAAATTAGAATAAAACTCAGGAGGGCATGTATTGCATGGAGCACTGGGTATGGTGCATGAACAATTGATATTGTAACACTGAAAAAATAAAAGTATTTGGGGGGGAAAAAAATAAAACTCAGTGCAATTGACTTTTACCATAGGAGAGGTTTATATCTATTCCACTGAGATTGGCTCCTGCCCAAGAGGAACCAAATCAAAATAAAACAAAACAAAATGAAAAATCTGAAATCTGGAGTAGTAAGTAGTAAGCTCCTTTATTAATCACATTTTTCTCACCCTGTTTTGCTTCATTCATCTATTCTTCTGCTGTACATCACTTACTAAACTCTACTTAACATTGCTAAGGACATTGGCCCTCTCCTTAGACTAACTGGATCTTGTATAGTATATACCATTTTCCCATTAGTCTGCTTTCTGCTTTTGTCTTCATTGCCAGCTTCCAAACCTGGGCTGATACTCTGTTCCACATGTTCCTTTGCTAATCCTATCCACAGCCACTTCACCTGAGTGGGTTCCCAGCATAAAGAAAATAACACCACAAAATCTTATAATAATATATAACTGAGTAATAAAATAATCAAAATAATCAAATAATTTTTTTAAAGATTTATTTATTTACTTCAGAGAAAGAAAGAGGGACAGAGGAAGAGGAACAAGCAGATTCCCTGCTGATCAGGAAGCCCCATGCGGGGTTTGATCCAGGAACCTAAGATACGACCTGAGTCAAAACCAAGAGTTTGACACTTAAACAACTGACCCAACCCAGGCACTCCTAATCAAGTAACTTTGAGAAACACTATATACCTTATATTTTATATAAGGTCTTCTCTTGGAATTTTACTATATATATTAGGGCATTGTAAGAGCTGAGAATGCTTGCAGTAAAGAAAATATAATATATTCTAATCCAGAATTCCAAGTAAATCCGTTTTTGGATGAACAGAACCATATATAGCATAGTAGTGCTCCTCAGAACGAACCTTAGTAAATGTTGTTCTCTATACATGTTGGAGTCCCTTTTCCTTGTGCCCACGACCTGATTCAATCTGTGTGGTTGGTAGAAGTTAGAACCCTGGAATGGTTGTTGGAGAGAGGTAAAGTTTTGGGGGTGCCTATAAGAAAACCTTCTTACCTCTTGTGCAATGAAGTTGTTCCCAAGAAAGAACTATGGCATTTTAAACTATTCTCAAAAAGACCAGGTAGTATATTTCTAACTGAAACTAAGTTTTCTAGTTTGATATAAAGACACTCAAAAAAAAAAAAAAAAGACAGACACTCAATGTAGAACATGAAATACAATTTATATTCTTCCTATTTCAGTCCATTCCAACTATTATGTTCGGCACCTAGTCAGTGACCCTTTTAATTTGGAAAACAAAATTATGTTTTTCACCATGAATTTTGTTACAAATATAATTGTAATCATTACAATGATAAGGCATTTATTATGTAATATTATAATCAACAAATGCTATCCAAAGATATTTAGGAATAGATTACAGTTTCTTTTTTTTAACTCATATATTTTATGCGGTTTCTTACAGACTATGGACACCTTGTCTCTAAAATACTGCCTGTAATAATGTCATTATTTAAACTATCAGATTATTTTAATAGAATACTCTTTTAAATGATGAATTGTCATATTGTTGTGTTTCACTGAAATTTCAAACTATATTGATAGTTTATCAATAAGATGTGTCTGAAATGTTTAAGATGACTATTAATCCATGGCATTTTAATGGATCAATGAAAAAGGAAGGTATTTGCTTTCTTGAACACAATAATCTTCAACATTATAAACTCTTACTTATGTGAAAGTCTCTCTTTTTCCCTTTCAGTGTTTCATTGGTTTCATTATGGATTTAAAGTTCTCTACAGCCAGTGCTGCTCCTTTGTCCACATAGAGTTTCCCACTCCGTCCCCCGACTCACCTGCTGCTGACCAAGTAGGCAGTGTCAGTGTCATGCTTGCAAAATAAAAAAATTCCAACCAACTGCATTCCTACAGTATCTATGAGAGTCTTTTCTTAATGTAATTCAGATGTTCTAAGCTGTTAGAAGGCTTTTTTCCTACCAGTTCCACTCAGCAGTCATCCGAGCCCATCCGCACCTTTCACTAACCATGCCCCCTCTCCCTCTAGTTTTGGGAATCTCTGTGGGATATATGCATGGGTGGTAAATTAACACTGAATGGTAACTGTCCGTTTGCCAGAAGCCCAAGCCAATCCCCTGCCCTTTTCTTCCGCACACCACCTCTCTTTTCTCCATTCTGTCTTCACTTAGACTACACCAACTAATTTCCTCTTTACAAGTTCCTTACAAACACTGGCACAGGCATGACTTTAACTTCCAGGGCATAGACAAAAACAAAAACAAATGAACAAACAAACAACAACAAAAAGTACATAAAGAGACATTTCTGTAGGCTTTGGGGAATTTCATACCATAAGCAAAGATTAAAACTATACTCTAGAAATCAATGTCCCCAAGATCCACAGGCTGAGCCTCTGGCTATCTCCTTAGTGCCAAGCTGCCTCAGTGAAGCATAGAAGGCTATCTATTCCCCATGCCCAGCCCAGCCCCTTTCAAGTCACAGGCTCTTTACCATGGTTTTCTTTTCCCAAATCCTGGTTTCTTATTCAGCCGGAGTTCCAGAAAAGACAAACTTTTTATTTCCTAACAGGAAATATTTCAAATATACACCTATGCCTACAATTTAAAACACACACACACACACACACACACACACACACACACACACATACACACAAACACACACATTCTTTAAAACAAAAAAAATTTGTTCCTCAATATCCAGAAGATACCTTATCTTGAGAAGCACTTTGACTTTAAACTTTTGCTGAAAGAAAAAGCCCAGTGACATTTTTTTCCCCCAAAAAACAAAGAGACATTCTGCCCTCTTAGGTGAATGTAACCTTTTCCTGAGAAATAGGAAATAAGCTGTCAACTTTAATACAATAATTTCTCATGATACCTACCTAATTGGCCATCAATTTAAAAAAAAAGAAAAGAAAAGAAAGATACTAGGTCCAGGTTCAGATGGAACAAATGTTATATTAGAAAAAGATTTAGTAAGTGAAGAACATTGGGGGTACTTAGTAGCAATGTATGGTTCTACAATAATTACACATAAGTTAGCAGTACCCGGCACTAATAATTCTAACTGAAATACATATTAACATTTAACATCTTGAAATAGATTACTATTAGTGTTTCTATTTTACCTAGGCAAAATTAGGCCCTGAAAGGTTACATGATTTCCCCTAGATCACAAAGCAAGTAAGACAGGACTGAGATTTAAGAGCAGACAGCCCTATGAAGAAATTCTCCACTCCAAGTCTCTTAAAATAGCTAAGAATGTCAGAGAATATAATATCCTGGCTCTGTAGAAAAGCTACTGGAAGTCAAAAGATTTGGGTTTTAGAACTTACAAAACTAAGTTTTTCCTCAATACTTTTCATTAGCCCACCTTAACCCAAAATGATATTCACCAGGTAATCCCTAATGCTAAATAGTTTTTTGGCAACTGAGAACTATTAAGATTATTTTCCTCAGATTGTAGTAGATAACATTGCCTCCCAAGTATATCCATGTCTTAAACCTGGAACCGGTGAATATGTTATGTTACGCTGAAGATGTGATTAAGAGTATGGCTTAGGAGATGTAGATATTATCATGGATCATCCTGGTGGGCTCAAGGTAATTACAAGACTCCTCAAAGGTGGAGACTTTTTTATGGCTGTGTTGGAAAAATACTATATGAGGACTCCATCAGCCATTATTGGTTTTGAAAATGGAGGAAGGGGGCCATGAGACAAGGAATGTGATAATATCTATAACCCGGAAACAGCCATCCGCTCACAGCCAGCAGGTGAGCAAGAAATCAGTCCTACAACCACAAGGAACAGAATGCTGCCAACAACAAGATGAGCAGGAAAAGGTTTCACCCCTAAAGCCCTGAGAAGAAATTCAGCTTGGCTGACACTGATTTTAGTCTGGTGAGACCAATAGCAGACTTCTGACCTACAGAACTGGAAAAACTTCAAGCCATGAAGTTTGTGATAATATATCAGCAATAGAAAACTAATATAAATACCCAGAGCTAACACTTGTGAGTTCCTACATGGGCTCATCTCCAAGATTTAGGAACTGGAAAATTAGCTCACTCTTTTGTGTTATCATTTTGTCTCCATGTTGTATAATCCTCTTGTATCTCAATGTTGTATCATCCTATTATATGTCTAGGGCAATGCCACGTACACGAGGTACAAAAACACACACACACACACACACACACACACACACAGCTACTAAAAATAATTATATGTCACCTCTAACTTATCATAAAATGACTACCTACACAAACTTCATTACAAGGGGTCAATTTGTTATAAAGCCAAAATAAAAGAGACAACTTTTCATCAAACTAAAAAAATTGACTTGTCAGAAATGTCCTTCTGCTTTGCCTCAGGCTTCCAAGGACACACAATTTGATATTTGAGAACCACACTCAATTCTTCCAAGTGTCCTTCCAGAGAAAATGAAGAAATTGCATAGTAAAAATTGAAGATTCTCTGTATGGAGATAACCCCTGACGTTCAAAGATTAAATGCTAATTTCTCCAGGATGGGATTGTAAATGTCCTCTCTATACAAAATGGGCCAAAAGGTTAATGTGCCGTATCATTCCTACTATATTAAAAAAGTAATCCAAACGGCAAAGGACCATTCCAGTTTATTTGCAACAGCTTCTGTCCATGTTAAGAATACATGTTGCTACATATTAGATTTTTAAACCAGTATCACGTTACTAATAAAAGTTTACTTTAGGAGCTATTCTCCAAGTCGAGAAGAAACAAACTTCTAATTGAGGAGTAACAACTATCAGAATGTTCTATACTGGCTCTTAGGTCTATAAAATAGTTACCCTTGAGGCATGCTTTTTCTTGTTTGAACATCTGTCCTTGTGTAAACAGACCTAAATGGCTCCAGGGAGAGCACACTGGCACACTTCTTGGAAGACAAATTTGGAGAAGCTAGGAAAGGTTTCACAGAGGAGGGGCTATTTGCACTGTGGCTTCACAATCGTCACAGCACATCTAGAAAACTGGGAGAGATATAGGAGTAGCAGAGGTAGAGGCAGATTTTGGAGGACATAGTTGAGGATAAGAGCAAGTGGTGTACAATTTCAATGTTCCCAAGCAGAATACCTTTATAGTACAAGAATAAAGAAGCATGCATTGAGGATGCCCTATCGTCGGCCTCTATATTTTGAGACTTGCTCTTTGGCCCCCACAAATAGTGCAATATAGCTGAAAACCTATAAATCTCAAATTTCATAGATAGATTTTTTTTGCATAGTTAAGATACACTTGTAGGAAGAATCATCACCACCATGTTTAAATAAATTGTGCCTTCTACAAAAAAAAGTGTTTAGCCTCTCTATTATCTATAAATATATTAACAAAGATTGGGAAAGTTATTTCAATAAGAGTATATCATGATAAATTTTCTTAAACTGCATGGCAAATGCATTTGTGCTTTCTAAATGGAAGACTAAATGGTTTCTTCCACATCAACAGAAATTGTATTATATGGCTATAACTCCTTCTTCTTTAGACTGATTTTTACATGCTTTAAAATGACAACATTCAAAGGTTCAATTCAATTTAGGTAATCATCAGAAATGTCAACTGCCTTTCAAAGGACCCTTGGAGTTTGCCAAATTGGGCTAGAAATCATGCATGGATAGTTTGCATTACATGTGAGCTGACAGTTCCTGCTTCTGGTCAGAGGAAAAAAAAATTTTTTTGTAAAGAAGGTGTGCTGAATGTCTTAGCCAACTACCCAAGAACAGCACAGAAACAGAAGGTGGCAGACCAGGAAGGTTTTTTTGTTTGTTTGTTTGTTTGTTTGTTTGATTTTCCTATTATCAAAACTCCAATTTTGCAAAAATTAGAATTTTGATACTTTATATTTCCAGCAAACATTAAAGTAAAAAATTGGGGATCATAATCACAATAAAAAAATGTATTTTAATTTTTTAGGCAATACTGACCATATTCTTTTGGATTCAAAATTATTTTTAAATCAATAAATCTGGCCTTCTGGAATGAGAATTCCTATGTTTTGAAATAAATTTTAAAAAGTAATACTCCATGTGGATAAATGAGCCTCTTCAGAAGAAGCTCTGTCAGAGAATTGGCAAAATTACCCCCTTTTTGCTAAAGAGCAGCTGCTCTAGGGCTAGATGCAGCTGAAAGCAAAGGTGGGCCAGGTTTCACCAAGGGAATGTCTCTGTCACAGACACAGGCTACAGAGAAGGCCCTGACCCTCTCTGATGGAGCTTTGTATTTAAGGTGCCTGGAACTAAGGCTGAGTCAGTGCTCTGTGTCAATTACATCAGAGCCTCCCAAACAGTGCACACACTGGGGGTGCATGGCAGGAGGCTGGAGTGGCCCAAGCCAGGGCCAGCAACCTGCATTGCCAGCATCCTCATTCCTGTTTACCCTCACCCGGTCATAGATAATCTGGTCATTTTCTATCTGTGCCAAAATGTGAAAAATACTGGGAACACTGAACTAAATATATGAATTTCCCCATTAAGGACATATTTAACAAACCTGGTCAAAAAAGAGATTGGGTCATAGCTTTTCACAAACATATCGTGATAGGGTAAGTCAGTTGCATAAAATTCTTGAAGTGACACCAGGGATTCTATATATATATTAAGACTTTTCTGGAAATTTTCTCTAGCACTTGTAGAATAGAGAACTAAAATAATTTAATCTGATATCAGTACAATAATACTATCTACCTTAGCTGAATCTATATTTTTAAAATACATACAGTATGTTTTTATGGAATACTTACTTTCCACAAAAGAATCTTTGAGGGGCAGCTGGGTGGCTCAGTGGGTTAAAGCCTCTGCCTTCGGCTCAGGTCATGATCTCAGGATCCTGAGATAGAACCCCACATCAGGCTCTCTGCTCAGCGGGGAGCCTGCTTCCCCCCCCCCCCCCGCCTGTCTCTCTGTCTACTTGTGATCCCTCTCTCTGTCAAATAAATAAAATCTTAAAAAAAAAATGATGGTTTCAGTGCTTTCACTTTTTGCCTTTCAAAATAAATTACCTTCAAGGCCTAATATGATTTTCATCATTTAAATAAAGGCATTATAAAAAGACTTAATGGTCTTAAATTTACTGTAAAACATTTCACTCACATTGAATGCTTTTCACCTTTGCTTTGCTTTTCCCTTCTCTGTATCATTCCAACTTTAATATATGTGCTGCCAAAGTGAGCTCTCACCTTTGCTTTTATTCAGAGAAGCAGCCATAGGATTTTGTGATATCCCAGGAGTTGTTGTCTAATCGAGCAGTTATAATTTCTAATTCCAGGACAACTTTCTCAGTTGTCAGTATGTAGGAGAAAATACATAAAGGAATAACTTTCCATGAAGCACTGAAACCCTAAATATTAATATAGTTGAAACTCCTAATTTGATAAAAGGGATAAAAGAACCCACTGGAGCAGTTAGCAAATAAGTATAACTTGGCTAAGTTCAGAGACCAAAGATTATGTTTAGAACTAAAATGGACATCTATTTCTACAAATAGAAAGGCAAAATGTTAATTAGGTCAGACTTAGCCATGAAAAAAAAAAACTAAATATCCCGTAAGAGTGAAATTTGGATAGACTATCTTGGCTAATCAAGGTTATAGACACGTGCAATAACAAGAAAATGAAATCCCAGGGTTGCTAAATGCCATATTGCCATACCATTAATTTATATATATTTTAAAAGATTGTATTTATTTATTTGAGAGAGACAGAGATATGAGAGAGAGCACAAGCAGGGAGGTGAGGGAGAAGCAGACTCCCAGCTGAGTAGGGAGAAAGATGTGGGGCTCAATCCCAGGACCCTGGGATCATGACCTTAATTGAAGGCCAGATACTTAACCCACTGAGCCACCCAGGCACCCTGTTAATTTGTATCTGATACCACACTGCCAGAATTTCCAAAAGCAACTATTCCATTAAATTGCACATTAAAGATATCAAGATTTGTTTTTAATCAATATGTGACCTCAAGAAGTACAAACTGATTAACATATGCTTGTGCCTCACCAAGTTTCTCATACTCAGTTATGATTACCCAGTTTACAATATTGATGCTGATATTAAAATTATGTACACAATAAAAAAAACAGATGTGCACTCAGAATTTGCTCATAAATTCCTATGCCATGGCTTGATTGCTGACAATTATGTATCTGCAGCCAAATCAAGATGTCATTTTTACTCATTCAGTATTTACCTTCACCTAAGCATATATGCATACAAAAAAGATCATAGTTCTCCCTTTAGAATTATTTAACAATCAGTCCAACAATTCAACTAAAGCAAATGCTACATTTTTTTGTCATAGCTTCCTTTATTTAGATGAACTTCATTCCATTTTGATTGTACCCCAAATAATCCAGATACAACTGTCTAAATTCTGGCTTTGTCCTCTAGCTTTGTGTCTGTTTTAATATATTTTTTGAAGATTTTTAAAAATTAAAATATAATTAACAATGGTATATTAGTTCCAGGTGTACAATGATTCAACAATTCTATATAGTCAGTGCTCACCGTGATAAGTATACTCTTAACCCTTTTTATCTATTTTACCCATCCCCCACCCACTTCCCGTCTGGCAACCAGCAGGTTGTTCTTTATATTTCAGAGTCTGATTTTTTGTTTGTCTCTTTTTCCTTTGTTTGTTCATTTGTTTTCTTAATGTCCACCTATGAGTGAAATCATATGGTACTTGATTTTCTTTGTCTGACTTATTTCAGTTAGCTTTATATCTTCTAGATCCATCCATGTTGTTGCAATTGACAAGGGATCACTTTCTTTTTATGGCTGAATAATATTCCACCGTGTGTGTATATATATACCACATCCTCTTTATCTATTTCTCTATGGATAGACAATTGGGTTGTTTCCATATCCTGTCTATTGTTAATAATTCTGCAATAAACATAGCAGTGCATATGTCTTTTCAAATTAGTGTTTTCATTTTCTTTGGGTAAATTCCCAGTAATAGAATTACTGGATCATATGGTAATTCTATTTTAATTTTTTGAGGAATCTCCATATTGTTTTCCACAGTGGCTGCACCAATTTGCATTCCCACCAATAGTACATACGGGCTCTTTTTTCTCCACATCCTTGCTAACACTTGTTATTTTTTGTCTCTTTAATTCTAGCCATTCTGATAGGTGTGAGGTGATATTTCACTGTGGTTTTGATCCACATTTCCCTGATGACTAGTGATGCTGAAGATTTTTTTCATGTACCTGTTGGCCGTTTTTCTTTGGAAAAAATGTTTTGGTATATTTTTATCGATGAACATTAATTTTTTTGCCTGATTGTAACATCTAAAAAGACCAAAAAAAAAAAAACTTTTAAGATTTATATATACAAATATACATAGCTAAAAATAAAAGTCTCAATGTTGCCAGAACCCAAGATTTACAAAGTAAAAAATACCGTATATAGCTTACATTCCTCTTTAACCTCTCAATTTTTTTCAAGATTAAGTTTGTATTCAAATACAAATGGTTACATGCACATACCAAATACATATCTGAGGGGCGCCTGGGTGGCTCAGTGGGTTAAAGCCTCCGCCTTCGGCTCAGGTCATGAACTCAGGGTCCTGGGATCGAACCCCGCATCGGGCTTTCTGCTCAGCAGTGAGCCTGCTTCCCCCTCTCTCTGCCTGCCTCTCTGCCTATTTGTGATCTCTCTCTGTCAAATAAATAAATAAAATCTTTAAAAAAACAAAAAAAAACAAATACATATCTGAAGTTGACTTATTATTTCCATTCTTTCAAAAAAAATTTTGAGCATTTATTATGTGCCAAATATTGTTCTCTAGAGTATATGCAATGTTTATTTCAAATGATCACTGGTTATTTGGCTAAATTTAACCACTCCATTTTTTAGAATTTGATTTTTTCAGAACAACTCTAACTGCGGGATCCTATATCTCTCATCCTCTAAATCCCACCACCAAGTAGCTTCCTAGACAGACAGTATTCTGCTTAATCAAGTTTGAGTATAAACTATCTCAAGAAAAAGCATTCCACCCAAATTGAAAATAATTCAATAACTCCTTCTGGATTCTACTAAAGCATTTCTGGATTCGAGGTATTCATAATATCCTTTCTTATCAATTTAGGCCATCTGCAAATCAAAATTATTTGTGTTAACTAAGTTTTCCTTCAGTGTGTTCTAAAATTATTTTCAATATCCCTCTTTTCCTTTTCAAATCTGCCCCTATTTCTGCCTGTGCCCAACCACCTTAAGGTATCTAGACCCTACCTCCACCCCATGACAAGCACTATATTAGAACTATCTTGTATATCTTGTATTCCAGATCAAGTTCATGAATCAAACATGCAAAATTATCTCCTTTTTCAAATAACATAATGTCTACTGAAGGCCTATTCTGTGTCAGGTCCTACACAAATACCCCTTTGAGACATTTTCTCTGATGAATGCCAGTCAGCTCATCTCATAAGCTGAGCTAATGTGTTAGTGAGTCCTACTGGGATAATGGATTACTTTCACAGTAGTGTTACATGTTAATAAAAGGTTCCTGCAAATAGTCCCTTAATCTGTAGAAACTACTACGGTAGCTAAAATTTCAGGAACCAGAATAAGCCTGTATTTAAAGGTCATTTCAGATCTGGAATGGACTTTCAAGACTATCTAGTCAAAATCCATTTACAGAAATCCAAAAGTGTTACACAATCTCCCTAAAATTTTACATCTGACTCCTAGGAAAAAAAAATTTAAGATTTCTTATACGCCAGCCTTTCGAGCTGTCACTTCTAATTCAAGGTAAACTACCAGGTGTGTAATTCAATCATACATTGAGCAGCCCCTGTATTTTTTTTTTTTTAAAGATTTTGTTTATTCATTTGACAGAGAGAGATCACAAGTAGGCAGAGAGGCAGACAGAGAGAGGAGAAGCAGGCTCACCGCTGAGCAGAAAGCCTGATGCGGGGCTCGATCCCAGGACCCTGAGATCATGACCTGAGCCGAAGGCAGAGGCTTTAACCCATTAAGCCACCCAGGCGCCCGAGCAGTCCCTGTTCTAATGGAGCTATTCTGACTGCGATGACATCCACCCTCAGAAGTACTATAGTGCGAGCAGATCACGCATTGGCATAAAACAAACTACCCTAGCAAGTCATAAATAGCACTATTCTCTCTCCTACTAAACTCTGAATATATCTAAATGAGGCCACAGCATTAACACAGGTTTGCCATGTTTATACAAAGATCTCCAAATCAAACCATTATCTACCCATATTATTCAGACAGTGGGACCACTATAGAAGAATTTAGGAAAATTATTGAACCCTCACTTTATAGACTCCCAAGCCCCCAAAATGTCTACGTTCTATTGAAATTAACTTGAGAAGTATAAATCCAACCTAGGTCTAGTTATTTTATGGCATGGCACCATGACCCTGCAGTAACAGTGGAGAGTGGCCCATGGTCTGCTAGAAGGAGGGGGACAGGAACAATTCAGCAGGGAATTGGGGCAATAAGAAAGTAAATTTAAAAAGGTCTCCCCATTCTCTTGAGAATTTTGCTTTCCTCTCATTCTAGTCACATCAAAAGCATAGTCTTGAATTGTGAAATACTGTTTGGAAAAAGTGTTCAACATATAAAATACAATCTATTGCTAAAATCACTGAGACTAAAAGAGAACATTTCTAAAAACTTGACCCACCATTTGTTTCTTCTTCTTTTTCAGACATATAAAACACAGCAAAAATAAGGAAATCATCCCACTTTGCCAGAAAGTTTCTGCTCCCTTTTCTTACCCCAGCTTGCCATACCCTATCGATCCCCATGGCCCCTCATACAGTACCTCCCGCGAATGATAGTTGTATTTCTATTATCACTAAATCCAGCAGATAAAATATGGAAGACAAAATGGGAGATAAGAGAGTCTTATGAAATTATTTCAAAGAGTAGCTGAAATGCAGTATTACAGAAAAAAAGAAAGAAAGATCACTTAAAAGTAATACATTTGCTACACATAAAATTGTGAATGCACAGGTATGTGTAAAGGAATTCCAGGATCCTGGTGTAATTTGAAGCATTTTAAGAAAAGAATCTCCACAGTTTAGGTCTATAGAAAAGTCTAACAGAGTATAACCAAGGCTAAAACAAATCATTCAGTTAGTCAGACATCCTTGAATATCTGGTGGATCCAATAACCTCAGTTTGGAGAAATAATGTTTAATATTAAAATATTGATGCCAGTCACCACTGGTACCTGCTTACTGATGGACTGACTTAAATCATGGGCTGCCCCTTCTTTATTTATTAGCTTCCTGTCAGCTTTATAGCCAGCTTCCCTCATGATTCTTTTTTTATGAAAAAAAATATATATATAGGTTTCACAGTTATAGCCAAATCCTAACCTGAGAATAGATTCTGGATTTCTAATCAATTGGAATTGATCACAGTTTGAAACAATCACAGTATTTTTAACCTAGAAAGTAAAAACAAAAACAAGAACCTAATGGTTATAAAGATAGCCACATGCAAAAATGTGTATAATTCAATCTTATGTGAAAAAGCCAGACACAAAATTGTTTATGAAAAATATAAATGCATAAAAATATCAAAGAAAATAAACTAGACTGATAATAAATATGTTAGGGGCAGTTATAAGTGAAATCTTTTTCTTGTTCCTGTTTTTCAATTTTTCTGTGATATGGTTATTTAACTTCTATAATGAAAATGTTTAATTAGAAAAGTAAATTATTAGTATGTTGTCAAAATCAAATTTTTCTTTAGTTTACCTTAAAGTGAACATTCTCTTTTATTTAAAACACTGTCCATATAATATGCAGAATATTTTCATTCTGACTTAGCAAAATCACCACATCATCTTAAGAGCAAATAGATTGTTCACTCTCTTTCATAAATGGTACACAAGTTCAGACCCTAAAAACGGATTTATTTAATTTAAAAGGTGGAAAATAGTTCTGATTGTGTGTTGCTGATCTAATTTAGAATCCTCAGGTGGAGTTAATACTGAATTTTACAAAATACAGCTACTCTTGTATGAAGATTATACACATGATCATGATCAATATCTGAAAATCTTGAGAACCCATCAAATTTATACCAATAGGACTTAACTCCTTCTCTTAGCAGAGACTAAGGCTGATGCTTCTGTAATCCTCACAAGCCCTGGCTCAGTAAGGCTCATGTCTCACTGAAGCAAAGAGCTACCTATAGTTTCCCCATGGAGAAATGTATCAGAATTTCTCTCTAACACTACAATATAGAGAGTGGAATTTGTAGAAGCTAACGGTTGGATTGATTGGACCCTCCAAAGGTTTTCTTTTAGAAATTACTTTTAAAAAGCTCAGTATAGGGCAGGTTATACTACACAGTCTCGTGTCCAGGCCTACGGCTATGACTCATCAGTCTCCTATGTTGAAACGTGAACATTTAAACAAGGAGGCATAAACCAAAACCAGCATCTTGTCTGGGACGACTTCCTTGGCCTTCCAGGTTCTTCTCCTGATGGGAAGGGCTAGCATGTTTGGCCATCATCATGTGAGGGATGGAGGTTGGACGATAGCAATTCCCACTGGTATCTCATGAGTTTATATTGAATTCTTCAGAATGTTTCAGAAATGCTCCATCACAGGTTATTCTACTGTCATTAGAATCTATGATTAAAAATAAAGAGATTTTGCCATTCTGGAACTTTGAAATTCTGAATAGTTTGTTTGCCTTGAAGGAAAGTAAAAGGAACAAACCTGTTTTATACTAAGTCGGATGCTTTAAATCTTCAACTGGCAATGCTACGGATCAAAAAAGAAGACTAAGGAGGAGAAGGGGCAGAGGAGGGACGCAGCAATGAAACAGGGCTGCTTGCTTTAGTCTGCAGTAGGAAAGGCTCAATTTTGCCCCTTGTAGTAACAGTGTGAGTTCAGTTTCTCCACTTTTGCTTCCTTTATTGTTTCATGTACTGATTATTTGATGCTCGGGTTTCTTGATTACATCCTTTTTTATGTATTTTCAAGCAGTTGGGAATCCTCAAAGCCTGTCACTGGGAAGTAAGTTGACGTTTTACATAAAATTTAAAATGTGTGCAATTTTAAAGAAACATGCCAATGAAGTAAGAAGAGAATATTAATGCAATAAAATTTAATGTATATGTGTTAAAAGGGTGCTTATAAAATCAAAGTATAGATATAAAGCACATAGAATGGAAGAGTCTATATATTTAAATACATAACATTTTGGGGAGGGAGTATCATTTCCAATAGATAATTCAGAAGAAAAATATTACACTTGTATTGCTCTAGTGACTGGAAAATCACAAACAAATTAAACATTTTGAATGCTTCACAACTAATAAGACTGTGGAAACCTTTCCTTATTAAACTAGGTTAGCGTTATCAATTTAAAGCATATTTTTGACAGTTCAAATACATTTTTTGGCCATGTAACAGGTTTGCAAATCTTAAATGGTTTCACATTTCTCTAAACCATAATAAGAGCATAACATGAATATTTAAGCAGCTTAGCTTTGATTTAAATATATTTGCTCAGGATATGCTGGCAGCAACCCAAAATGTAGTGTAATACCCTCAAAGCTGGCAATTCCAAACTCATTTAAGAAAGCAGATAATATGGGCTGGCAGCATTAAAGCAAATAAAGTCAATTAATTTTTTTTTCTTAATTTGTTTCTTCTAGCTCAGAATTGCCAAGGATGGATAAATCTGAAGATGAATAAAAAAAGAAATTACTGGGAAGGGAACAAAAACAAACAAAAAAAGATGAAAAAATCCAAAGTTGCTATTTCTTATTCTGATCTTAATGGCAGGTTACAGTTGAATAATAACATTATCTATTGGAGGTCACTGAAATGTAGAGAAGGAAATCCATTTTAAAAACTTTCGTATGTGGAAAGTCAATATATCATTTTCTCAAGCAATACCCTAACCAGGAAAAATCTTTTAGCACTATCATGTTACAAAAAACTGCTTTTTTATTGCAACCAAAAGATATAAACTTACTGTAGTAATAAAATTGTTGTTTTCTTCTATTACCATTAATCATAAGGTTTGAGTTTTGATCCCTTGTTGAAATTGAGACTGAGTAGTACGATAATCTTACTGACCATATTCAGACAGTATTCTCAATGTTTTACCACCCCTTTTTAACCTACATGGTTTACATTGAACTGTAATACCACTTTTTTAAAGATGGGAAAGCAATAAAGGAGCATATTGAAATGGAAACCTAACTTGCTCTCCAATAAAGATACCGTTTGCATTATTTAGTTTTTGCTTGAAGGCACTTCAATTTTTGATGCTTAGAACTGACTCAACCTAAGTGTTGAGCAAACATATCTTTCATACTATCATTGCCACCTTTTTAGGGGGGAAAAAATCATAGAGTGGAATGGTTTTAAAGGAACTTGAAAGCAGTGTCTTACCTGATATTTCAAGAGCAATAGTTTTCAATCTTAACTGAATAATTTAAAAAAAGAAAACAAAAACAAAAACAAACAAAACTCCTCAAGCTTGCATTGTAACCCCAGAGCAATTAAATAACAATGTCTTTGGGTGAGATCTCAGGCATTAATAGTTTTTAGAAGTCCCTGGCAGATTCTAATACATGACCAGACTTAAGAACCACTGCTCAGAGGATAAGTTATTCTTCAAATGTTAGTAGGGTTTTTACTACTGCTAAATGAAGGACTATAATCTTTAATTAAACCAGGGCACCATACCATACCGATTATCAATAGTATAGCCATGTTTCTTGAAGAAAGTGCTTAACATATGGAGATCCATATGCTTCACTTGCATATCCATATGCTCTGTTGCTATGTATGTTTTTTAAAATACCATTATAGCCTTTGTGTGACTTTCAAAGAAATGTGCCCTCCAAAAAAAAGTGCCCTCCATATTTTATGAATTGATTACACAAGAGTACCTAAATTATGTATATGTACATAAATACACATACATACATACACACACACATATATAGTAATTTAAATTAATTATAATATTATTTCAAGCTATAATACATTGAAAACTATTTATTGGGATAGGTATTGGGTATTAGCTGGCATTTCTTTTTGCCCTTTAATAGATAATATTAAATATCAAGAGTGCCTCCTTAGAAAGGGTGAAAAAAACAGAACAAAATAAGCAGTTCAAAACAAAGTTTCTAATGATTACTAAAAAAAAGGTATAAAAAGGAAACTGACATTTAGAGGGCACACTCTCTGGCCAGTCACATTAAATGTATTATTTCATCTGTCTTTAAACAGTAAATACTAATAATACTAATAATAAACCCTGAAGGGAGATAGCACCCACCATCACAGTTAAATAATTTAATCTCAGAAAAATTAATAATTTGTCCAGGTTCACACAATAATTAAGTTCAAAATGGGATGCAAATCCAGATTTTATTCTGTACTTTTTCCTATCAATCCATTCTGTGTCCCAGAAAGGGGGCTTTTGTATGGGTAATTTACATAAGACAACATAAACAAGTATCTTGAAGGAAATGTCACAATCAACCCAATTCTGTTCAACTAATTTATCAACCGCCTAATATAATCAAGGACTATTGGTACCTATGAAATGTATAAGAATGCAAACCTAGATGACCCTTGCCTTCAAAGATACTATCATATAAATAATAATTGATGATAAAATATTAAGGACAATAAGAGAGGTATAAACCAAGAAGTACTACATCAATACAGAGGCAGGAGAAATTAACTTCAGGATTGGGAATCAAGGAGGCTATAGGAATGACAACGGAGCTCACCATGAAGATTAAATAGAATCGCCATAAGACAAAGAGTATGAGAAAACTGCAGTGAATAATCCGCAAATGGGGAAGAATAGGTCAGAAACTGGTAAAAAGCACTGAGATCTGGCTAAAGTATAAAATACATAAAAAGATGGAGTGGGAAAGGAGACTCAGGCATTATAATATCATCAAACCTGAAAGCCATCTTAAAGATTATCAAGTAGGATGTTCTCTGTTTACACTGAGGAAATTGAGCCCCACTAATAACTGGCAGGGCTTTACACAAAAAAATAACACTTAATTGCCTTTTTTTTGTGCACTGCCCACAATTATTCCCCTTCCCTCCTTCCCTGCCTCCCTTCCTTTCCTTCCTCCTTCTCTTCCCCTCTTTTCTTCAGTATTTTATATTTTTCTTTTTTCTTCCATTTCATTTCTTTTGTGTTTTTTGTCTGTTTCTTTGGGGGATATTTTTAACAACACTCTATATTAAGTAAAGTAAGTACCATAATAAAAAGGTTAAACTAATTTATGTAGGCAATCATGAAAAACAGGGAGTTATTTCTGCCACACTCATAGGTGCCACTTACTAGCAAAATAAGTATTTTCTCTTGTATACACCACACCATAAGCCAGTTGGGGTCTGGAAAATAAATCCTGAAGTTAATCCTGAAATTGCCTCTGGCTCAGAATTACATCTTTGATGTGGTCCTGAGATCACAAAATCTCTGGCATATTCATTGTTTTCAATCTGCCACATTTCTGAAATTCCACAGAATCAATAACAAAGAGGCAGTGTTACCATAATATATTATTATATTTTAATAAGGTTAATCCCCCAACTTACTATGAATTCATTTAAACAGACTCTATGATGGATCTTGTCATTTTTTACTTTCACTCTCTGAATCTATTATTACCAGAGCTACAAAATTTCATGCCATCTGGATATAACTTGTGATTTCCCAGATTTCTCTGTTTTGTGTGTGTATGTTTTTGGGTTTTTTTTTTTTTTTTTTTTTTTGGTGGGTTGTTGGGTTTTTTTGGTGTTTTTGTTTGTTTGTTTGTTTGTTTTGGTATAGAAGGCCATGATCCATATACTCATAAAGTTGTTATGTACTTTATCTGAGTTCTGGAGTGGTTTTCAATAGACTCAGTAATATTTTGGAGTCTATTAGTCAATGTACTGAAGAGTAAATTTACAAGAGCAATTTATAAAGAACAAAGAGTGAAAATTTTATACTTTAGGAAGTCATGATGTTCTTTTACTTTTCTCAGACTCTTCTGAAATTGGAAAATGTTCACATTTCTCAACTTTTTTCCAGTTTTATTTTGTATTATAGTCTCTGTACTTGAAAAATCACATTCAATGTCTTCTTATCCTCCTCCATTATATTTTGAAATATTTACTAAAGGTATCTGAAATATCTTGAAAGAACCAAACAACTATATATTTAAGGTATTCTACCATTGACACTAGCATTATAAATTTTCAAACAAAAATACTTTTAGAATCTCTTAGTGTAAATAATTTAACTAGAAGAGCCATAATTTTTATAAATTGTACTTTTCAGTAAATTTATTAGATGCTTTGATTCATTCCAAGAATATTGATTAAATGAACTTCTCCTAAATCCAAATATAAGTTGTAATCAATGTTAATAAGTAACATAATTCCCAAAATTTGCTCACTTTGGCATTGTTGGTATGCCAAACATACAGATCAAAACAGAGAAATTCAACTACCTAAGGAACTCAAAATACTCAAATGTGAGATATCATGTTGACAAAATATTTCCATGTGTAGTATATCTTTTACGTACAAGTAAAGTACTTTTTACAAGTAAAGTAAAAATTAAGAAATTTTGAATATTGTGTATATAAATAATATTTGTATACCTATATGCATATGCATTCAGGACATAATTTCAAAATCCTCATTAAGTAAATTTTCACCATATTGTTAGGAAATATACCTGTGTAAGATTGATTACAAATTCATAATGTATGACTAGACAGATATGTCAGTTCATCTGTAATCATAACAGAATCAAAACACCCTCATCCTGGGGCACCCGGGTGGCTCAGTTAAAGTTAAGTGTCTGCTCAGGTCATGATCCCGGGGTGCTGGGATCAAGTCCCACATTGGGCTCCCCACTCGGTGAACCTGCTTCTCTCTCCCTCTGCCTGCTGCTCCCCGTGCTGTTCTCTCTCTCTCTCTCTGTCAAATAAATAAATAAAATCTTTAAAAAACAAACAAAGCCCTCCTCCTGTTCAAGCAAATTGATCTTCCTTTAATATCAGAATATCTGTATTCCAGGCATGCACCAGAAGATTTACCCCTAAATTGATTACTATCCAAGCTTTGTCAAAAGTGCAGCTGAAACAGTTGGCATGTCAAAGGGGTGGGCAAGTCACTTCTTAATTGATAATTAGCATTATATTGTCAGATAATTAATATTGCTATCACAAAAGCCCAACCATGTTGCATTTTAATATAAAGTCCTTAGATTAAAGGGAAACATCTAGAAATAACCCCAAGTGTTTCTAATAAAGACATTGTTAAGGCCATCATCCATTCTGCTGTTACTGTTCCTTATGTATACCTTTTATATGTATATATATACCAAAAAAGGTGTCTTCATTTATCAGATTATTGTATATACTGGTAAGTGTTTCATATTATCCTGGCTTCCAGGACATCTAGAGCTAAATTATGTTTTGTGTTCATTTCCAATATAAAGAAATATATTTGTTTAAAAAAATGAAAGAACAGAGTAATATAAAATAGAAGGCAAAAATCATTTTGTCTTTTGCAAAGAATATACTTCTTACTAGTTTTTTAATTAAATAACTAATTTTGTTATTGCATTTATTCAATCAGATGAGATTTAAAATATTATAGTAAATCTATGTCCTTTTTACTTCTTATTCAGAAAATTTACATTACTTGGTATGTGAATTCTTTTCTTCATGTCCTTTGTCAACTTTTCCATTAATATTTAAAAGATTTTTATTTTAAAAATTTAAATATTTTTTATAAACTCACAAAACTCCACATAGAGTGGTATTTCATATGTTTCTTTCAAATATTTTCTCTGCTTGCTTTCTAATAGGCATTCGAATATCCCATGAACAATTATTTAATAAACAAGCCTCCATTTTCCCACTAAATGGATGATACACCTTTCTTATATACTAATTTTTTTTCCTAAAACTAAGATCAGTTCTGATTTTCTATACGGTTATATTGACTCAGCAGTAAATCAAATGTTATTATTATAACTATGTTATTACCATAACTATGTAAGCATGGATGGTTAAGATACTTGTTCCTTTTATTTCCTACATATTCTAATGCTTATTTATATTTTTCAAAAGTTATCATAAGAAAGCCAAATTCGTGTTAAAATATTCTATTAGGATACAAATATTTCAATACATTTGTTACTATTATCATTGCAATTACTATTGTCAAATCTTGGGTGTTTTTTTGCCAACAACTTTACAAAGTTTTTTTGTTTTTTTTTGAAGATTTTATTTATTTATTTGACAGAGAGAGAGAGATCACAAGTAGGCAGAGAGAGAGGGGGAAGGAGGCTCCCTGCTGAGCAGAGAGCCCAATGCGGGGCTTGATCCCAGGACCCTAAGATCATGAGCTCAGGACCATGAGCTGAGCTGGAGGCAGAGGCTTTAACCCACTGAGCCACCCAGACACCCACAAAGTTTTTTTTTGTTTTTTTGTTTTTTTTTAGTTATTTATAAAATTACTCTATCATGTGAGAGTCTTGAGGTTGTAACTACATTAATGGATGAAACACAAATAATAATCCAGAAAGTAAATAATGAAAACAAACTTATTACTCATAGCTTTCTATTACCATATATGACCTACTGTTTTGTTTTGTTTTTTTCCTTCTTATATCATGTATCTGAGTAAGAACTATACATCTTATTTTTATTTTTTATTTTTTTGAGCAAACTCCAAAGCCTATTGCTTTGTTTTGGGTTTACAATTTTATTATTATTATTATTATGTTCAGTAGCCAACATATAGTACATCATTAGTTTTTGATGTAATGTTCAACAATCCATTAGTTGTATATAACACCCAGTGTTCATAACAACACATGCCCTCCTTAATATCCAACACTTGGTTAACCCATCCCCTCCACCCCCTTCCTTCTGTAACCCTCAGTTTATTTCCTGGAGTCGAGAGTCTCTCATGGCTTGTCTCGCTCTCTGATTTCTTCCCATTTAGTTTCCCTCCCTTCCCCTGTGGTCCTCCATGCTATCCCTTATGTTCCACAGATGAGTGAAACCATATGATAATTGTCTTTCTCTGCTTGACTTATTTCACTTAGCATCATCTCCAAGTGGCTACTCTGGTAGAATAATTTCAGAAGCAGAACCACTTTTCCTTTAGACTCAGTATTTTCCCCCTTCTATCATAATCCCCTTTGAATTTTATAAAAAAAATAAATAAAACTTCATTTCATGTATTAGATTTCTAATGGAATCATTTAAATTAGTAATCCATATATAATTTCTCTACTGATGTATAAATTATGATTGAAGTCACTAATATAAAAATGTTATCTTTCTCAACAAATAGGTAAGAGTCTCTGCATATCAAAAATAATATTTATTTTAACCAGAGTAAAAAATATTCACATATCAGCAAACTATTCTGGCCTAGGGGATATATCAGTTTCAGGTTTCTTCAGGTAGACCCTGACTGTCAACGTCGCATATATAGTATACAACAACCTGTATGTATCATCAAAAAGTCAAGATGAATTAATATGTAAGAGACATGGACATTATGGCCATAAAGTTAAGCATGTTACTTATCTAATATATTGGACATCATAGTTTACATATGTGAAATTTCTAAAATATAGTCTTCCAGACAAAAAGACACACACACACACACACACACACACACACACACATATAAACTATAGATTCTTATTTAAAACTCAGGGTTGTTGGAGGGGAGGCAGGCAGGGGGATGGGTTAAATGGGTGATGGGAATTAAGGAGGGCATTTGTGATGAGCACTCGGTGTTATATATAAGTGATGAATCACTAAATTCTACCCCTGAAACAAATATTACACTATATGTTAACTAACTTTAAAAAGAATGTAAATAAAACATTGAAACAAAAAATTTTTTAATAAACACAGTTAAAATAAAACAGCAAAGATTGGGAAGAATCACATCTTAAATATATGGAACACAACTTTTAAAAGTTACAAATAAGATTTTATAAAAACCTAAAATGTGAGAAAAAGCATTGACACATCCTTCTTCATTTGTTAGTAGTAGAGATTAATTTCCATTCCCATCATTACTCACTGGGACAGGCTCTCAACTAAGCTACATGTTTCCACTGTTTCTCCTTCATTATCGATCCTCCATACAACAAAGAGGGATGTTTTTAAAACAAATCGGTTTATACAACTCTTTGCTCAAACCCTTCCAGTGAGTTTCCATCTCCCTTCAAATAGTATCCAAAATTCTCTCAAGCCTCTGTATGACCTTGTTCCTGACTATTTTTCCTATCTCTTCTATTAATTTCCTCCTTGCTCAATAAATTTTAGTCACATTAGCTTTCCTACAATTCTTCAAACACTTAAGTTCCTTCAGGGCTCAGAGTCTTTGCACTTGTTTCCTGTGTCAGAAATGTTCTTGCCCAATGTATTCATGCAGATCTCTCCCTCATGCATTCAGGTCTCTGTTCCAAAGCCCTATCCTCAGAGAGGCCTGCATTGTCATCCCTACATAAGAAAGCCCAACCTTAGCTTTGATCTTACCCTAGCTCTTTCCTTTCCCTTTTCCTCTTCACTTTTCTTGATATATAGGACTTAATCAAATCTAACATTACATTCAGTTATTTTAATTCTATATTCACTAGAACATAAACTCTATAAGAACAGGGGATCAGAACACAGCTGACTTGTTTCCTACTGTATTCTTAATAGCTAGAATCACGCACATGGCACATAGTAGGTCCTCACTAAGTATTTATTGAATAAATTGTTAGTATTTTGATTTTTATGTAAGTCAGTTTTTTTCTCTATAAGAAACATAATTTAATTAAAAAAATCATTAATTTCTCTAGACTGAACCTTATAAAATTAACTTTTTGTATGTAAAAATGATCAAATATTAGTGATTACACATGTTTCAGTCTAATACAAATGAATACTTAAAAACTGATTAAAATTTTTGGTACTCTTTAGGTAAGCAAATACCTACTTATTTGTCAGATATTTGGGGAATTAAGCATAACTGAAAATCAAACTATTTCAAATCTAGTTTTTT
Source organism: Procyon lotor (assembly GCA_028646535.1). Taxonomy (NCBI): domain Eukaryota; kingdom Metazoa; phylum Chordata; class Mammalia; order Carnivora; family Procyonidae; genus Procyon; species Procyon lotor. The sequence goes on from CM053608.1 coordinate 50,887,020, forward strand.
AGTTGGTTGTGTTTGCTTTGGGGATGTGTGTGTGTGTGTGTGTGTGTGTGTGTGTTGGACCAATATGGAAGGAAGGAAGGAAGGAAGGAAGGAAGGAAGGAAGGAAGGAAGGAAGGGAGGGAGGGAGGGAGGGAGGAAGGAAAGAAGGAAGGAAGGAAGGAAGGGAGGGAGGGAGAGAGGGAGGGAGTTTAATTACCTGCATAAATAAGAAAGCTATACAACTTTTTTTTAAAAGATATTTATTTATTTGACAGAGAGATCACAAGTAGGCAGAGAGGCAGGCAGAGAAAGAGGGGGAAGCAGGCTCCCTGCTAAGCAGAGAGCCCGATGTGGGGCTTGATCCTAGGACCCTGAGATCATGACCAGAGCCAAAGGCAGAAGCTTTAACCCACTGAGCCGCCCAGGCGCCCCAAGAAAGCTACATATCTAAGATTACCAAAGCTTTAAGAAGCTTTACTCAGCTTCAATTCCTAGAAAATGAAACTTTAAAATAATAAATAAAATGTATCATTTGAATAATTTTTTTATAATGTTGTTTCCACTTTCCATTGCACCTGGATAATCTATTGGCCCCAGCTTACCTTTGTTTATTTGGAGCACTCATGAGGAACTGAAAGGTTGGACCATATCATAACCCTGGTAAGTTCTCAGGGCCTCCAGAGATTATAAAGAGCTTTCTAATATTAAAGTCCTAGCCAAAGTACAAGCTATTGAGTCTTATGTCTGTTTTTTGTTTGTTTGCTTTTGGTTTTGTTTTTAGTGTGTGGTCGTATGTTTTGGGAAAGAGAAGTATTATGTCTCCTCCCTTTTCTCAGGATGTATCTGTGAATTCTTGCAATCCTTTTGTGGCTGTCTGTAGAACCTGCTTCCTCCCTTCCCTTCCTATATCTCAAAATGGCTCATAAACCAGAAAAATCAGCTTTATTAGAATTGCATATATATAAGGGAATACATGCTGGAAATATTTCTTTAATGTACAAAATTTATGCCCAACTGTACAACTGTGCCATAGGCACTCACTAAATATTTGTTGAATAAATTGTTGGTTAGGTCAGATTAATTCAAATATATTTGGGAAGAAATCAAATTTATAACTTATCATCCTCCACTGGAAATTTGTGTAAAGGGTCACAACTTCCTAGGAGAAGATACTTATAAATCTTAGGGGGCTTTTTCAAACACTTTCCCTCCAAGTCTCCAAAATTCTGATTCTCTGTGTTCTCTCCCATGACAATGAGAAGTCACTGCTTCAGGAAGCAAATCTTATAGAAGAAAATGGGTTAGATCACGTAGATGAGTTGAAGGGAGAAAAAGGGTAGAGAAACATTGTGGTATCTGCATAAAGTCCTTTCCATGTTCAATGTGTCTTAGAAGCAAACAGAAAAGGGGATTGATTTAAGGGGCTCTAGTAATACAGAGGTGGCATTTCTATAAATCCTCTCACAAAAATACCAACAAAGTCATGCATGTAGAATTTTTTAAAATTGCTTTGATATTTAATCTGGTTGTCCTTCAAGATTCAGAACTTTTGTTTTGTTCTGTTTTTAAAGATTTTATTTATTTTTTGACAGAGAGAGAGACAGCGAGAGAGGAAACACAAGCAGGGGGAGTGGGAGAGTGAGAAGCAGACTCCCTGCTCGACGTGGGGCTCCATCCCAGGACCCTGGGATCATAACCTGAGCCCAAAGCAGACACCTAATGACTGAGCCACCCAGGTGCCCCTTAAGAACAACTTTGAAAGTAAGTAGTTTGAAAGTAATTCTCTCAAAGAATTTAAAAGTGATCTATCAATCTGTTTTCCTTTCTCAGGGATGTTCAGAAATAACATCTTACTACCAAGAGCCTGATTCACAAATGTGATTAAACTTTTACAAAACGACCATCTTATGCAACTAAAACCATAAAGTTAGTATATAAAAAAAAGATATTACCAATAAAGAGGCACCAATGCCACTTTAAACCTGTTTATTTAATGCTGTATGATTTTATTCTATGCAATAAGGAGTTTATTCTTTGTTATGGCATGTAAGCAATGAACTACGTAGACACAAAGAATGAAAAATTCACAAAAATCCTATGAATAACCCATAAACTCACTCAAACTTTTGCTATTGGGAACATGCTTCTAAAATTTATAATTCTACTTAACGTGGTTCAGCAAACATAGCTTCTGTCCATCTAGATACAGAGCATTGGGTTAACTACTACCAGAGACATGAGGATCCCAGAATCCTGTAGGTAGGATCATCAAAAAGATAAATATTCTACTCAGCAAAACCAACAGGAACAAGCTGAGTGCTGACTGTGAAGAGGTCACAAAGAAGAGAATAGCATTTAAGTCTTAAAGAGTGGAGGATATCACAAGTGGAGATCAGGATGAATGACACAGAGGTGGTAAAGCATGAACTGTACCCATGGAATGACAGTGATGCCAAGCCCTTATAGGTGCAAAACTATATGCTTACATACATTATCTCGCTAAGTCCTTACAATGTCCATTAATGTAAATAAGGCAAATATTTCAGTCTCATTGACAGGCAAAGAATCATATAGAAATAGTTTCTATATGGGCCATGACAGGAAAAATCCTGCAGGCTCTGAAATCTGGAGAGGTTTATCACAGCTACATTAGTAAATGAGTCAACCAGAGATAGGAAACGTGGTTATGAGCACATGGCTGTAAAATTGCAAGAATTTGTTGTAGAGCTAACATTCGTTTTGTCCCACAGCCTACATCAACTAAATTTTCTGGTCCATTACAAAAGAGAAAACAGACACAGGAGAATAAGTAGGGCTATGGAAGGATGAAAGGAAATTGGTAGAAGATCAAAGAAACAATGGATTCTAAAGTGGTAGCAAGTATGCGTTTGAAATGGCTCTCCCTGGAGTACAAGCTGAACATTGAAGCAGATGAACCATAACGAACAAGATGTAGAAGGCATATGAGAAGGACAGAAGGACTCGGGGGAAGAGATAAATAAGAAGTTCATTATGGGGGTGGCGGGGGGAGTAGAGAATGGAAAAAAGGATGGGATAAGATGTAATGTCACACAAAGTATGTTCATAGTTAGAAATTTTGGAAATAGAACATTCTCAAGTAATGAAAAAGAATGTAATCACAATGATAGGGAGCTCTCAAACTGTCTGAAGCTGAAGAGACAAATGCAACGAGGTTTCAGGAGGTAGATACAATGAGAGATGGAGTGGTCAAAGGTCATTAACATGAGTACTGTCTCCAAATGCAATGTCAAGAGAAAGCCATTGAGGAAGATCAACCTAAAACTTAAATTATTATGGAAGAGGAGAGTAACAATGGAAGTGGAGATCAAGACATAGGCTGAGCCTGCGTCTTGGTTCCAAGATTTTTAGGAAATTGAAAGAGAGGCAGTCTATACTGGAAAGGAATCCCAGAGATGTTGTCACATTTTGGGTAATATAAAAAAGAGAAGGAGAAAATGTCTGAGAGGAAGTTCAAGAGTCTGAGGATTAGTTTGTTCAAAACTGAATGAGACATGCATGCAGCAAAGTAGAGGCAACTAATAAAAAGCAGATGGGTGGAGGGACACTGAGGGTGGACAGGGCAGAACTGGTAAGGGTTAAGAAGACAGGAGGATATGGTAGTAAAACAGAGGAAGAATGCTCATGGTTCAATAATGATACAGGCAGTGGTGAGTAGACAAAGTAGTTAATAAAGAAAAGATCAGTAACATTGACCACGTGGATCAAGTCGATACTTTTTTTTTTTTAATCTAAAAAAGGTACAGATTTTCAATAAGAAAGAAGAACAGCAATTCCCAAATTGGAAATTCTTACTTAATAAGTAAATTGTATGGTTCTATAACAAAATGCAATTAAGGTGATTTCAGCATATACATTGAACAGATTTTGTTAAATTTGGATAATTACCACCTTTAAAAGAAAACTAAAATCAAAAGTCACCACAGACTAGTATAAAACAATGTTTTCTGATCCATAAGTTTAATGCATTTTACAAATAGTATTTTAATAATTATATTGTCAAATTGACAAGACAGAGATAAAACATTTTGACTAAATTGGCTACAATATTTAATATAAACCTAAAATACTTCTAAAAATTGTTGCTGTCACAACTATATAAAAAAATATAAGAAAAAATTCCATCCCAGACCTTATCTCAACTCATAGGATATATTCAGCCTTGAGAAGGAAAGAAAGTAATTTAAGAATGAATATAATTTCAGACTGAGATACTGCAAATCACACTTAATACAGTGCAAATGAGTCCAGGTAGTAATCATATTTCTAGAGTAAGTAATCAAGAAAAAGAGAAAACTATCATCTGGCTTTAGTTTAGTCTCCAAAGTATATGCTCATATTGAAAATACCATACTAAAAGTTTCATAAATAGTTTTCATCGATATGTAATAAATGATAATTACTTTTAAAGTGATTCTTTTTAAATATTCCCTTGCATCCAAAATTTACTTACCAAGTTTAACGTTATTGTTGCCTTGGAAGATAAGGCTGAACAAAATTGAATTCCCTAATTAAAACTTAGAAACATGTATCCACTCATTTGTCTTGAGGAATAATCACAATACAACTACATAATTTATTTTGATATTTAATGTATTCTGCTTTTTCCATCAGTCACCAGATATTTTCAGTGCTTTTCTATAATAGAGTACACAGTTGGCCCTGAACAACACAGGTCTGAACTAACTGTATGGGTCTACTTATACAAGGATTTTTCTTTCTTTTTTTTAAGATTTTATTTATTTATTCATGAGAGACCAACAGAGAGGCAGAGGGAGAAGCAAGGCTCCCTGCAGAACAGGGAACCCAATTCAGGACTCCATCCCAGGACCCTGGGATCATGACCTGAGCCAAAGGCCAACACTTAACCAACTGAGCCACTCAGGCACCCACAAGGATTTTTTTTTTTCAATAAATATATGTACAGTACTATAAATGTATTTTCTCTTCCTTATGATTGATTTTGTTTTCTCTAGCTTCCTTAATTATAAGCATACAGTATATATGTAACATATATGTAACTGTTACTGTGTAACATAACATATGTTATAGTATACTGTGTACTATACACTGTATATACACAGTATGTAGTATATATGTGTCAACTGACTATTCCTGTTTCAGTAAGTCTTCCTGTCAACAGTAGGCTATTATTAGTTAAGTTTTTGGGGAGTCAAAATTCTATGCCAATTTTCAACAGCATGGGGATTGGTGCCCTTAACTCCCACATTATTCAAGGGTCAATTGTATTTCCCTATGTAAATTGGAATTCAATTATTTAGTTTTTGAGATATGTGTTTTCCATATTTAGAGATATTTTCTCCTCCTTTTATTTTCTCTCAAGTGAGCTGTTTGATTCTTGAAAAGAAAAAGCAATACTGTATGTTACTCACTTTTTAACTTTCACATAGAATGTTATTAGCTCCCCTTGTTCCATAAATATGTACCTCTTCACCTTTTCTCGAAGACCCCTTTCCTATTTTGGATATTTAAAAGACGGAATCAGCAAATCTTAGAATGATCACTCTGTGATGCATTCTATTACATTGAAAAAAGTGATGAAAATGAAATAGTGTAATGCAAACAGAAGTGGTAGTAGGATGGAAAGTATTCATATCCAACCTTACTGTAAACACTACAAGAAAGAGTGAAACTGGAAAAAAACTTTGTGTTATTTCTTTGCTAGTTCACTCATGATTTGCTAACGTGATGCACAGTACTAATCTGATTTGTAGAAATCTAGGAAAAGTCTAGACAGGAGATGAAAACTACCATCCGTGGGTCAAATCTATCTATTGCCTGCTTTTATAAATACAGCTTTATTGAAAACTCAGCCATCCCTATTCATTTATGTATTCGCTATGTTCACGGTACAAAGGTAGGATTGAGTAGTTACTACAGATACCATATGTCTTACAAAACTGAAAATATTTGCTATCTGGCCTCATAGAGAACAAGTTTGCCAACCCCAGGTGTAGTTCAAAGGGGCCCTTCATTAATTTGTCCTTCTTTCACTCCTGTGTTCTATAGTCCCCTCTAAACCCACTGTCAGCATATAGAAAACCTAAGTTTCTGGTGAGTCTTTCAAAAGAAATCTGGCAGCACGTGAGGCAACTATCAAGCTTCGGGACACATCTGTGACCAAAGCCAGTACTCCATGCTAGCCTTCCCTGCTAGCTAGCAGACCTTGTAATCTCAGCCAATGTTTCTTCCCTCTTTAAAATTAGTATCACCCACTCTTATCCCTTGAAATCTAAGCCCTTATCTCTCTCCCTTAAGAATTAAAAAAACCTGCTCTGCCCATCCTTTTCTTGTATCTCCCAAAAGTGTACAAATCCTTTCACTACAGAAGTTCCCCAAGCCCTTTTCTTGTACTCTGTGGCTCCAGCAACAAAATGAGGCAATATGGATTCCTTACTTCACAAAGCTTTTCCCAGACCTTAAAGCCAATCAAGGCAGAATTACTGGTGATCTATTGTCACAAGCAAGTAAATCACCTTCTAAAGTGGTTAACAGCATCTTATGGGTAGCACAGGCATTTCCAGTGTCAAAGCAAAAACAAACTAACTGACCAAACCAACACACAGAAACTGTCTTTCATTGGAAGAATAACTTTTAGACTTTCCAAAAAAAAAAATGTGAACATTTTTTTGTTCTTAATCTCTGGTATGGAAATAATACGTGATTCACCAGCACCCTAGGAAGTACAGGCTGGTCTGGCAGAGGCAATCCCCTCGAAAGCAGGAATCCTATGGTGACAGGAGAGAGAAACTAGACTACACAGAAAGTATCCCTCAGTGAGGAGTGATATGTGTGGAGATTCTGGCTTTTGGAAAGGGTTGAGCTTAGAGAGAATGGAAAGGCTCTTAAGGCCTATGAAATGGAAGATGGCTACAGGTCCCACAATCTAACACTCTCCCCTTTGCGAATCTTCAGTAAACTTGAAGTAAGTATGTATGCACATACAAAAGCAAACAAAACAGCATTTCTTGTGGCATCTAGCCAACAGGATGAGTCTTTAGATCTGAGCCTTAGGAGGTCTGGGTCCTGATGGAGCTTGAAGATTCAGGAGCAGGAGACAGACAAAGGGAAGAAGTAATGCACTGTCAATCCAGGAAAAGGGGTTTGAGCTGCTCTCCACCCTCAGACAGAAATATGAATAAATGTGTCCGTACGCCCCAGGGCAGAGAGGGGCCCTCAGCTGGAATCTGGTCATAAACTTTAATTTCTTAAACTGCAAAGAACTAGGTAGGAAAAAGAGCTGTTGGATGGCCTGCGTGGTTTCAGGTTCTATTACACAGGAAGAAAGATGTAGAGCTTTCAGTCCCTCAGTCTAGTTACTTCCAACTGGCATAAGAATCTTCTTCAAATGATTTTCCTTCAAAGTTGACCAGTCTTAGAATTGGCTGATTAACCAGATCGACAGTGCAGGCTTTTGTCCCAGGGTTCTTGTGGATCCAAACCATTGGGTAAAAAAATAGAGATTCAAGTACCTCAGCAGGATTATCTTAATTACTGATTAAGCTAATGCACTGAGCCAAATTGCAACTTTGTTCATTTCTACATGAAATCTAGTTTTTGTTGACGTCAATCAACCTTTGTTAAAGAAGATTTGGTCCATGCTGTGTCTTATACCTATTTCTGTTGAATTTCCCTCTATCTAACTTTACCTTGATTATTTCCTGGTGTTTTATTATTTTAATAGATTCTTTTTCAAGGACTTTGCCATGGAAAAGTTATTTTTATTTGATATTCCATCATTTTTTTCTGCAGCCACTTGTAAGGGTTCTTGTATGTATTTCTTGAAAATTATCTTTTCCACTGGCATCCATTAACATTTGTTCATTCCATAGCATTTTCATAATCTCATTGAGATGGTCATCTGCTAATAGAAATATCATTAACATGATTACAGTTTTTAATCCCAGATTCTAATTGTCATGAACAAGATGAATATTCCCTTAGGAGTCTTTTCAAGAGATTTTTTTTTTTTTCATAAGACTCTAAACCAGGACATCGTTTTTCTTTACAAAATGTAAAGTTCAAGCAACTCGGTATACCCATGTAACCCAAAATTCTAAACCAAATGTTCATCTTAACAGAACCTTATAATAGATAACTGCCTATAATACCTACATCTCAGAGACATTTTCTTTCTTATCTTATTTCAGCTGCAGTGCATTTCACTTCCATTTTTAAATTAATGTTCAATATACATATTGCTATGTATAATAATGACTTTAACAAATGAAGTGGATAAAAACACGAATGTTTGTTGGAGTCACTAGAGTATAATGGAAAAACCCCATATCTTTGGTAATTAGAAAATCCTGGGGTCGAATATCCATTTATGTGAACTCAGGCAACTTAGCTTTAAAATTCAATTTCTTCATCTAAAAGGTGAGGTTTGGCTTAATTTTCTTATAGTGTTGTTATGAGGATTAAATGAGATAATATATGTGTAATGGAACCTATGAAGCATTTTAGATTTATGCCTTCCTCTAAAGCTAAAAGTCCCAAGATTTTATTTTGTTTTGTTTTGTTTTTGTTTTTTTGCATGAAGTTGTTACTTTGATCCATGGGCATCCAGTGAAACCATAAACCCTCACTGCTTTCTAGAACAACATCAACTGGGCAAGTGATTGGTAGCCAAACTACAAACACATATAAATAAGTTTATCTCTGAGAAGAGTTCCATGGAATAATGAACTGTAGGAATAATCCACATAAATGTATAATGGACCAAATGGGACCTACTCTCAGGAAGTAAGAAAGCTCAGTACACACAAAAAAATAGTAACCAAGCTCCAGAGAGGCTAGGACCAGCTGAGAAATTGTTTAAGACACATATGAACCTATTTTACATCCCAGGCTTAGATATTCTGAGATAAAATTAGGACTCAAGGTAAATGAAACAAGGATGACCTAAAATATGCAAACCTCATTAGTTCTATACACTCATCAAAAACTTCAATAGTCATTGCTTTTATTGTCATAAAAATCAATAGAGCTTACGAAAGTGCATGTAGTCTTGTAGACATGGATGTGCCCTCTAGACCATCAGATCTATTCATAGGGACTCAATTGCCATCCATATGGTGATGACTCTTAAAGTCCACTTATTTGTGACTTTGTTTTAAAGCATGCTGTTCTTTATCAGTTTACTGAGAAAAAAAACACTAATCATATTTGACATGTCACTTTTATTTATTTTTTTAAAGATTTTATTTATTTATTTGACAGAGAGAATGAGAAAGCACATGCAGGCAGAGCAGCAGAGGGAGAAGGAGAAGCAGGCCCCCCACCGAGCAGGGAACCCGATGGGAGGCTTGACCCCAGGACCCTGGGATCATGACCTGAGCCAAAGGCAGTTGCCTAACCAACTGAGCCACCCAGGTGCCCCGACATGTCACTTTTAAGGGTTACCTTATATATATTTACTGGAAAGTAATGATGTCATACATTTATTAATTACAAATATGAACTCATTGGAAGAGTGTGCCAGGGACAAAAAAGATGTTGAGCACGTTTGTTGATGATGATCTCACAATGAGGCTGCATTATTTTGGTCTTTCCAGAGGACCCTATATTAGAAAGATCTATGTTCCATTCAGGAGTTCCTCACAAATATTTATTTATAAGTGCAATAATGGAGCTATTCACAGGATGCATTATCCTTTGTGATTTTAAATCTCTCAAATACAACTCATCTAAAGAATTAAAGCAATTAAATTAATGGCCAGTGTCACTTCAGAACAAATTGTTCTAGTCAATTATGTCATTCTGTGAAAAATTAAGACATTTCAGCTGGCTGAGATCAAAACAACAAATGAATTCCTTCCCTTGAACTAACCAAATCTTAATCAACCTCTAAAGCCCAATTCATGTCCCCCTTCTTCCATGATATCTTTCTAATTACTTACTTCAATCCATGAGGACCACTAACTTATTAGAATTACAATAAGCCTATTGCCTATATAACAAATTTGGCATTTAATCAAAGAATACCCACTTAAACTTTCATCTGATGGATAAATGGAGACACAGAAAGACTTTGTGATCAAACCAAGGTTTTAGAGCTGTTTGGTGGCAAAATAAGGACTCCTAGAGCTTAGGGGGTTTCATGTCAAGTTTTGTTTCCACTATTTTCTATGTTCTCTGCCTACTGCTTTATCTCGTATTTCCTTTGATGTATGTTTTTGTCTGTCAAAATGAAAACATAAGCTCTTTGAGGGAAGAAGGGGGGAATGTGAAGGTGAGCTGGGAAGGAGATACAGCAGGAATTATCAGGCATCTTCTTAGCTTCTTTAACTACATCATTTATTGTACTTATTTCAGTATTCTTGTAAATCTCTCTCCAGATTTTACAGGTGAGGATCTGAGGTTCAGAGAAATGGTGTTAGTAGCCCAAGGCCATTCAGATGGCAAGTTGGACAGTTTAGATACTATGGGAAAAATTATTACTATAATCTCTATGTACTGTAAGGATATCACTGTGCTACTCTTTCCCCTACTCTTTCAGATGTTAAGAATGTATCCCCATTTATTTATAACACCTTCTTTTACCTAAGAAATCTCCTATAAAATTACAAGTTCTTAAAGGCATAGTAACAGAAATAACAGAGAAACAGAGTAGGAAATTTTTAATCACAATATTTACTGCATAGCAACAAAAAATATAAAAAGGGTCTTTGAAAGAAATGGAAATAGAACAATCCTTTCTGTCCTAATTGGAACCGTTTTTGGCAGTTGTGAAGTACATTAGATGCTCACTACATTATGCTTCTATTATGTAGCTAGACTATTATCAATAAAAGAAAAAAACATATTTGCTAAGATTTCCATTAAGTAAATAGGTTTCATGAAGAAATGCAAAGCAACATTTTTGCTAATGCTTTTCCCTTTGTGAGAATTGAAAACTGAAGATTTTTCTGAGTGTGGAAATGAGCCAGCAATGTGGTCTGTTGACTGCTTACCAGCATCAAGTGACAGTAGTTTTATGTCTCTCCTTCCATCTCTGGTAAATTTGAGGGATTTCTTTGCCAACTATTGGCTGTAAAAGGACATCGTGAGGTGCTTTTTTAAATTTTGTTTACAAATACATATATATACATATATATATAGTATTTAAATTATAAGTAGTTAAATTTGGAAGTATTTTATCAATTATATGCAATGTATTACAGAATTATGAAGTAGACATAAATCTCTACTTTAAAACCATGATATAAGACATTTCTAATCTTAATTGAGAAGAAATTCACAATGTAATTTTAAATAATCTATGACCTTTTTTTACTTTATATCATTATTGATTTTTACCAAAAACAAAAAAAAAAGCCTCTAATTATGAACAAACAAAAACCTATGAGATCTTAAGTCTACTGATTTAGTTCTAGGAAAATATTACACATGATGAATCAAGAAGAACCTAAAAATTTAAAGAAAATACCAATTCCCCAAATTACATATTCTTTATCCAGACTAGTACTTGCTCCCACATAAAAATCTTGCTCCAGTAAGAGCAGGGGTAACATAAATCACAGGATCTAAATATGGAAGAAACCTAATTATTCACCACACCCCCACTCTATTCAAGCTTTGCCACAGAACATTCTCTCACAAGGCAAATGCTAAATGTCTCTGAACATAGCCTTGCAGCTGAAAAAAAAAAAAAAAAGAAAGGGAAAAAAGGAAAGTAACAATGTCACTAAGAGTTCAGTACCAAAAAAAAAAAACAAACAAAAAAACCTGTCATGATCTCAATCAAGCTTTCTGTTTTGTGGAATATTCTGAGATATTCAAAAAACATACTGTAAGACTATAATATACATGAACCTCCAAAAATACAGTTTGGAAAAAAAATAACTCATTGCTATTTCGCTCACAGAACTAATAATTAGCAAAATACAGGTATATAAATATAAACATACAAATATATATATTTAATATATATATTATATGCATATTTAATATATATGTTTATACATCAACTTGCTCAAAAGATTTACTCCTGAAGAATTCTGGATACTTTATTAACCAAATGTATCTTAAATGCACTAAGCAATGTTACACTTATAGAAATCCTTAAACCGAATTTTTAAAAGGATAAACAATAGATCCTAACTTAAAAAATTATGTGCACTTTTTAATATTTCCACATGAAACAAAAGAAAGGAAGAATGAAAACATAAAATAAATGAGGAGGCCATTGGACTCAGTCATGTAGAAAAATGAGTACCTAGCTTTGAACATAAGAATAAGCCAGATCCAGATTCTCTGAAAATGAAGAGTCTCCAGGTCTTGGGAAATGTTTAGCCATGAGAGTAAGGAGAGGAAAAAATCAAAGACAAACCCAAGATTCTGAGTTTAAGTAACTGAAGACTTTCAATGGTATTAGTAGGAATAAAAGCATGGATTCTGGGAAGAAGAAAATGAGAGCTATTTGAGCACATGAATCTTGAGATGATAAAGGAAATTTTGATGGCATGGAAAGAGGACAGGACTAGAGATAGAAATTTAGAAATCATGTGTGTAAAGGAAATTGCTTCAGCCATTGGTACGGAGGCAATGGCAGAGGGAGAATGTAGAAAGAGAAGCCTAAAGGTATTACCAGAAAACTGGGAGAGATAGAGTTACATGAGGAGTAAACTAGAGGTGTGGCTCATTTGGGGAACAGGATCCCAAGATCCCACTACAACCCACTTTAAAATGTCTGTTTTAAACACTCACTGGTTGAAAAAAAAAGAAGTTACTTGTGTGTCTTCATAATAGAGTAGCTAATTGGGGAATTGTCTAATTCTTGGCACAGTTCAAACAGGGCAGGCAGAGACTGAGTCCTGAGGGTAATGATCTCTGCTCTGAACAGTAGAAAGTACCCACATCAGACCAAGGTCAGAGTCATCCCATGGCTCACCACAGCTATTGGGAAATGAAGCACAAGACATCATTACCGCTGCTGAGTCACACACTACATTAAAAAAGAAGAAGGATAGAAAGTACACTCATGGTACTGGATGAAAGTGCTCAAAAATCTGATCTAGAAATTGTTATATAGTAAAAAAAAATGGTGCCAATGAAAAAGAAAAAACCGATTTTAACTCTAAGATCTGGGACTATGTGATCTATTATTTTCTTTGAAAATGCAAGCTCAGTTTGAACAACCTAAAATCTCTATGGACACAATTTTCTTTTTCTCCTCAGACTCCTCCTCAGGAGCAAAAACAAATTTGCCAAGCACCCAGAGTCCTCACAGGGTAGCTTCAAGGAAAAAAGAAAAAATATTCTTTATTTCTTGTGGGTTTGTTTTCCCTTCAGGGATTACGGCAACCAGTTGGGGAGAGAAGTGTCCCATCTGTAGTGGTGTCTTTCCTAACATATCTGACAGATCCTTGAGAAAAAAGGGCAGCTCTCCATGTGGGATCAGGTATGTGACATATTAGATAACCACAGAAAAATTAGGAAAATCTTCCCTACCTATAGAAAGCTTTATCTTGTTCCAGAAAGTGGTAGGAAAAGTGAACTTTTTTAATCTCCTTGTCCAGAAGGTGATATTCCAACCATTAAATTAAACTCAATAGAGCTATAAAATTTTACCCAAGATTCACAAACGTCTCAGGGGGGAAGATATATAAATGGCTTGTCCTTCTCTTCCCTCTCCCAATAAAAAAAAGAGGATTCAAATTAGTGAGAAAAGTCTACATGTCAGCTCTTCTGTTCATTGAATTGGGCACCGAGGTTTGCTGATATTCAAAACCCCTTCCATCTCTGAGATTCTACTATTTTGACTTTGCCTGAGGAGAGAGAAATTTTCCGAGAATCCATTTCTCTGGAGGTGACCCGGGCCATATCTCCCCTTAGGCTGAATTACAGAAAACTTCCGTCAAGAATGATCCCAAGACACGTATTCTATTGTGCATCAGCCTTTCCTCGCCTCCAGGGGGAGCTTCTGCTGCAAGCCTCTAGAATTCACCACCAGTGGTTCTGCCTTACTCATTGGAATAAAGAACAAGCATGGAAACCCACTTTGCACTATTTGCCTATCTTAAAGAAAGACCCACGGCCAGATGTTATTCCATGCTTAAGGATGGCCTATAAAGCACATATATACACCTGTACCAATGGGCCACAGTGAAATTTGGGGCCACCATGTGACTGTGACTAGCCACGCACTGTTTATTCTAACATAGTAAAGGGGGACTTTGAATCCCTAGTCACTATTTTAAGATCTATTCCTGGTCTGCAAGACTTATAAAGTGTTCCTTAAGCTACTCTTGGGAGTAATTCACACAGGCAACTGATGATCATTAATTGGGTGACTGCAAATGTAGGCAATAGGGGATAAATAAACATAAGAGTTTTCTTTTTTAATCACACTGCTCACCTCCAGGTTCAGAGCAAAAAAAGAAGCTCTTATCCTCATGATCCACCTACTCTGTTGTGAAATACTAAATACAAAACTGTATATCTTGCTCTTTAGCATACATAACATGGAATTAAAACAATAAAAATAAATAAGTACCTGAAGTAGGTACCTTTCAATGAAGAAAAAAATTGAGGCTAAGTTTTAGGCACATAAAATAAGATTGGAAGAAGGAACAAAAAGTATAAATCTCTATTGTCGGAGACATAGTAAACATTTATTATACCCTTACCACATGCAAAACACTGGGGTAAACCCATTTTTTAAAAAAAATATTATTTTTTAATAAGCTCTATGCTTTATGCCCAATGTAGGGCTTGAACTCATGACCCTGAGATCAAGAATCACATGTTCCACAGACCGAACCAGCCAGATGCCCCAAGCACATTTTTATATGATATCTCTTTTAATCCACATAACCATCCTACAAAGCAGTTACTAATATTATCTTCACTTTATAGGTGAGGAGATTGAGGCTTGAAGAGTTAAGCAATTTGCTCAAGGTCACACAGCTAGAAAAGTATCAAGCCAGGCCAGTTTTTGTTTTTTGAGTCTTTTCAAACATTGAGGAAGTCACTTTACTCAGTCATTCCAGAAAGAAAACTGAAAAGAAATGGAGGCAACCTGTATTTCTCAGGTTTTTCCAGATGCCAAGTACTTTACTGGATACTTCATGAACTTTTTTTTTTTTTTTTTTTTTTTTTAAGTAGGCTCCATGTTCAGCATGAAGCTCACTGCAGGGCCTGAATTCATGACCCTGAGATCAAGACCTGAGCCAAGATTGAGTTGGATGCTTAACTGACTGAGCCACCCAGGTGCCCTTCAAATAACTTTTCTGTGTTATTGCATAACAGCTCCCAGAGTAGTTACTATTACTTCCAACTTACAGGAAAGATGACATGGGATTCTGCCAGTCCCAAAGCCCTCTACAGCTTCTGTCTTACTTAGGTCACTTCCTCCTGTTGTAAAAGACCCACAGTTCTCACCTCAGTGTCTATGCCTCAAACACTCAACCTTAGAGTTCCCTTAGGCCTGACCACATTGTGTCACCCAGATTTCTCTCTCCTCCTCCTCCACCTCCTTAAAGTCATAGTCTGGAATGGGAGGATGGGTTCTTCCTTTGTTTGACATCTTTTTCTCCCCTGGGTCTGGAAAGCCATAATAGGGGAAAAGGACTTTCCCTTCCACATGCAGTTGTCATTTGTTGGCTTGCCAAAAGTGAAGAAAAAGATTATTTAGAAGATCTCTTCTCAAGAAAATAGCCCAGTTAATAAGTATATTATTGTGCTCTTTAATTCTACTTGAGTGACAGAAACTGAATATTATCATGCATGGTCTTTTCTTAACTAATTCTAATTATCACCCCCTCTTACCCTCAAGCAGATGGGTGCCTTGAGAGACTAGGATAAATTTGTTTCAAAAAGGCAAAAGAGAAGTACACAATTATTTGTAATTATCATCCTTAACACATAGGCATCAATCTCCTTCCCTGGACTACTATAATACAGAAGTGAGCCTTATTTATCTTTGTATGCCCGCTACGACATGAGGTGTTCAATAAATGTTTACAGAGTAGATTTCTGTTGAGTGCTAACTGGGTAGGAAATACCATTCAATCCAATGTTTAAAACTGATACCACAGTACAAATTAGCTTAGTAGAATAATTACCCCAAGAAAGGTCCAAGGACCTAGGACACTAGAATATAAATTTCATTCGACTGGGGAGCATGTCTTCTTCGTAAGCACCTGGGGTAGAACCAGAGATAGAGCAGGATCCCAGTAAAAATTAGCTGAATGAATGACTCATGAAATAATACTTCCTGGGGGAAGTAGAAAAGAAAAATCTAAAATACAATAAACTATTAGAACAGGGACATGACAGGATTACGAGTAGAGAGCCCTAGAAGGAACTTCTGAGAACATGGGGAGAAATATGAGGGCTTGGGTTGTCTGGGGAAGACCACAACAGGATCTAATGAGAAATACAATTACATAGTCACAAGATTCTTAATTGTGCATAAAAGTATTCATTTCTTTAATAATTGCTCAAAATGGATTGTTAGCTTTTTGTACATGGGAAGTAGAAAAGAATGGAGATTCTTGCTTTCTAATAAGGAATTATATTTATTTGGGAAGCTAGGACATGGAACATTTGCATAATTCCTGCTACCAATTGTTCATGTCTGAAAAAAACTTGCATGTGACTCCACCAAAGGAGCACGGTCATGGTCATGCCACTTAGCCTAATTCAGTGTTGGACACCATTTCTCTGTACAAAGAATTATAGTTATAAAGGTATTCATGGAAGCTCACGTAACAATAACATGTAGCCTCATTCAAATGGCCAAACTAATGTTAGAGACCAATCCTGCTCTAGTAAATAAAAGGAAAAGTTAAGTTTGTTTAGGTCACACATTGTCCTTCACACATACACAAACACAACAAGCACACACACGAGGTAAAACCCTCCCTTCCATGTGGAAATCTGTTTTTTTTCTCCCTTCTTATCGGCCTGAGACCTTTTCATGGCTCCTGACCAAGAACTTTTCCAGGATGCCACTGAGAAGAAAGATGTTAATTATCTACTTAGCACTTTCTTTTTAGGCTCTCAGAAGTAACTGCTCTTCATTTCTCTGCCAAGATAATTCTTGGTCTATTATCAGAGCTTTGAGTTCCTTATGCCATCATTCTGACTCATAGCTTTGAATTGCCCTGCTCAAAACATAACAGAAGAAGGACAATGCATATATAGTTAGGGTGTGCACTACATCTCTCTTTAGTTATATGTTAATGAAACATTTCAAAATGACAAGGTTATCATTTTTCCTGGTCTTATGTGAATTCTTATGTGAATCTGCAATATTGTTCTCTCAACATGCTACTGACGATATCAAGGTTCTTGCAGTGTTTGAATCAGGAATAACAGATAAATAACTACTTTTGAAGCATTTTGACTGAAAAAGATCTGTCCCTGTTCACACTGAGTTATTCCCACTAGATGCTGTTGGGGAGACCAAGATTGCCAAGACCCTTACTGTTCTCAAGAGAACTGAAAATGAAATGGCAACACACATACACAGAATAGTATTTTTGACTCAGGCTGAGATGCAAATATAAACATGTTTAATTTTTGGTGAATAAGAACCCATCTGACTTTTCACAAGGTTTTATCTTAGAACTCCAATGTAGCAAATTCTACTAAGAAACCTAGGAATTTGAAAGGAGAAAGAAAAATAAAATAAACTTGAAAGAACGACAATACAATACAGTAGAAAAGCACAGAGCTGGGAGTTGGAAGACATGGGTGGGAGCCGAATCCCTACCCCCTCCTGCTGTCAGAAGCTGGTGAGTGACTACTCTGACACATTCCTTATGAGAGGGAATGAGGGTATTTAATGTAATGA
>CM053608.1:50904964-50951518 GCA_028646535.1 Procyon lotor
CTTTACAAAAGTAGTTTTCAAATGGCTTAATAATGTTAACAATTTCCTTATGTAATTGTGAGAAGCCCTTTTGCTTCAATACAGTTTTTCTTCTTTTTCTTCTTTTTTTTTTTTTTTTTAAAGATTTTATTTATTTGACAGAGAGAAACACAGCGAGAAAGGGAACACAAGCAGAGGGACTGGTAGTGGGAGAAGCAGGCTTCCTGCAGAGCAGAGAGCCCGATGTGGGGCTTGATCCCAGGCCCCTGGGATCTGACCTGGGCCGAAGGCAGACGCTTAACAACTGAGCCACCCAGGCGCCCCGTTTTTCTTGTTTCTTATCAAAGTCACCCAGGGTCTTTTAAAACTCAAATAAGAAATAATATAAAGTGATATTTAATTTAATATTAAATATTTTAATATTTTAAAATAAATTAATATTTTAAGAATTTAAAACTTATTTCACAAATGTTAAATTTTTTTAAGGACCAAGCTTTAAGCTTTTTCTTTGATGTTGACAACAGATCAATCAAACACATTCTCATTTTTGTTCTTCTCATTTAATGCTATAAAAATAGCTACCATTGGCGAAATGTATTTCCCTCACGTGGATACGGAAGGCAACATAAAAAAGTTGTATGTTAACATATGGAGGCTGTACTAAAGAATTCTCAGGGGATAACTAGCCAACAGAGTTCACAAGCAATCACCAGGCTCAAGAGAACTCTAGATCTTTTGTTTTATTTTTAGTGTCTATGATTCATATTCAGATATTATCACTGTTGGTTGGTTTGTTTCACAGGAAAGAAAAATCACTGATATTTTTCTAGACAAAAAACAAATTTTTGTTTACAACTAAAAATGTGGACTATTACTCCCAACAGAAGTACTAATTCCTAATGAGCTAACTAAAAAAAAAAAACTCACAGTAGGATATTTTGAGGAAAAAATAGCTCCAGAACCACTTTCTAAGTAGATAACTCTGAGGGTTAAAAATTAGAAAAACACTTAAAACTTATTCTTTTAAAAAGATTACATTTTACCTCTGTGATACGTCAGATTATCCCAGAAATTTTACAACACCTTAGAGACCACCAATATCTCTTAGTTGTGAATTGTTGGCATTCACTGGATAAATGAATAAGTGAATAATAGACAAACTGACAGACTGACAAACTAAAGGCAGAATAACGAACAGACTGATCAATTCACTTAAAAAAACCATTTAGTTTTATGAACTATTTCAGATTTTTATTTCCTCACAGAATTTGCAGGTACAAAATACTACCATAATTCAAACCTGGTAATTTATAATCAGTACTCAAAAGTACTAGTGAGCATAAGTATATTCCCTGGCAGAAAAAAAAAAAAAGTATTAAATAGTATTTGTTCAAAGTTACTCACTCAGCAAATACTACCTGATGAAAGCACCAGGGTATGGATGCAGAGATGAAAAGCTTACAGTCTCTGCCTTCAAGCAGGTTTTCTAGCTACTTAGATAATCATACATAATTATATGTGTTCACGTATAAAATAACTACAAAAGAGGCAGACAAATGTGTAACTTCTAAAATAGAGTTATTTAGATGTGCTTTGGGATTTCAGAAAGGTAGAACAATAAGAATGAAGGTGGCATTTCATCTAAGTCTTCTTGAATATGTTGGGATTTCAACAAAAGCTCAATTAAGCAAGAGGAAGGCACTCAAAAGGTAGGCACCTGGCCTTGGGCTGACATTTAGTTGATACACCTCACTTTGCCCACAGCACTTGTTAAAATATTGACATATCTGTACCTGGTGGTAATAGCCTCTGTCTCAATTTCCCCAGAGCTCTCCCACCATCCCAGCAGCAGAGGACCCTCTCACAGGACCTCCTGCAATTGAGAAACCAAAATTTTAATTTGTGGCACAGAAAGGCTCCCTAAGACCCTGTTTCAGTTTTCAGTCTGCACTTCTGTTTTATAAAATTTTAAATATATTATATATCAACCTTATACTGGGCATTTCGAGGGGAAAAAAAAAAAAAAACAACTTCCAGTTTGGATTGTCTAGCATGCAGGGGACTACTGGAAAGGGATCTTGAAACCTGATTATGTAGAACTTTAATATTGTTTATTAATGAGAGAGAGAGAGAGAAGGTGGGTGCAGGGGGGGGGACGAGAGGGAGAATCTCAAGCAGACTCCCCACAGAGAGGGGAGCCTCACGTGGATTTCATTTGGAGCATTATGAGGGTAAGAGGGTAAGAGGGAAGAAGGAGGCATTCAGTAGGAGTAAAACTGCATTTTAGGAAAACTGATCTGGAAGTAGTACCTAGGATAGATTACAGAGGAAGAGGCAGGAATCAAATATAACAGACACTACACTCTTTTAGTGCTTAACTGCTAATAGATATTCTGTAGTCCTCACCACAACCTTGTGTAGTACCTCACCACAACCTTGTATAGTAAGTACTATTATGTCACAGACCACAGACAAGGAGGCATTAAGATTCTTGCCTAGACTCATAAGGTTACTACATAGCAGAGCTGGGTTTTTACCCTAATCCATCCAGCTCCAGAGCCCATCTCTTTAAGCAGAATGCTACACCAAAGCAAAAGATACTGAGGACTTGACTTAAGAATTGGACTATAGCTGATCTATGAGCAATGCAGTGGGTAGGGTGCTAACTCCCACACAGTCAAAAATCCACATAATCAAAAATCCCCTAACTAATAGCCTTTTGTTGACCAGAAGCCTCACTGATAACATAAACAGTCAATTAACATGTATTTTTATGTTACATGCGTAATATATTATATTCTTTTTTTCCCCAAATACTTTTATTTTATTTTTTTCAGTGTTACAAGATTCATTATTCATGTACCACACCCAGTGCTCCATGCAATACATGCCCTCCTCAATACTCACCACCAGGCTCGTCCAACCCCCCACTGCCACCCCTCCAAAACCCTCAGTCTGTTGCTCAGAGTCCACAGTCTCTCATGGTTCATCACCCCTCCGATTTAATATACTATATTCTACAATAAAGCAAGCTAAAGAAAAAGTATTATTAAAATTGTAAGGAAATTACATTTACAATATTGCACTTTATTTATTTTTTTAAAAAATCTGTGTATAAGTGGACCTGCACAGCTTAAACCCATGCTATTCAGGGGTCAAATATACTTAAGGAAAATATTTTTAATGAGTGTAATATGACATGTGCATAAAAAAAGAGGAAGAGAAATCAAAAATGACTCTAAGCCTCAAAGTCTGATAGAATGAAAGATCCATCAGGAAAAAAAAAAGGAAACTCAAGTGTAAAAACTAGCTTGGGAATAATAGGTGATGATTTTAGTGCCAGTGAGATTTGCTCATCAGTGTGCTCTTCAGTGCCCTCCTGGAGAGGGACACTGATGTTCAGAAGACAAGATTAAACTCTCTCCTGGAATAATTTTCAAGGAGAGTTAGCAGAAGCCAGGAAAGTGCTGGTCAGAAAGCGAACAGAATGAAAACTTTGGAAGACACTTAGATTTAAAGGTCTAGAAGAGGAGTGAACAAAGCTTATCTTAAATCTGAATTTGCCTGTGATATATAGGATAGATTGCAGGAAAAGATAACTACTTACAAATAAGCATATTGTGTTATCTATTTAATAATAAGGTAAAATATTACCTTAATATTTTTATCTTACTTCATGTTAATGAATGCTTTAAATCAATGATACAAAGTCAAAAGAAAAGTAGCATAAAATTGTACACAGTCAGGGTAAAAATTTGGGTAAAGAAATGCATATTGGAGAAGAAAAAAAGGAATGAAACATGCTGAAATTCTACCCAGTCGTTTTGTGAGGTATTGCTGTTATGAAAAATTTACTATTTTGATTTTCCATGTTTTATGCAATATGATCACATAAATTACATAATAAGATACATTTATTAAAATACAGTTGCACTGCCACAAACCAGCACTGGTCAACATTACTATACCTAATTGTTCTACTAATAATATAATCAATCATATTGATTGCATCTAATGTCTGTACTGATTTTTATACTTTTTTTTTAAAAGATTTTATTTATTTACTTGACAGAGAGATCACAAGTAGGCAGAGAGAAGAGAAAGCAGGCTCCCCGCTGAGCAGAGAGCCCAATGTGGGGCTCGATCCCAGGACCCTGATATCATGACCTGAGCCAAAGGCAGAGGCTTAACCCACTGAGCCACGCAGGTGCCCCTTATTTTTATGCTTGACCAGTAATATTTGGGTACAGTAAAATTTACAGCACTTGCTATTAATTCTAAATACTTTATGCAAAGTGGATATCCAGTTTTGTTTCGTTTTTGGTTTTTGGTTTTTTTTCAGAAAACTTTTTTTTTCAGAAAATAGTAGAAACCACCATATACATGTATTTTCTGTAGGAGAAACCAACCCCCATGAGTAATCTGATTATACTATCTTTCCTCAGGCTATTATATATTATTTAATTAAATTAAATAATTTAATTATTTAATTTAAGTTAATTAATTTAAATTTAAAAACTGATATATATTTAATATATAATTTAATTTAATTATATATTATATATTATTTAAATTTAAAATTTAAAATTTATATAAGTATATATATTTATATAAATATGTATAAATATTTATATATATAAATATATAAATAAAATTTAAATTAAAAATAATTAAAAATTATATAAGATTATATGATCTTTCCTCAGGCTCTAGACATTTTCCATAGCCACCCAAAGCTGTGCTCCAAATTTTGGGAAACTTCCCATGGAACGGGACCCAGACTGTCCAAGTGGTCAAAGCTTTAATGAGTACTTTATTAAAGATAAATAATAGCTTAGTGCTGTCCTATTTTGTAAAGAACCCAATTCCCTATAAATGTCAAGGATAACATGGATTTGTGAGCTGCTCTACAAAAATGGGAATAATGAGCTATATAAGTCAGGATTTCTTCAGTTTGACTTGGAGACAGCTCATCTCTGTTCCTAAAAGTGTAAATCTCAATTAAAAGCCAAAATAGAGAAAAGGTATCTAATTACTTTCCACCTCATGGTCTCTTCAGGATTCAAAAACGCATCTGCTTCCAAATGCCATTTAATCTGCTCTCCCTTTCTCCCAGTGCCCCATCCCTGAAAATCACCTCTCTTTCCTCCTATTTTCTCTGTCAAAATCGGAGGAAAGCAATCAGATTAAGCTAATATGTACTAAACTTTGAATAACTGGGAGTTTTTCCGAGAATAGTTTAATTTCCACATGTAATGACACATCTATATAGCTATTTGCACGAGTTAAGTATTCTCATGTGTCTTCTTCCTTGTCCTCCATTTATCTTTTCTGTTTGATTCCTGCCTTTGGTTTCCCCATTTTCAACCACATTTTTCATATATATCCATGCCTCTTCTCTTCCAGTCATCTAGGTAAACAATCAATGCATTTTTCTCTGTACTTATATAACCTCCCCAACACGTGGGCAAAAATACACACTCAGAATACACAGTACACTAATAGATACAACATAAGCATATACATTTATATAGGGATTTTTTATCACTATTTTACAAAAAAAGGAGGAAAATATTATATACGTTATATATTACTATATATTAAATGTTATATAGCACATTATATATTGTTACGTAGGTATGTATTTTTGTTTGTGCTTTATTTTGTTTTTTTACTTACTGCTTTCCTCATCTAACAATATCTTTTGGAAAGCTCTCTAAGTCACCTGGTGTAGTACTAATTCGTTCTTTTTAATAGAAGTATAATATTACATAAGTATGACATAACTTATTCAATGATTTTTCTCTTAACGGAAATTTACTGTATTTCCATTTTTTTTGCCACAACAGACAACACTGAAATAAATATCCATTTACTTATATCTTTATACATAGTGCTTTAATTTCTATGCAGTAAGATCTTATGAGTGTAAAGCTTTCATGTGTATATTTAATTTTAATAGATGCTGCCAGATTGCTTTCCAAACAGGCTGTATGCTTCACATTTCCAGCAGCACTGTATGTAGTCCTCTTTCCCCCACATCCCAGTCAGCATTAGATTCTACAACTCTATGCTGGTTCTGTCAGGCTGATGAGTGTGAAGTGATATATCACTTACTTCCAATTTGCCTTTCCCTGACTGCTAGTAAACTGAACATCTTTTCATATGCATATTGGCCAAGTGCCCTGAAAAATAAAGTTTTTTTTTTCTTTTTTGGGGGATAACCTAGGGCTTTTTAAAGTATACCTAAGAAAAAGCTTACCTGATCCATCTACGTGAGTAAAATGGGATTCTGTCTAGAGAGTTGAAACAAAGTCACGCTGGAAAAGATACTCAGCTGTACGCTATAGAGAATCATTGAGGAAGTCCCTCATTCCAGCCTAAAGTATCTAAGAGTGTTCAAATTGGCCAAGGGTTTGGCCTTGGTTGCGGATTGATAGAGAAGGAAAGTAAGGCACAAAGATAGAAGTTCAATGGTGGATTCAGCCGAGGAGTCAACATTGCCTTTGGACATTTTATGTTTCTGCATGTGCTACAATGCACAGGCCCATCTGCTCTCTGGTAGGACATATCTCATTGGGTAATAAATTATAGCACTGAGGTATTATGGCAACATGAACCTTGATATGAATTCCCACAAGAGCTATAAGAAAGGAATGTACTGTAAATCAAGGAAAACACACAAAAGACTCCATACAGAGTTCTAAGAGATGTCTACGTATACATACACATTCACATAATTAGTTTTCCTGGTCATGTTCCAATGTTGAATAATTCAGGGAGAAACATACATACAACATTAAAATCATGCCATTTGATTTTCAAGGGTAAGGAAAAATTTGTGAGCAGTAGATTGAATTTATATTCAAAAGTGTCTCTTTATTTTTTTTCTTTTTCTTTTTTCATCTTACTTGGGAGTAGTGGTGGAGTAAATATGAAAGTCTGGGATTATTTCCTTCCAAGAATGTACTCAATGAAATTTTAAACTTGAAGTGTTTCTCTAAAAGGACTGAAGAATAGAAGAGGACTTCATCAGGTAGGTCATAAAACCACTAAACATTGTGAAATCAGAGCTGTAATGATGCTCCAAATTAGCTTCCCCGAGGAGGGGATTCTGGCCGCAGCCTTTGTTAAGTGCTGTAATGTTTAGTGAGTAAAATGAATTATTCATGTAATACTTGAACATACTCTGGGAATTTCTGAAGGACTCCAGGAGAAAAATATGATTTGTCTTTCAGGGAATGAGAAGAATCTGGATCCTGATTTCAAGCAAAGAATACAATCTGAAAGCAGCTTGCATTGATTTCATAACCTTTAGAATTTCCTCCCACTTTGTAAAAGCAGAGGAAATATAAGTTCATCAATTGGGTGAAGACTCGCACTGTTTATGTAGAGCATTCTTCTGAATTCTCAGAGGTGGGACTTCCATTCCTGATGCATGAGCTGCATTCTGCTTGCCTTTGCTAAGTACACAATTGCTGCTATTTGTGTATATGAATTATTTCTCCTATAACAAGGCTGGAATCACATTTGGGAATTTAATTCAAATTAAGTATTAATAATAGGAGCAACCTTCTTAAAAAAATGCCATCAGTACTTAAAACGTAAGTCATCACAAACATCCTCCCTTTCCCTGCATACCTTCAGGTTCTAATTCCATCATTAAATATTCTGTCAAATTATTTTCTAAGTTGTTACCAGTGGAAGGAAGGGAATGCAAGTGAGATTCAATGTTCATTTACTTGAGATTGCTTTAAAATACTGTTTTGTTTTGTTAAAAAGAGAATATATAGCAGACATTTATTCTCTTGAGGGGGGGTAGTTGGTGGCACAAATGACCTAGAAATGCTTTCAAAACCAAAACAAACAAACAAATAAAAAATAAGATTTACTCTAGCTGCATTACTTGTGTTTAAGTGTTGTTTATAAAAAGTTGACTAGTGAAGAATTAAGAAAATATGAACCCAGAATGATTCTAACTTTAAAATATTACTCAGCAAAGTAATGTTCTTTAAACTTTCGAGACTCAGGCCTTGGTTAATAGAAAAGTATTAGGATGTCTCCCTTTGGGATGATAATCTCAAGTATTAATGAGCATATTTAAAGGAACACACCCTAGGACTGGTGGAGACCCAGACAATGGGGGGGGGTCCCAGAGACTGCTCTTCATACTCACCAACCCTTGCCTTCTCCTCTTCCTTCTGTGTGACTATATCCTAGACCAACCTCTAGGCTGCTAAAGACTACCCATATTGTATTATATTATATTAGTATATATTATCATGCTGATAGCTTACTGAAGAGAGAAACACTAATTCTGGGATGAAGTCTTTTCTGAGACCATGCCATTTGCCCACAAAATGAAGCTCCCCAGAGCAAGAGGTAGGCAGATCTGTAGCTTGATGAATAGCTGGCCGGAGGCTGACCAAGTCCTACTTCAAATATTCTTAGTTGCCCTGTGCTGAAAAGAGGACTTAGTGCACTCCTCCCACCCCAACAGGGCCTCAAAATGCAACAGAGCCACCTCTAGAAGCAGAGTGAGGAAGAGGGCAGAGAAGGGGCCTGAGCTGTCTAGATTCGATGGTGCTGAGCACAGCCCCGCCTTTGTTCCCACACCCACATCCCTGGATCTGTGTTGCTCTTGCTTGGCCTTACCCTCCCATGTGATGGGAAGATAACCCTTTTTTCACTTTAATTTGCCTCTGAAGATTCCAGTCATTTGGCAAAGATCTAGAAATCTTAATAAAAATGTAAATACCACTAAAAAGAACAATATAGTATTTATGCTTCTCAAAACTTTGTCCTTTTCCAGTAAAGTATCAATTATCTGAGGGCAAGAAACCATGTCCATTTCTGTTCATGCTATAAATATAATGACTAACATAGCACCTGGCACAGAGTAGCTGCTCGATAAATATATTAATTAGTGGTCAAATTTTAGTAGGTATCAGAATAAATGGAAGGTTTGTTAAACCACAGATTACTAAACCCCATCCTTGGTTTCTGATACAGTAAACCCGAGGTGAGATCTGAGAAAATGTAACTTTTTTTGTTTTAAGATTTATTTATTTATTTACTTGAGAGAGAGAGAGAGAGAGAGCACAGTGCAGGGGTGGTGGTGAGGAGGGGGAAGAGGGAGAGGAAGAGAAAAAACTCCAAGCAGACTGAACACAGAGCCCGAGGCAGGGTTATATCTCACAACCCTGAGATCACAACCTGAACTGAACCACACTCCAAAGCTCAGTAGACTGCAGACTGGGCCACCCAGGCACCCCTGAGAACGTGCATTTCTAATAAGTTCCCAGGCGCTGTTGCTGCTAGTAGTCCAGAGACTACATTTTAAGAAACACTGTATTAAACCACACAAAATTACCATTTTTCTTGGTCCAAAATGGCCAAATATTAGCAATTGTATGTGATTTGACTCAATGTGCTTATGAGTTAATATGTATAAATGAATGGATAAATATAATGTAGACATTTAAATTCTTTGAGGTTATTCATATCCAGAAGCCATAACAAGTGCATATGACAAACTAGGGAACATGGGCTCTGGAACCAGACAGACCCACATTTGAATTCTCATCCCAACACTTGTGAGGTGTGGAGCCTCAGTTTTCTTGTCTCTGAAGTGGGGGTGATGCACTGGCTGTAAGGACTGAATGAAATAATATATGAAAAACCCCTGCAATGTATCCGGCATGTTGGAGATATTCAATGAAAAGTAACCATCATCATTATTGTTAGTTTCACCATTATTATCATCTTAACTTTGTTCCACTCTAGAAATTAGAATAACTCATGTTCTGATGCCTGAAGAAATTAAAAATAGAGCTATCCTATGACCCTGCCATTGCATTACTGGTTATTTACCCCAAAAGATACAGATGCAGTGAAAAGAAGGGCCACATGTGTGGCGGCTGGGTGGCTCAGCGGGTTAAAGCCTCTGCCTTCAGCTCAGGTCATGATCTCAGGGTCCTGGGATCGAGTCCCACAACACACTCTCTGATCAGCAGGGAGCCTGCTTCTCCCTCTTTTTCTCTGCCTGCCTCTCTACCTGCTTGTAATCTCTCTCTGTGTCAAATAAATAAAATATTAAAAAAAAAGAAGGGCCACATGTACCCCAATGTTCATAGCAGCAATGGCCACAATCGCCAAACTGTGGAAAGAGCCAAGATGTCCTTCAACAGATGAGTGGATAAAGAAGATGTGGTCCATATATAGAATGGAATATTATGCCTCCATTAGAAAGGATGAATACCCACCTTTTATATCAACATGGACGGGACTGGAAGAGATTATGCTGAGTGAAATAAGTCAAGCAGAGATAGTTATGGTTTCATTTACATGTAGAAGATAAAGAAAAACATGGAGGACACTGGGAGAAGGAAAGGAAGGGTGAAGTGGGGGAAATTGGAGGGGGAGAAGAAGCATGAGGGACTGTGGACTATGAGCGACAAACTAAGAGTTTTGGAGGGAAGGAAGGTAGGGAGTTGGATGAGCCTGGTGGTGGGTATTGAGAAGGGCACATATTGCATGGAGCACTGGGCATATGGTGTAACAATAAATTGTACAGCATAAACAATGAATCTTGGAACACTGAAAAAATGAAAAAATTAAAAATTAAAAAAAGAATAACTCGTGTTCTTCTGTGTTTTCTCTATGTATTAAGTAAACCTAAATTGGGAAAGGCTACATAAGAATTATTTCAAAACAGCAATGGTTCTTGCCTCTGAGGAAAATGTTCTTGTTCTAACAGGTAACACCTGCTCTAGTTCCAACAGTATGCTCAGAGAACCTCACATCCCAATCTAATAGTAGCAAAATTCCACTAAATTCAACTAAAAGTTGTTGAGATGAAAGGAAGAAGACAATGTTTGTTTGGAGGTCTAAATCAGCTTCAGACTCAGTATCTGGGATAGTTGGGGAAAGTTATTTAGCCCTTCTCAGCGGTTCTCTCAACTGGGAAAGGAAATCAAAAGCACCTACTTCTTAGGCTTATTATGGGGAGTAAATAAATATTGTGTGCACAGATGCATATAAAAATGCAAATCACATGCAAGTATTTTTTTATATAATATGTAGAACGGTTTCAGTTTCAACCACGTCATTCCACTGTCCCTGTAAGTCTACCCCTATAGGTCACACCTGTGTGTTAACTTAGAGTTTACAAAATGTGGTCACTGTAGCCGCACAGTCCGTGTCAGGACCTCAGTGATCCTTCTATGTTACCAGATGGCCCAAATACCACCACCACCACCAGCCAGCCTCTCTGCACAGTCCTCCATGAGATTCTGGTTATTTAACAAAGCCACTAGCTACACCAAGAGAGAAAGAGACACACTGAGAATAGGATAATTACGGACAGAAGGAAATGGAAGTGAATCCTGGAATGGCAGAAGGGTGATGGGAAAAGACCCTATACCCATATAAAGAATAGATCATGTGATAGAACAAGGTAAGAGAAGGGATTAAGGCCAGGCTGCTGCCTAGATTGTGGAAGAAAAAAAAGACAAGGTCTCATAGCCATTCACCATAGGGAAGGAATGAGTCAGAGAAGGGTAAGAGAGAAAATAATGTAAATAGTATAAGAGGCTTTCTTCATTCCTAACTTGGGCACAGCTAGTTGAGACTTATCTCTGCTCTTAAAGGCAAGGGTAGTCATATAGACATGACCATATTAAAATAGCACACTTGATAAGTTCCAGTAAAGATTTTAAATCCCTTTGGCATGTCAAGGTGACCCAGTTACTGGGGCTCTCAAATAAAAGAGAAAATGGTAAATTACCTGGGTTTGAGGGCTCATTTTCTTTTAGATTTCATAAACATCATTTTGCAAATACTGTTTAGAATAGCTATTTCTCATGTAATTGATGTTGAGAACATCAATGTTCTATTACGAGAATTTGGGGAAAGAGGAACAAACAGAGTGATTAATGAAAGGGGATCAGCAGAGGGAACAAAGGAGTCCCGTCCCACCTAACCTCACTTGCCCAACTATCACCCGTATAAAAAATCCAACCACCCCATCATACTTCTTTGTAAATATCTAATGTGAGCTGTCTTCTTGACCCATCAACATGAAGAAAGCAAATGAAGAGACAAGCATTTGCAAGGCTTAGAGTCTCAAACTTCTGTAGAATAGTATTTGATTCACAGAAACTTGAATTTAAGATTTTACAAACATCAGTGAAAAACCTGTCTTCACTCTACCTCTCCATATGTAATCTAG
This sequence comes from Procyon lotor, assembly GCA_028646535.1. Lineage (NCBI taxonomy): Eukaryota > Metazoa > Chordata > Mammalia > Carnivora > Procyonidae > Procyon > Procyon lotor. Next base: position 50,917,176 of record CM053608.1, read on the forward strand.
TGCCAGTCCCTAAAAGGGCTGTTAAGCTCTGCACAGACTACTTTATCATAATAGGCCCTTTTATCTGCTGCCAGAGAGCAACAAAAGAACTCTTGCATGTCTGTAGAGATTCTAGGATTATGTTAGGATGGATAATAGAAAGACAAATACTCACTAACATACTGTCTGTTACTCCCAGAATCACTATAGCAATACCCAACCCAAGCAGCAGAGAAAAGCCTTAACACACTATGCAATTCAGCTACAACTCATCACTGCTGCTATAATTACAGGTGCCTGCCTTCCTCCTTTCAGATCTGGGGATAAAAGCCTAGGGCGGAATTTGTATCTCAGCTGCACAGAAGCTGAAGCTAGCAGTCAATAAACACACAGAAGTCTGCATTTGACAGACAGGCTCTTATAGAATATAGAGCTAACCTATTTATTGTTCAACAGCTCTTCCGCACTCAGATTTTCAGGATAACAAAGAGGAAAGAGATGTTTCTGGATGCTTCCTAAGTGCAAGGACCAATTTCATTTAAGCCTCACAAGAATCCTGTGAGGTGTTATCATTAATTAATTAATTACCATTAATTAATTATCATTAATTAAAACTCAAAACTTGAGTAAGTTGCCCTAGGTTACATACCTTGTAAGTGATGGAATTGGCTCTGGATTCCCAATCTTTCAGACTACATTATCCATGCTTTTTCCAGATCAGTCCGGAATCAGGCTCCTGGCAAAAGCAGGTTATTGGCAATGGGTTGTGGCTCTCATAACTTGGAAACAATTCTTAAAAGCTGATGTGTGACAATATCCAAAGAGAATTCTGTACCTATATCCTTTTAGGGGGAGGTGGAGTGATTAGGATTTAAGATTCCACTGTGGATGTATCCATGTATGGGCAAATCAGAAAATATTGAATTTAAAGACACTCTAACTGTGATGAGCACTGGGTATTACACTTAACTAATGGATTGCTGAACACTGCATCAAGGACTAGTTATGTACTATACAGTGGTTAACTGAACACAGTAAAAAATAAAATAAAATAAAAATAAATAAAGGCAACCTAAAAGATTAGGAAGAGCACATCAGGGTAGCCAGAAAAGGGATGTTTAGGGGGGCACAAAGTGGCAACACACATATCTCTAGAATTTCTGTCTTATTAGAATGGGATTGAAAAGATTAGTGCAAAGGTTCCCTGAGTGGCTCAGGGGGTTAAGCCTCTGCCTTCAGCTCAGGTCATGATCTCAGGGTCCTGGGATCAAGCCCCACATCGGGCTCTCTGCTCAGTGAGGAGCCTGCTTCCCCGCTCTCTCTGCCTGCTTCTCTGCCTACTTGTGATCTCTCTCTCTCTGTGTCAAATAAGTAAATAAATAAAATCTTTCAAAAAAAGAAAAGAAAAGAAAAAAGATTAGCACCGAGGTTCCATAGACTACTAAAGGAAGGGGACAGTGTCCACCAACCACATGGAAATCTGCCTTCTTTTGCATCTGGCAGTCTGCCTCAGGCACTGTAGCTGCACTAACAGTGAAGCCACCTCCTTCTCTCCGAGCAGGCCAATAGACACCTCCTTCCAGTGACAGAGGCTCCTCTCAAATATAGAACCCAGATAATCACCTACAATTTCCCACTCTGTAGATCACAGCATTATTCTGGCTTAAATGCTCCAGCCACACATTTTTATGCCATTTTACCAGGGATTTATGAAACCTTAATATGTCCAGTTTCAAAAAATATCATCTCAAATAAGTAGAACCGATAAATCTACTATTTAAGAGAATATTCTTTAAAGAAAAATACTAGGTAAACTAACCTAGCAACAAACCCTGAGGAATTACCCATTTCCAAATGTTAATTGTTATGTGGAAGTGGCTTTTGAAGTTCAATCTAATTTCCTGAAAGCCCCAAACAACTCTATTTCCCTACAGAAAATAATGAAGCACCAGGGATGATAATGTGATTAGCAAGTAAAGCACCTGGAATTTTCTTAGCAAATCAAAAAGCCAAGAGAGGAGTGTAACCATTGCTCCTCCTCCCCTGGCCCTAGCTCATCATTGGTGCCACAGGGCCTCATCCTTGAAAGCAAGCAGAGAGGGCCAGGTCTACAGCTACAGAGAAACACCATGATATTTATATGTCACCTGTCTAATGAGCTACTGGGTTCTGGTTGACCATCTGGCCCCACATGTTCCTAAAGGGCACACTAATGGCCTGAGGGATGTCCCAGGACTTCTGTGAGGTCCAACCGCCCTTGTGAGGACAGCATAAGATCCATAAGTATCTGATCTAAATGAGCCTGAACCACATTACCAAAATCAAGTACTCTGTGTGGCAAAATCAATTAAATGACTGACTGATCACAGTAACACTTATTAGGTACTTATTGCCAGGCACATCACTAAGCACTATATGTGTTTAACCTCTTTTAATCCCAAGAATAATTGTGTATGGTAGATAATACTAATATTCCCATTTTATAGGTAAGGAAACTTGGGAAGACTCAGCAATATGTGCCAATCTCACAGAAGCAGAGACAAGTTCAAACTCAAGTATGTCTAAACCCAAAACCCAAGCTCAGGACCCTATAATAGAGGGACTGGTTGGTAAATGACAAGCAACTCTATGATAGAAAGCCAGACACTGTTAAAAATTGTTACAGAAAAATACTTGATGACAGAAAAATATCCCAATAAACTGTTGAATGAAAGAAAATTAAGTAACAAACATGTACAGTAAGATTCAAGGATAAACCTCAAAATGGCACCTATGGTGAGGTCATAGGTGATATATACTTACATTATGATTTTCTATATATTTTCTATTTTCTGCAATGAATATGTGTTACTCTGATACTCAGCCAAAGTATTTTGCTTTAATTTTTTAAAAAGCTAGTACATAGAAATAAAATGATAACAGTGGTTTGGGCTGTCATAATTATGAGAAGTTTTCTTTTCATTTTTACACTTCTCTATATTCTCCAAATGTGCTACAAAGCATTACTTGATGACTACACACACACACACACACAAACACACACACACAAATTGAAAATTCTAAAAAATTCCTTCCTAAAATGTTTAATTGAATGCCCATGGCAGAGAATAGCAGTGGTGCTTTAATATTCACTCTCCGTGACTTCTATAGGAATAGACCCTGAAATCTTCAGCTGTGCACATTTCGTGTTATAGGGTTTCAATTCTCAGCCTCCTGTCTGCTCAGGTAATAGCCACATGATGTGAGGTGAAATGCCCTGTACAACATCCAGGAGGTGTTCGTCCACCTTGCTATTAGAAAGGTGCATGAGACCACTAAAGCTCCACTTTAGACTATGAGAAAAGCCCCACCAGAGGACAGACACAGATGCTAGATTAGAGAACAGGAAATACCATGAACCCCAGAAAGCTGTAGATCCACTACGCCACCCCTGAACTACCCAAATCTAGACTTGTGTGTAAAGAGAAGTGAACATCTATCTTGTCTTGTTTTGATTTTCCAGGGAGTAAAGGGACGTCTCCACATGTCACTGAGTCTACATCCTAACTAACACAGTACCCAAATGCTTAAAATAATTTAGATTATTTCTCCTTTCTCTCTCTTTACCTGAGTGTGTATGTGTGTGGGGGGTGGGGGGGGGGGTCCATGATCCAGGGACCATGTTCTTTTTACTCTCAAATTCTTAGTGTCCTAAAACCCACCACAGTATCTGGCATACGGTAATCAATTAAACATTTGTTAAATGAATGAATAAAAGAATGAATGAACAGATGATGAAGTAGTGGTTGTTTGCACAGAGATGTATATATTAGAAATATGCAGTATATCCTATGGTATATATTTGTATACTCTAAACATTAGAGGAAAGTTACTTCCATATATGTACATTTTAATACAGTATATCAAACTAAACGTAAATTTCTTAAAAGTCAATAAGATGAATCTTCATTCTAGCAAGGTATTGAAATAAAATATTGAAACAGAACCTATTGAATAGAATAGAGAACCATACATCTTGAGCACTTGGGTGACTCAGTTGGTAAAGTGGCCAACTCTTGATCAGGTCATAATCCCAGGGTTTTGGGATTGAGCCTCAAGTCGGACTCTGCACCTAGGGGGGGTCTGCTTGAGGATTCTCTCTCTGCTTCTCTCCCTGCTCATGCTTTCTCTCTCTCTCTCTTTCTCTTTCTCAAATAAATAAATAAATAAATCTTAAAAAAAAAAAAAGAAAAAGAAAAAGAAAAACATACATCTTACTGCCTGTCAGTTAAAAATAGCACCATTAGGAATTTTCATATAATGTATTTTTAAATAATATAATGTATTTTTAAATAATCAACCATATTTTCAGGAAACTTTCATATTTACTGAAGCTTTAATTAAAGCTTCTCAATTACTGTATTATGTCAATAATCAAAGAACTGAACCAGATACCAATGCTTAAGTTATTGAGCACTGGTATCTAGTAAATTCACCAATGCTTGGTGAATTGAATGGCAATTTAATTTTTAATTAAATGTTTAAATTAAAAATGGAATCAAAATTGAGAATTGATAGGAAGCTTTCAGCATTCTCCTTACAACCATAAACAATTTAGCTTTATCACTCTTCCTTGAAGAATAATTTTAATAAAAGAGATGAAGAGAGATTACTTATACTAAATAGGGCTTTTTCTTATTAATATGTAGTGAGTTTTTATATTCAAGTTTAGTGGCCTTATAATATCTATAGTATAGAAGAATAATAAACAAATTGGAGGCTTAAAATTCTCTTCACAGTTCGCTTACAAAATATGGCACTTTGAAATCTTTTTTTTTTTTTTAAAGATTTTATTTATTTGACAGAGAGAAACACAGTGAGAGAGGAAACACAAGCAGAGGGAATGGTAGCAGGAGAAGCAGGCTTCCCGCCGAGCAGGGAGCCCGATGCGGGGCTCGATCCCAGGACCCTGGGATCATAACCTGAGCCAAAGGCAGACGCTTAACGACTGAGCCACCCAGACACCCCGGCACTTTGAAATCTTATTAGCTAAGATCCTATCCTTGTTTGTATTAAAAATGTCAATGTAGTCTGGCTACCTACTAGGAAATAAAAGATACATAAAATTCAAAGAACTTAGAGAAATTCACTTTGATTAATATTTACTTGTGGCGGGCACCTGAGTGGCTCAGTGGGTTAAAGCCTCTGCCTTTGGCTCAGGTCATGATCTCAGGGTCCTGGGATGGAGCCCCGCATTGGGCTATCTGCTCAGCAGGGAGCCTCCTTCCCCCTCTCTCTCTGCCTGCCTCTCTGCCTACTTGTGATCTCTCTGTCAAATAAATAAAATCTTAAAAAAAAAAATTGTGGCTATCAAGTTTAATAAAGTCAGAGACTCCAACCTAAAGCCAATAAATGTGAATTTATTATTTTTTCTCTATTGTGAGCATTTTGTATATCCTACATATATATAAATTCATCCTACACAAATGGAGAGGTTAAAAACATAGTAATTCTGGAACTACAATTGGATGAATACATATGAATAAAACGTACTAAGAAATTCATGTCATATAAAAGAATTTTCCATAATTTGTCTTCCAGAGAACTGCACACCAGCAGATACATTTTTCTGAAATTATGTATTTACAAGTTCTCAATTGTTAAATCCTCTCTGAACTGTTTTAATTAAAAGACTTTTTAATATTTGGACACATATTGGTAAATTTTGTTTAGCCCAATTAAAAAAAAACTTCTGAGGAACAGTAAACTTAATTTGATGAATTTCTTCAATATTTATCTTAAAATTATGATTATCACATGGTTATGATGGTTTTAATACACCAGACTGTCTAACCAATCTACATGTACTAAAAGTGTACCATCAATAAAGTGTCTTCTCAAATCATTCTTTATAGTCTCCTAGATGCCAAGTTAAATTATAGGAATTTACTTAATAAACTAACGTTTTACCTAGTAGGCAACAAATATGAAAAACACATATTTGCCAATAATTATATTATCAGTCTTAATGTTGAAGTGGCATATGGAATTACTGACAATGTCTATCTTAAACAAATACATAAGAGTATTCTGGTTTCAATTCAAACATCGTGTCCAGATTTCAACTCTTGGGACCATGACCTAACAATGACCCAGAGACTGTAATCAGAGCAACAAAGCTGGGGGTAGGGGTGAGCATACAATCGTCCAAGAAGTTTCTAATGAACACCACCTAGGTTAGACTCTATTTTTAGCCTAGATTGCAGGCTATTTGCCCATAGTCATAGCAACCAAGTCAGTGTCCTCTCAACTATACCAACGGTCTGCCAGAATTATTTTCTGATAGATTTCAGGGGGTTCCCTTGGTAGGAAGTTAGAAGGGGAAAGTCCCACAACTATACAACTATATAATGTCTAATAATCTCAGACATTATTTGTAAAATAACACCTCTTTAATGTCCCTTTGGGCTGTGTGTTCAGTTATATGAGTATGAATATTCAAATGATTGGTTTGAAAGAATCAGTCAGCTTTTCCAGTGGTATGCTGAGCACCCAACACCATGTATATTATGAGGAGTAATAAAATATCTAAGCCATAACCCTCATCTATAAAATTTACTCATTATTATATACAATATAGTCATGATCAACAATAGCCAATACCGAAAGCTAAACCATCTGCCCATTATAAACAGAGGAATTGTAAATTATAAGGTCAAAACTCTTTGGAGTAACTAGCTCAGTAATTGATTCTCAACTTGCCTTGGAGTTTGTTTCCTTCATGTATATTACATAGGAATTGAAAAACAGAGCAAAGGTACTACAACCATGCAGCTGTAAAAAATGAAACATTTTAAATAGGTTAAAAACAGAGAGGGAGATAAACTATAAGAGACTCTGAACTATAGAGAACAAACTGAGGGTTGCTGGAGGGGTGGTGGGTGTGGGGATGGGTTAATTGGGTGATCGGCAATTCATATAATGAACGCTGGTGTTACATGCAACTGATGGGTCATTAAATTCTACTTCCGAAACTAATAATATGCTTTGTGTTAACTAACTTGAATTTAAATAAAACAAAAAAAAAAGAAACATTTTAATCCACAAAATACTTGTTTGGTAACCAGGAATTTAAATTACTTAAAGCTTCTTCCATTCTGAGTGAAATTAGGTTTGGGAGCCATTGGTTTGATCAAAGTTTGTTGCCCATGCTTGAATTTAACCTACAGAATCCCCATTTAAACACAGACTTTTTTGGAAGAAGCAAAACTTGGTCCAGTAAAAGACAATTGTAAAAGACAATATATGGAACAGCAAGCAAAAGGAAAAGAAGTATATCTTACAGAACAAGATGAGGATGAGTGACTGGAGTATTAGCCCTGATCTCCAGGAAGGCTTCATGAGGGATCAAACTAGAATCCTCAGGGAAAGATGACTGAATGGAAAACTGCTCTTTCCTTCACGACCTGGGGGCAGAACTCAACTGTATTTTCACCTACTCTAGCATCAGTTCTGCTATGATGGGCAGGCTGCTTCCCAGAAACCCAAACACTAGACTTAAGATAGGAAAGTATTTTTCAACTTGTATTTAGTCCATTCCTCCTACAGATTATCATAAAAATCTTGAGACTGTCTCTCCTTGATCCCACTCTTGATGGTTGGGAATCACTGATCCAAAACTTCATTATCCTCAACATCCAAGAAACTTTCCTGATAAGCTTCATATTTTGAAGTTTTGAAAACTTAAAAAGAAATTCCAAACATAAAAGTGTATTATAAGTTGAATACAATTTTCCAAATGGTCCCCTGGATTCTCCAATGTGATAGGTGGGGGAGAAAGAGGTATCTTCACCTGTCTCTATCCACCTTTTTGCTGAACCCCCTAACACTGGGTTACATCTTGGGAAAAAAGAGCCAAAGGTAAGTCAGAAACACCTTGGGTAAGATAGGGAGGTTAACGGTTTAATAATCACACACAGCTTTCCAGCAAATGTTTGTGACTACAAACTAGAAAAACTACGCAGTTGTGAAAAATCTTAAATGAAAGAACTTAGCAAGATGTCTTTACTTATTTTTTTTTTTAAAGATTTTATTTATTTGACAGAGAGAAACACAGCAAGAGAGGGAACACAAGCAGAGGGAATGGCAGCGGGAGAAGCAGGCTTCCTGCTGAGCAGGGAGCCCGATGTGGGGCTCGATCCCAGGACCCTGGGATCATGACCTGAGCTGAAGGCAGCCGCTTAACAACTGAGCCACCCAGGCGCCTCTTTACTTATTATTTTTTATGTTAGCTGTGACTTATTTCCTACTTGTATTCTGTATATTTGATAATGCCAGTCAAACTCCTGATGTTAAAGAAACAGAAACTATGACCCTGTTCTTCTATAAAACTACCAACTCAGAATAAGTTTGTTCTACTAGACAATAAATCCTTTTCAGTGTATTTATAATAGCTTCAAGTGCATTCCAAAGAAGAGTATGTGAGAGTAATTTAGAAAAGACAGACTATCTTAAATGTTTATGCAGTTTAAGAAGTTGAATTAAATGTACATGAAATTAACAAGTATTATTCTGCTTCAAAAATACACAGTAAATAAGAAATTACATTTTCAATCCCAAAAGTCATTTTCTGCTATTAAGCAGAATGTTCTAAAAATTTTCTTTCCTATTAATTCCGATATCCTTGGAATATAGACACATAGCAAGTAATATCCATTCTATAGACATGGAAATCAAGGCCCAGGACAATTTAATTATTTTTCCTAATTTATGATTACTAGATGACAAAGTCAAGAGTAACATTCATAACTCAAACAACTAAACTCAGAGTCCTGGGTCCTGACAGCATGTAGAATTAGGAAGTATTATTAACAATGAACTTACTCTGCTAAAATTATTTTTAAATTTAATTTAACTTTTAATATTGATTTAAAATAATTATATAATATATATCACTACATATATATTATATAATTATTATATAGATATACATATATAATGCTTCAGGGAATGGAGAGCTCTTCAAGTTAGTCAACAAACACTGAGGATTTCTTGGAGGCAATTTATTTTGATTCCTCAAAGAAGCTAATAGTACTTTTAAATTGTCCTCCTAGGCATTTTTCCTTAGGTTAACTGGAAACTTTTCCTTGCTTAATCATGTCATCTGGCCATATGTTAAAAGGACATTGCTTTATTTCATTTCAGAGGTATCTCTGATTTAACTTCAGAGGTATCTGTGACCCCAGACCAAGAACTTCTTAAAGGCTTCAGTGATCAAGGACAAGGATGGGTCCTTTGCTTTCATTTCAGTAAGACAGAGAAGGGACATCCACTTATTCTTCATAAAACACAAGCAGCAGCCTAAGAAACCACTTGACATCTTGTTGCACACTAAGTAAAGCTCATCCTTTCACCTTCAATGGCTTTCCAGAGACTACATACAGGAGTCCAAATCCTATAACCTAAATATAAAAGCTCCGAAAAAGCAAGGCCTTCTCTATCTTCCATAGATAGTAAAATAGGTAGGAGCACAGAGCCGGTCCAGTCCCTCTCCCAAAGCTCACCTGCTTAATTTCTGGACTAAATTTCTTCTCTTGTGCAGAGTCTTTTGTCGATGATACAGCTCCTTCTTTCACCCTCACCTTCCTTATCACACCATTCTTTATAGGCCCCAGTGAGAGTCACATCCCTTCTATAAAAATTCAAACCCATAATAATCTCCTTTAAGCAACCACTATATATCTTTTCTGCACCTCTCCTTCTCTCTATATAATATTTTTTCTTTAATTAGACTACAAACTGCTTGGGGCAGAAGCTAGGTCTTAGATTTCTATTTGCCTGACAAATAATGTGTACTCAATTACTATGTATTGTATGAGTAGAAGGGGTTAAAGCTTTGGACACAGGGGAAAAAGGCCCTTGACAGGCACGGAAGAGGAGAAAGGAGAATGACAAAAAAGGAGAAAAAGAGAAAAGGGATAATCTATGAGATAACATTTTTTTTAACGTTATGTTAGTCACCATACAGTATGTCATTAGTTTTTGATGTAGTGTTCCATGAATCATTGTTTCTGTGTAATGGCCAGTGCTCTGTGCAATATGTACTCTCCTTAATACCCATCACCAGGCCAACCCTCAAACCCCTCCCCTATGAGATAATGATCTATGAAAGAAAGATGGAAAAAACATAGTAGGCCATTATCTAAAAGAGCTACCTAGAACCAGTGGCTTTTCCTAAAATTGATGCAAAGCACAGAGTCAGAGGCTACACTGGAAAAATAACATAATTCACTGAAAAACACCACTAGACTGACAGTCAGGATATTCATGTTTGGGTGTAAAATCTGACGCTAATTATCTGTGACCGGAACAAGCTATCTAACTGCTCTTGGCAATTCATCTCTAAATGGAGAACACTAGATTTGATGATCTCTAAAGCCCCCTTCATCTTGAGAGAATATTCATTTCTTCTGGGCAAAGAAAGGCCTCCATTACAAGCTATGAAAATCTGAATACAGAAGCTGCAGTTGGTAAAAAGAAGGGCAATTTTAAAAAGACAACATAAAGTAGATCAAAGGCCTATGACTATACTGAAGCAGGACATTTCTTTAATATTTTCTTTGCTTATTTGATCATTTAAGCTGAGAAATATTCCCATCGTGATGGGTCAAGGACTCAAAGTAAGACTGAGAGGGACACTGAAATGGGAATTAGAGGCAACACTTTACAAATACTTGTTCTAGTTCAATGATGGAGAAGTCATTTGTTGATTTTAAAGAGTATGCAAAGCATTTAAAGATCCTTTTGATTGGGAAGAGATATGTCAATGTAAGACTATCACTGACATCTTATTTAAAATAATCACGTGTGCTCAAAGATTTGGACCAGTACAAGCAAAAAAATCAATTTACAAAGCACTGAGATGTCTGGCAGTAAATCTAGAGAAGACTGTATTCAATGGCATTTGATTTCTCTGTTTTCTCAGTCTCCCCTTCACATCAGTGCTAGTCACTCACCACTCCCTTAGGCAACAGGTATTCTCTTCTGTATCTGAGCATCTCTGTCACAGACAGAATCGATTAATCTAATAAACTCATCCTGACTTTACCGTCTAGGGACTATGTGCTCTCCCCTCTAGAATATACTTGTCTTACAACAAGGCCATGGAAGAGGGCAGATGTGTAGCCAAAATGGAAGACTGACAGAATTATATGTATCCGTGGGGAAAATGACTGAAAGCCACAGTCTCTCCAGCCTCTTTCATTTAAAAAAAAATACATACATATATATATATATATATATATATATATATAGAGAGAGAGAGAGAGAGAGAGAGAGAGAGAGAGAAAGAGAGAGAGACAGAGACAGAGACAGAAACAGAGACAGAAAGCACAGAAGGAGAGGGGGAACCAGGGAGCTAAGCAGGGAGCTCAATGCAGGGGCTCCATCCCAGGACCCTGAGATCATGTTCTGAGCCAAAGATAGATCTAACCAACTGCACCACCCAGGGACCCTCCCCAGCCTCTTTCAGATATTTACACATAAGCCCTGCTGTTATCTAGTGACCTGACTTTCCACTAAATCCAGAGAAGAATGTTGAGTTGTTAGTTTAGGAAATAAATAGTCGATATCAATCTATAAGCAAATACTATATTTGAATGCTGCCATAAATGCAGAGGTACATCAAAGCCAAAATACAAAAATAACATGAAAAATTAAAATAAATCTTACTGATAGATTTTGATGGTCATTTCTAACCTCCTACTCATACTGGTTTTTTCAGATTGGTTTTATTAAACCAATTGCTTTTAAACATGTTGCTTTGAAAATACAACAATATGAAATGTTTGGCCCTAAAGGTGTGAGGTGAGAGACAAATAAGGCTTACTTGTCTGGGAATCAACAAAGAGTGAGAAAAGTCTGCGCTCCTTAGAGAACCTGTGGAATGTGGGGCGGGCTGGAAGGTGAAAACGGGTGACTTCTAGGCTGCTTGCTGCTTTCAATTTTGTCGACTCAGATTTTTTAAAGCATATTTTTAAATTGTGTACTATTAAAATCTTGGAGACTTCCATATGAAAACTTTGGGGGAGAAGGGATCTGAGTGGACTAAAGTGTGGTAACCCAGATGCAGAATTTTCAAGAAGAGAGAAAAAAGAAAAGGAAAGAATTATAAAGACAACATAAAACATCAAAAACCTATGACTATATTGAGAACTTCTTTATTACCTCTTTAGTTTTTCTATTATAGACAAGCTTTGTTTATAAGTAAAAAAAAAATGCTGAAACTTTAAACAAAAAGTCAAATTTGTTCTTTTCAGTTACAGAAAAGAATTCATCAACACTTACCCTCAACACCCTGTATACTCTCAAAGAATTTTAAATGCCTTTTGTGTTTGAAATAAGAGACATATAATTCAATTTATTGAATTGAATTTGTTTTTAAGGTCAGCTCTTAAAAATATTTCCTTATTGAAACTTGCTCCTAAACCTAGGTTCACATATATGATGAAGATCTAAAGAGAGCTTATTTAACCTACATTAAATCTTGATAATGCATTAATGAGTCTTTTAAAGGGATAATTTTAATTCCCCAATCTTCAACCATAAAGACTATATAGTGCTAATCTGCCTTGCCCTTTCGATTAAACTTGTTAAGGGCATTCTATTTAGTCAGCACCCGGAATGGGCCATTAAAATTCTTGTTCTGTAAGAGTTGTGTTCAGTGCTCTGTTGTTTTAAATTCCATTAAATCCAAATGGTCTTTATCACCCCATGACCACCGTGACTTCAATCAGCCAATTTAATTACCTTACAAAATTGTCAGCAGAAGCAGCAAAGAAAAACAAGAAGCCCTATGACGTTATCAGATTGAAATCTTCCTCTTTGGTGTTTAATCTAGGCCAGTCAATAATGATGATGTGCACCTACTTTCTTCCCTTTCAGGGGCTTTTGACCTTACCTTTCATGCTAAGATTTAGGGTTTAAGATTCATTTGAAGCATTTCTAGTACCTTGATAACTGGACTATGAATTGAATGCCTATAGAAGATAATGCTACATCATCACCCAAATATGAGACAATCACCAATTCCATTTCAATACATCAGACCATTCTACTGGGGGAAAACTTAGGGTCTCCCACAAACCCCGTATTATGGAGGCAGCGGACTGATGATTTAAATATAGTGCGGTTGAAAAACAGTGAACTGCTTTCCATTCTGATGTGGAAAAATGGACATTGATAATTTTCAGGGAACAAGTGTAAGTGGTCCTACAATAACAATAAAACCTTGAGAACAGAAAGAGAAAATGAATTTCTCTCCCTTGAATTTGTACTACAAAAGAGCAAAGCATTTTCTGTATCAGAAATTTGACAATTAAAAGAAAATTAAAGATTATGTCATCTATATCACAGACAACATTTTATTTAATGGTGAATAGACTTGAAAAGGCTCTGATAATCAATGATACATCCTGTGTTTGGTCTATGGTATGTTCCTCCTTTGTGTGGGAGCAATTCACATTAACTTTCCTGTTCTGAGTAAATGTTGAAACAGTGTCATTTGAGAATTCAGGGAATGAACACACTGCAATAATCATTTATATTAAGCTAAAAAGCAGAAGGTGTCTGTCTAAAGATATGTCTACTGACATATAAACCCCTGTTCACTTCTGAAAGACAACCTCACAAAGCCTGAAAATGTGTTGAGTTCCATGTGTCTGGGTGGAGAAGGGGTGCTATTTCTAGAGGACGAAAAGATCATTTTTCAAAGTCATTTTCTGAAATGAGTGTGCCTCTGTTGATGGATCACATCAGAGTTAGTCTTTGAAGCTTTAAGAATAAGTGAGAACTTACGTGAAAAACAGATTTTTTTAGTGGCCGTTGTGTTGTCAATTCTTGGAAAGATTTCTCTCCCCTGCTTTCCAGAGCTCGGCTGAGCAGGTGTTTGGGCTTTATCTGTTTCAAACAGTAGCCGCTATTACTCCCCCATCCCCGCCTCTCAAGAGCCAGTTTTCCTGCTCCCAGATGTAAGGCCACTCCTCCCTCCCGCCCACCTCACCTTCCCAAAGAAGAAAAATCTCTTTCAAAGAACTTGTAGAGAGTGGCGGCTTCTAAGCTCAGTCAATTCACTCACCCTCCTTGATGTTGTAGTACATCTGCTACTAATTATTATATTTGGGAGCACATGGGGTGTCCAGCAAATAGGGGAATTTCCATAGGAACTCTTTCCACTTCTTCTCACGTCGTGGGTTTTATTGTTTGAGCTGTCCCTGTGCTAGCTGTCTTCACCCTGGGCATGTGTGCTGGGAGGTGGCTACGTGCTGCGCCATAGAGTGCTGGCCAGTGCGCAGTAGCAAGAAGGTCTAAGCGCATCTGGGGGGAAGACTTCGCCTGCAAAGCCTTTAAAGAAAGCTTTTCTACTGGCAAGCTTAAAAGACAAGCTAGGTCCAAACAGCTGGAGGAGAGCTGTGGCCTATATCACAAGCCCAGCTCCTCGGACACTTCTAGGTTGGAGAAGCTGCCCAAGAGTTTGGGAGAAAGTTTGGGTTTACGTCTTCGCTCCTGGCATTCTAAATGCCAATTCAGATCAGGACTGAATAACCCGACCTCGAAGATTGGAAACAATCGGCAGCTTGAGGAGTGACTGCTCAAAGAAGATGCCGACGCCTCCAAACTACAAAAGGGACTTCTAGCCCAGTACAGCACCTCCGGCAGAGCCACTTGCTACACCCACGCTTTCCCAGAAGCAGAGGTCTGAAAAGAACAGGAAGAAAGGGAGGCTACTGTAACAGAAGCAGTGCTTAAGTACCCAGAGCTGCAGTAGTTCAGCAGGGAGACCGTGGTATTGGGGGCACGCCCCCGCGAACGGAAGGATCCTGCTTTTGCCCACTCCAACTACATGCAGGGCCAGGACGCAGCTGCCGAGCACAAAGTTGCCTCATTTGCATAGTCCCGGGACCCACAGCGCCTGGGCAGCGGCCGGAGTGGGGGCTTCTCAGGCACAAGGAAAAGCTGGCTCTGAGTACGTTTGACCCGACCTGGAGTGGGAGAACTGACTCTAACTGTCCGGGATCCACTTTGTCCCATGATATCCTTTCACTAGGTGGGCGCTGTGGAGAGGCCAAGATTTGCAGAGCTAGGATCGAAGACAGAAACGGCCGCAACCCACGGAAAGGCGCCAGCCCTCTCGCTTCAGAGGAGCTGACTCTTGCCTGACCATGGTTCCCTTCCCTCCCGGTCCTAGGCTGTCTTCAAGCTTAGGGAAACCGCCCTAGGGTCAGTGCTCCAGACACCTTCTCTCGGAGGCGTTTGCTAAGCCGTAGCAGGAACAGGCCGGGCTGTGAAGCTCAGTGGGAGCCAGCCAGAGTGGGAGGGGTGTGTGCTTAGACACAGGCGCTCCCAGGCATAGCTGCCTACATTTTTTGGGCACTAGAGAGGAGTCACTGTGCCAAAGTGTCAGACTTGCATTGCGAAAGTGCATTTGCCTGCGGTGTGTGTGTGTGTGTGTGTGTGTGTGTGTTTGTATAAGCGAGAGAGAGAGAGAGAGAGAGAGAGAGAGAGCGAGCTAGAGAGAGGAAGAAAAGAGAGGAAGAGGGAGAGAGAGAGATGAGAGAGGGCGCTCAAGAAAGCCCCAGCACAAGTGAGTGAACTTTGTACCCGGAAGACTTTGGGTGGGGGGGATCCCAAGGGATGAGGCAAGGGTCAGCGCCAAGTGCAGACCTCTCCCCAATCCACAGACTTTGATAGGAGGACACAGGGTCAGAGTCAAGTTACGGCCCCTGGGTAGAGGCAGGGGACACGGTGGGTGGGGTTTAAGGGTAGTGGGGGGAGGGGATAAGAGGTCGAAAAGACCAATTAGAGCCCTTGAGGGTGATTTTCCACCACCTGAGGGGAAGGGTGGGGGGCTGGGGCAGCTTCCTGGCAGCGCTTAAGAGTTGCCCTAGCACCGAGATGGAGTCGCTGGGTGGCTGGCGGCTCCTAGTCAAGCCTAGACGGTGGGAGAAGTGGGACAGGGACTGGTTGCCACCTCTTCAGCAGAGGCAACTTTTCTCACCTGCACCTGGCAGGCCACAGCCCAGGGGGAGCAGTTTCAGCAGCAAATCCAAACCCTACCCCTCCAAGACATGGATCTAAGGATGAGGCTTTGGTTGGTCCTTTGAGTCAAAGTTGAAATTAACCTTTCTCAAGAATGGCATATACACTCTCAACCAACTATCTAGTCCACTCAAAACAAGTTTCCCCAGAAGGAGAAAACAAACAAACAAAACCCCCCCAAAACCCCATTGCATCCAAATAGTCCCAACAGCGGAAATGGTCTAATGATTACAATGAACACACAATCTTTCCCCATAACTCAGGTCAGAAATCAGAGAAAACAGATCTCCACGTGGAAGATGTTTGAAGTTAATGGAGAAAATAACAGGTTATCTAAAAACTGAACTGTTGGTTTAGGGTACCAAGGCACTGGGAGAAGGTCTTTGCCTACTCTCCTGTTTCTTGAAGATGTTCTTAGTAAGCACTGGTCTAGGAAAATATATATTTTTGTGTGTGTGTCAGCTCTTTTAGAAAGCTGCTACACACTCTGCTACAGTCGCCAAGATTTTTAATATGAAGATATGAAATGATCAGCGAATGTAACAATGTAATGATTCAGCAAATATTGTGCTGCAAGATCAGACCAGCAATAATTAAATCTTTAGAGTACTGGTGGCAGTTTTTCAGCTCCAAGTCGTCTTTTTTTTTCCCCACCCAGTCCGTAAGCAAACACACTAAGGCACACTCATTCCCAAACACATTTCAGAAGATACCTCAGTATTCCAAATAAGTAGGCTGTACTACTCAAAATATTGGGCAAAACTACCATACTGTAGCATTTACCATGCTTGAAGGAGAACAGCTGAACACACGCACATTTTCAATGATACTGAGACCTGTTTAATCTCATCCAAAAAAACAGGCATTCCTGTGGACGCTTGTTGCTAAGAGCAACATGCTTAAGTACCATCTAAAGGCATGAAGAAAGAAAAAAAAAATGCTACAGTAGGAATTTAGATATAACCTGTTGTCTCTCTCTGTCATTATCAGCCTTCTGGACTCCAGGTGTTTACGTGCTGAATGGGGGAGGGGAAAGTAGGATTCCCTTTAATATGTGAAAAGCATTCCTATCCTGGTTTCACAAAGCCTGAGAAAGATGAGAGATTTTATCAGTACAAAAAAAGCACATGGAAAAAAGGAAAGAGAGATGATGCCGTTGACATGATAAAAGATGCAGGCAATCACTTCAATTTAAATTTGACTGACTTAATGTATCTGTTTTTACCTCAAAAACCCATGCTCAGGATTATATAGTTTCTTGCACTCTTCAGTCTAAATCCACTTGAACTGTCAAAGGAGGCGCCCGCAGTGGGAGTGTTTACCTGGTTGGCTTTCTCCTCTCTCCCTCTTATCTACTTAAGGGAACTTTCCCTCACTAGTTCTGCTCTTACTAAAATTCCATTGGCCATCCACAGCAGCTGAGCGATGCCCACGCTTCATTTCCTCCAAGCAAACCTTCTGACCAGCATTTTCACGGAATCCCACGTTTAGATTTCCCTTCGAGCTCTTAAGAAACCCTGATTCCTTAGGAAAGTAATAGATTCCTCTAATATATAACTGCCACTCGACTCTTTTTGTCATGCCACGATGAAATAAAGATGCATACTTAGATTCCCATACACGACTACTCTCCGCCCCAATCCCCACTGTTAATCATTCATTAGATCAGGACGCGCGCCGTAAGAAAGCTGGGAGAGGAGGACTCACAAGTTAGAAACAACAAAACAGAAAACCCCTTTCTTATGACGCTATTTCACTTCAACGAAGGAGCAGCCTCCTCTTGCTAAGTAGAGCCTTCTTCTACCTTACAACACTATTTTTAAAAGCTCCGTGTCCCCGTGAGGGCATTAGGGGCTGGAAAAGCCGTGAAATTAACCTAAAAGGCTCTCTCATCACAAAAGAAATCCAAAGGGTTAGCGCCTTTCACTTGGCGGACCTGTCCGGGTCCCAGACCGAAGCGGACAGAGGCCAACTTGCCAAGGAGTTTGCAGGTACTGCCTCTCGAGCCCCGCAAGCCGAGAGGAGTGGAGACCCGGCGCGCGCTTCCCGCCCGCCAAGCCCGGAAGGCTCCCGCGGAGACAGGCGGGCGCAACCGCCGACTGAGCCCCCAGCGTCACCACCATCTCTGGCTACTGTGTGGAGGTAACGCTGTGACCACTGCCACACACTGGCACTCACTTCCCCCTCCCGGGGCTATTTTTTTTTTTTTTTTTAATAAAAGAAAGAGAAAAGGAAATGAAATGAAACGCGGGGGTTCTTTAAAACCCCGGGAGGCTCCGGAGCTGCGAACAGGTTGGGATGCACTGAGCCCACCCGCCTGTCAGAGTGAGCCCGCCTGTTTACATCCGGCTGCCTCGGAGCCGGATACCAGGCAATAGAGAGAGATGGGGAATCTTACCAAATCTTAATACATGTGTGGTTCCTTGGGAATATCCAATCCACAGTAAGCAGAGCAGGAGTTTAATGGTGCGCCTGAAGACTGGATTACTTAGAATCGGGGAAATAATCTTCATGGTGTTTCTGTGTCCACACGCGCGGCACCCACTTCCCCGATCTAGCGTTAGGCTCCCGGTTCGGGTAGGAATGAGGATGCGTCGAGTGGTGGCCGCAGACACGATCACGGCATGGTCACAGAGAGAGGAAGGAGTCTCCGCTTCCCAAACCCATTAGCAATCGCTGCATGTTCCTCACTCACTGCGCCAAGGAGCAACCTTCCACTGCAAGGGATGGTGGGACATCCATGTTAGTCGGGGAGCATCCGGGAGAAATCCAGCGCGCTCACCCACAATGTCCGGCCGCGAGAGTCTGGGGAAGCAAAGGAGGGGGAAATCAATAGGAAATCCAGCCTTGGAAACCTCTGAGGCGTCGGTAGCGAACCACAGTCCCAGCACAAAAGGCGCTTTGCTCGCAGAGGTTTTGCCAGGCCCTATTCTACTGCACTGCTGCACAGCTTCTGACGTGAAGCCAAGATTAAGTGAGAAAAATTGAGATAGCTGCTTGCCTGTTAAGGCTCCCTGCCAGCGAGCTTCCCAATATCTCTTATGCAACCGATCTCATCGCCCGCCTTGAGTTTCAAGAAAGAAGTCGGATTTATTTACGCGGAGGAAAGTGCTTTTATTTTCCTTAAGAGTCTTTGCTAAGAGAGTAACTGGTGTATGCAAGGGGACATCTTACAATCAGCTGATGAATTTTAATAAATGACAAGCTAAACCAAAGTCACTTTGCCTAGGAGTTGTAAAAAAGGAAGTGGTCTAAGGCAGAGGAAATTACTGCAAATATAACCTGTGTTTAGGTTGAAAGAAAGTCTTGTTTATATTCTTAAAATTTTGTCCAGGAGTGAATATAGATTGGAGTGCAATTACAGAAGTTAAGATAGTCTTTAAAAACTTGAGTGGACATTCCTTGATTACTACCCAGGAATCAAAAAAAAAAAATTTCTTCAAGTGATCTTTTAGGAGGAAAAGTGTTGAATTAAAATGAAGGAATCATACTTTTCCACCCATTTTTTTTTAGCTCACCTAAAATAGTTGTGCCTATATAAAAAGACAATGATGTTTAATTTGGTATAACAAACTCCAACGGCTTCAATAATTTATGCCCAAATTACTTCTCATTTTGGTATTTTGAGTATGTTTTTCTTTCAGAGACAAAATACGAGATCATAGCTTGGGCAAGATTGTCACAGTTTTGCCTAAAAATGCCTTATTTTTGTCTAGTGTTCTGGTCAGAATTTTTAGAGTCTTCAAGCAGTGACTGTCTTCGCTTTCATCAGGTGCAATTTATTCAAGGAAAAGAAAAGTACACAAGTATATATTCTATTAACCTGAAAATACATTTTGCTGTTGAAATAAGTAATATGCCATCATGCAGGCATAGAGATTAAAATACCCAGTCCTAATATTTTACATCTGTAAGTGAAACTGAGGTGGTTAGTAATAAGTATATTACTACATATTAATATTTTAAGTGATCAAGTAGAACAAAAGGTAAACTGCTGGGCCTGTTTCTTAAAAATAATCTGTTTTTCATAACCAACTAACAGGGCATAGGTTAAACCTTATGAAAAAATTTTAAGATTCTACCTTATTTGAAGAATATCTAATTTTTTAATAAAAAGGGATACGAGTACTATTTATTCCAGATAGCAAGAAAACAATGTAATGTTTTCATTCTATCATAGTGATTTTTTTCATTCTATTTTTTTCTTAAGGTAATAAAATGCTGATTTGAGAATAAAGCTACATTTTCCAAAAGTATTAAGTGGGCATTGACTTTTTTAAAAAAAGATGGAGGCATAACTGCAGTGTCAAAAATAAGTATCATGAATGACTAGTTCTGCAGTGTAGCAGGCAATTCAATCAAATAATCTGACTATTTGAGCACTTTAAAAGGAACACCTTGTGCTAAAACCAAGGGTATCTAGCGACTCCTTCAGTCCATGTTTAAAATATCTCTTGTAAGACATGTATAGTCCAATACGTTCTGTATTTGTTGTCTCATTTATCCTATTCTATTTGTTCTTTCCCTTTTTGATCCTAGCAGATAATAATAATGACAGCCAAAGCAACAGTAAATATTCTTAGTTTTTTTCATTTGTCAATATGATTGATATACATTATGTGAAAATAGCATGTCCTATTGTGACTAATCAAAATACTGCAGTTTTGCGGTATAGTTAGCTTTTAATAAAACCTGAGAAAACAAAATGTAGCATAAGTCCTTGTTCACATATTCTGTTAACATAATGGAATTTGACATTACAGTTGTAACTTCTCTACTTAAAACTAGCATTCTAAGCTATTTGGCTTTTGTGGGATTATTTATTGAACATCAGGTTGGAAAAATGAAAGATCAAGCTTCCGGATTCATGAAGTTCTTACCCAGTATATTAAACAGTAAAAAGTCTATCATAAATTTTTCTTACTAATAATTGGTCCCCAAAGAACCAAATCTGCACATACGCTAAATTTGGTTCATTTACATCCATCAACTAATCTGAAAGACTTCAGCATCACAGACAGTAAGTCCACCTGTCTAATTGAACTTCTGCAAGATAGGAGACGACCTTTCTTCAGGACCACGGACAGCGCTCCAGGCATTGATTTATTCTGGAGTAGTACACTCAAAGTAGTACATTGAATGGGTAATGTGCCATTTGAAGTGACAGTGTGAATATTTCTACAACACAGAGTCTGGGAATTTGAATTACAGCATTGTTCACATTGTCAAGAGGACTATTTTGTCAATTGTGTTGCGTGTATATTTCAGTGTGACTTACTGGGATTGCTTAGCATACCCAGGATGTGCTAATAGTCATCCTTTTCAGGGCATACTACTACAAAAGCCATCTACATTAACTGCGAGTTCCCTCATGAGCACTAAACTACTGTTTCTCAGCATTTAAAAAAATGCTTGAAAGACCACCAAGAATTCAGAATACTGAGTAATATGCTGTCAATGTTCAGTGGTTAAAAACATTTCTAAAATATATAATTAGTTATTGCTTGAATTCTCCACCTTCAGCTTTTCATCTGTTACAAGGGTAATCAGATCAATTCTCATTCGTTTTCATTAAAGTTTGCTCACTCCCAGGACAGAAACAATAACAACAACCCTTAAAAAAAAACCCAAAACTAAAACAAAAACAACAAAAGTCCTAAGATTACCTCCCCAATAATAGAATGGAAGGACTTGGTAGTAGAGATGATACTCAGAGTAGGGCAATTTTGAAGTTATTGCAAGTTTCTCCCTAATGCTGATACCATATGTCATAGTTCTAAGACTATATGAAGGATTGATAAGTCATTCTATAGTAGTCACTGACCAAATTGAGCTCTTTTTAAAATTGTTCCAGTTTTGTAATTTGCTTCTTTCTCAAAGGTAAAAAAAAAATACTATTTGGTGTCAGACAATCACATATTTAGCAATAGTGAGATTTACACACCTTATTGCATAGTTTCATTTGCTTTTTGTCTATTTTAACCATATGGCAACCTTGATTTCTAAGAGCCAAAGCTCTGTAGGTTCCAAGGTCAAAGCAGAGATGACAAACTGCAAATGCACACATATATGCACACACAGAGAGAAGCTGCATCTAAAGTAAGCCCCCCCCCACACACACACATACACACACACACACACACACACAGAAGGCTGACATGAAGAGATATCAAGCCTATGATAAATTAGCAAAGAACAAAATGCATATCATGTTTATGTAAAGCTCATTTCGACCACAACAAAATGCCATTAGCTTCATCTTTCACTGTGTTTTTATATTTACTGACACTGATGACCTCTTATTCTTGGGAACTATTACTTGAGAAGCAATTTTAGTTTTCTATTCTCCCAGTGAAAATGAATCTTATTCTAGTTAGCTGCCACCTGCTGGGGCATGTACAAATGTGTAATAATCCTTACAGCATAACATTTAAAAAGACAATGCCTATACCTTTTGCAAGAAATAGCAAATACATATCCCAGGACAACCTGAATTTCAAAGGTGTTTCAAAGGTTCTTCCACGCCATATCTATATTTAAATTTTTCACATGGAATTCTTTCTAAAGATTCCACTTGACTTGTCACCAAAGTCCTGCTGCTACATGACATTTGAGAAACCTCATCTTACAGTAATACCTGACCTATTCTTCCATGCATCTGGCCTGTTGTATGTAAGCTAAGCTAAAATAAACAGGCTGTTCATCTGTGGCATTAGAGGTGCCAGAGAATAAAGTCAGAGCTGATATCAGTTAAAAACACACTGTTGCATACTTGCACTTCACTCTT
This sequence comes from Procyon lotor, assembly GCA_028646535.1. Taxonomy (NCBI): domain Eukaryota; kingdom Metazoa; phylum Chordata; class Mammalia; order Carnivora; family Procyonidae; genus Procyon; species Procyon lotor. The sequence goes on from CM053608.1 coordinate 50,940,016, forward strand.
TCTAACTATGAATGCTATGCTATGCAATCCCTTGTGATTCCGAACACATATCAGCTGTTCCACTAACATTCTGCTGCATTGATGATTAATGACATTTAGAGTTTAATTAATTTTTAGATGCCAAAAATAAGTGTATCTTAATTAAGAAATTGAATTGGAATAGCTTTACATGTCCTGGAATCATTTTAATTTTCTTTTTAAAAATTTTAGTCTATGCAATCCCCAGTGGGTTTTAAATAGAAGAAAACAAACAGGTAAGACTTCCAGGCATCACTTATTTCTCAATCACCTTTCTTCTGTGTGTTTCATTTTGTTTGTTTATTTGTTTAATAAGTTTCTAAGGCCACTGAAAGCTGTCTTGATGGTTATAGGAATGGTTCCCATAAAAAGTTAGGCAAATCAAAATTGAAATATTATTACCTTTCAGTAACTAAACTACAAGCTAATTAAGATTCAAATGAATCAATCATCTCTTCTGAAATAAAAATAATCATTAATCCATAAGGTAATTTCTGATGACAGAATACTTACAGTATGAAGATGAAGAAATGCTAGAAGGTGATCTGTGTGTTACCAAAAGGATAGTAGTAGTAAGTTTTCTAACGTCCCCTATTCCCTAAGCTGGAAATCATTATCTAGGGAGTCTCGTCTAGGTCGTGGTGTTTAGTAAAGAACTCCTTGAAGGTAAAGATGTCAGGGGATGAGAGTCATTAAAAGTTTTTAACGTTTCTGATCCACCCTGGTGGGTGACTCCCCCTACCCTAATGGGACACCCTCTGAGTTTTTTCGGAAGCTCTCAATACTGGCATTGGTTAAAATGAATGTCTGTACTTCAACACAGAACTAAAGAGCAGGGTTAATGGAAAAATGGGCGGATGGAAGGAAGGCTGGGGAGTTCTTCAGACCCGCAGGCAGATACACAGATTCTTGCCATCTGTCTCTCTTCGCCTCGCGTGAGTCCCAGTAGCTGAGGCCACTTCCTGACACGTCCACTTATTAAATTATTTTATGTGGAGAACGCGAGCGCCTGCAGCCAACCGAGCCAGTTGTATCCTTGACGGGAATTGGCTGAGCCGAGCGGGACAAAGCCACTCGCAGCGAATCGGTCCAGCGGGTGCCCTGAGCGCACTGAGCTCCGTGGCGCTCCTCTTCGCCTTCTTCCTCTCCAGGCGTTAAAAGCCCCTCGCCCACCCCTGGTCCCTCCAGCGGGAACTTACACCTCGGGAGGCAGCCCGGAGCAGAGCCCACCCGGGGGAGTCCTTACCTCTCGCTGCGGGTGAGGTAGGCAGGACGGGGGAGGGGTGGTCCTCGGGGAGGAGCAGCCGGAGGAGGTCGGGCGGGAAGTCTGCGGCTCCCGGACAGAGGAGCGCAGCCGCGGGCGCCGAGCGCGAGTGACGGCGGCGGCGGAGACGGAGACCGTGGAGCAGCGGCGGCGGCGGCGGAGACAGACACGCCTCCTGGCGGGGGTTCCTCGCCTCTTGCTTTAAAGGCGCCGCGCTCCTTTCCCCGCGGCCAGTGCACACTCCCGGCGGCTGCGGCCACCAGGGCGCAGCGCACGCCCCCGGACCTCAGGAGCGAAAGTGCGAGAATTCTGGGCGCCTCCAGGCTTGGACGTTAAAAATCCCCTGGCCGGGACTTCATCTCCTGAGCACACTCCCGCCTGCTCTGGAATGGAGGGACCGGGACTGAGAGGTTCGGTCAGGGAGTGATGCAAACCCCCAAGGAATTCGCCCGGGCCCTGAGTGGTGACAACACCTACAAGGAGCCTGAGCACGTTTGGTTCTGGGCGGTGGCTTTTATACCTCTTCGAAACCATAGCAACGAAACTTATCTGCCGCCAGGAATTGGGGAGCAGCTGGTGGTCTCCAAAGTGGCCCTTTTAGTCCAACTACTGTCATTTCCCTTTGAGGTTTGCGGTAGAGATTGTGACCTGCGACTTACCACCACCTACACCTCCGGTGTACACTACTAACGCTCTCCCCCTGCGCTGCCCGTACCCCCTTAGACGCCTGGAATCCGAGTACCTCACCTCGCCTCGCCTCCGTGGCTGAAAGCAGAGACTTCTCCAGAGTGTCAGGGGGAGGGGGTGTTGGCGAAAAGTCTCTGTGCCTCTCTGGTGCCTACGGACGAAGGGCTTCGCACCAACACACCCAACCACCCCCCGCCCCGCCAGATCCTTGAACTATCAACCCAAACAAATTGCAGGAAGAAGTTGGGTTTGAGATCTGGTCGACGCCGAACCTGAGGTCGCAACTTCAAAGATTGGAGAAAATATCCTGGGGAGCAGTCCCAGCCCGGAGGCCGCCCGTCTAAATTCCCTGGAGGATTTTTTATTGGGCGGGAGGTGGGCCGTAGCACCTAAGAGCATGAGTCTTCCCTTGGCTGGGCTTCAGGGAGGAGCCGCTGGCGGCGAGCCCTGCAGGCTTCCCCTGCTTCTCAGCAGAAACGATTAGCTTCTGCAAACAATCTCTGATTTCTGCTCCTCTGGGTCGGATAAGTCAACATCTATTCAATACCATTGCTATTTTATCCTCGGCCCTACAATATTAACTAGAGTAGAGACTTAGCAAGTTGCCGCGGGAGGAAGTTGGCGAGCAGAGATTCGAGGGAAGGTTTAAGTGAGGCTGAGCGGGAGCAGGCCGCCTCTGAGCAGGGAGACAATTTGCAAAGGGGCTGTAAGAGGAAGGGCCCGGTGAAGTCCCGCGGCTCTGCGGAGTCCTCCAACAGCCCTGATCCCCGGCGGCACTCAAATCTGTAATTTTGAAGGCCCGGAAGTAGAGAGGCTCTGCGTTTCCAGGCACTGATTGTCTTGGCTGAAGACAATGTTCGTCCTTTGGTTGCTTCTTTCTTTGCAACCCCCTTACAATTAAGCCCCCGCCGGAGCCTGGCTCAGCATTGCCAAGGTGCACGCCCTGGGGCTAGCGCCTTATTCAGCCTAGTCCTGCAACACACCGGAACAGTCCTGCCAAACCCTACCTGGCTCTCAAGCAAAACCACCAGTCTCTAGCTTCTTGAACACCACTGCGGAATCTCTGTGCCTCCTACCTGCCTAGTGCGCCCGCCCAGGTTGGGGAGACTCAGGACTCACAGAGGTTAAGGAGAGATTAGTTAGCGGCAATGGAGAGTCTGTTAGTCATTTAAAGATCCAGGGGGTGGCAGGGAGGCTCCCGTAATTAAGTCAACAGCAGCCTTGTTGTACGGAGTAAATAAATAGTCAATGACTCCATTGTGCCTCGTGGAGCGGGCAGCACAGACGCGTGACTGGCTCTGGGCGCCTGGGCTCCAGCTGCTGTGACCTGCAGCCTAATGGGCCCTCGAGGCACAGCCCAGTTTGGGCCCGGCCAGGGAAAAATACCCTATTCAGTCCCATTCCCCCCCGCAGGAAGAATGGAGACAACTTGTCTACTGGCCAAAGACACCCTCCTTGTCATCATGCAATCCGGCCTCCCCACTTCCAGGGAAGGAGGAGCAAAACCCTGCACACAGAGTAGATTCCAGAGCAAATCCCTGGGTGAGGGCATCCCGCTCTGTTCTGTGGTGGCTGTGAGAGAGTAGAACAGGGAGTGTGTCTCGTTTGACTTTAAGTGTTCAGCATAGGGTTTGGCATGCAGTGGGTACTGAGTGAAAGAATGAGGGGATTACTGGATCAACCTTCCACATTCCACACTGTTGTCCCCAACCTCCTTTTATCTGGGAAAGGAGAGGCTTCAAACAACTTCCTCTAAGTGCTATGTGTATTCTTAGAACCAAATCATAAATTTCTTTTCCAGAACAACTAGGACACATTTATAAAGAAAGAAATAGCAAGCACTAGCAAGGGCTTGGAGGGCAGGGGGAAAGAGCTAAGAGAATGAAGCAAATCAAGATTATGCATGTTGTGACAAATTCATTTCCTCAGTAACAAAATGTTGTGTGAATTCTAATTTGAAAAGTAGAATAACAAGGGAGCATTAGACTACACACACCCATTTAACCCTTCAAAATAATATTCTTCAACACTATAGAGAGATATTTTCCATAATTTATTTCAGAGTTTATGAGGTTATACCTTAAGGAATCAGACTCCAAGTCTCTTTAAGGGCAGCAGTGAAACTTTTTCTTCTCCATTCCCATCTGTAAGAATTAATCTTCTGTCTCTGAGGAGGTCTGAGGAGGTCACTGAGTCCCTCAGCTAAAGTCTTGTGTGGGAACCACCTCTCTATCTTCCCTTTCTTACTTACCTCTCAAAGTATTCTTAGAACTTTAGCACGTCTACAATTCTGCTCCTGAGAGCCCAGCAAGGACCAGTCTGAATTCCCAAGCTGAATACAGGTTTCGTTTGTTTGTTCCTTTGTTTTTGTCAGTTTTGTTTATATTGAATTACAGTCAAAAGGTATTACTTTGGATCATTTAGTCCCAACCCTTCATCTTACAAGTCACACCCTACAAAGCAAGAGAAGAGGAGTGACTTGCTCAGGATGTGGTAGAATGAAAACTGCCTTCTACCTGTGTAGAGCAGCATCAGGCTGCCTCCTGTCATCCTCTTACAAAACTTAGAATCATATGAAGTTAAGACGAAAAGAGACTTCAAGGACTTCTACTCTATTTCAGGGTCACAGAACTTTCTCTCATCTAGAAAAAAAATGTACACATTTAGATGGCCTTGAAATTTTTCATACAGTAATAGAAGATGCACATATCCCCTGAAGCTCATTGTGGGGGAATCCAATCTCCAGATCCTAGGCTAAAAACCTTCAACCTACTTCCAACATCATTTTACAGCTGATGAAATCTAAGGAACAACAACAAGAACTGTAGGGTCAGAGAGCATTAGGTCCAATTCCTGGATGCTAGGTGTCCTGATTCCCACCAATTGTTACTCCCTCAGGTCTTCTTAGCTGTAATTGGACATAAATTACATTGAGGTATTAATAACTCATAATGACTTAATGGATTTTTCTCGCAGAATAATTAATATCTGACCTAGAAGAATAGGATCTATTATTCACTTCTGAAACCTCTCAATATATTTACTGAGTGCATACTATCTATCAGGCAGTGCTCTACTGCTAGCAAAATGGCAGTAAACAAATGAAACAAAACCCCTGCCCTCACTGTAGACAGTTTAGTGCCAGGAAGATAGATAATAAACAAATAGATGAGCAAAAATATAAGACGTCAGATGGCAAGGAGTGTTATAGAAAACGCTAAGGCAAAGTGAGCTGAATAGGGCATATTGGGAACAGAGGCATGGGTATTGCTTTACACAGGGTGGTCAGGGAAAGTCTCCCTGAGTAGTTGACATTGGAGTAGAACTCTGAAGGAAGTAAGGGAAAGATCTATGTACATAGTTGGAAGAAGAAGGAACAGTGTCAAGATCCTATGATTCGAACAAGTGTAAAGCTCCTAAGGAAAATCAATGAGGCCAATTCCCAGAGATGAGACAAGAGATTGAAGGAAAATCCAGTCAGAGAGGAGCAGAAGGTTGGGTCCTAGAGGATTTTGGATTTTCCTCTAAAAACAATACTGAAGCTTTGGGAGGAGTTTGACCAGAAGAGTAGTATGATCTGACATAAATCTAAAAGGATATCTCTGGCTGTGCTATTAAGATTGCCCAGACTTAATAAAGGGCAAGCAAAACATGTAAGCAAGACAACCATTTAAGAGGCTACTGTACTAATCCATAGTAGAGCCATTTATGGACAGCACCAGGACAGTGGCATGAGGATGGTTAAAAAAAAAAAAAAGTGGTCAAATTATAGATTAAGTAAGGCTGAGAGAACCAAGATTTTTCCCAAAAGCCTAGTGAACGCAGTAATCCTCTAATCCTCCAAATGAGTGACTGCTTAGCTCTGCTAAATGCCACTGATAGGTGAAATGAGTGAGCCCTAAGAATTGGCCACTTGATTTGATGATGTGGAAGCCACTAGTGAGCTTGATGAGAGCATGCTAGAATAATGGTAGAGATTAAAGCATGCCTGAAATAGGTTCAAGAGAGAATAAGAGGAGAGGAATTGAAGATGGAGAATTCTCCAAGGAATTTTGCTCAAAAGTAGAGAGGAGAAACAGGGCAGTATCTAAAGAACAAGGTGGAGTCAAGGCATTTTATTTTTAAACTGAAGATAATACAGAATATTGTTATATTCTAAATATTGTTATATTCTAAATATTCTAAATATATTCTAAATATTCTAGAATTCTAAAAATTCTAAAAATTGTATTCTAAATATTCTGATTATTATTAGTATTTTGTATTCTGTATTAGTATTCTGATAAGAGTAAATCAACTGATGTTGGAAGAGAGATGGATGTCCTTAACTAGTCAAGAGAGGATGGAATTGAGTAGACAAGCAGAGGGGTTAGCCTTGAATTAGAAGGGTCCATTAATTCAAGAAACAGGAGGAATTGATAATAGATAAAGTGGTTTATTTTAATAGGTAAGTGTGTTATTGAGGACCTACTTTTCCAATGTGAGCTCTAAAGCCCCATGCCAGGTTGCCTTGCTCCATAGACATCTTCCTTACTATTCTCTGCCTCCTACCATCTTAACTCTCATAAAGGTACCTGCTTGCATGGTCCTACCCAATAGCTTACATACTGAATTTTTCAGAAAGGAAACAGAAAAGAAGGAGAAAACAGGAAGTAGAAGAGGATGTGAAGTCCTCTTCTTATTCTTTGCATTTTCCTTATGAAATAATCATAAAAAAAAAACATAAGCTAAGAGTCTTGGAAAGGAGAGAACATATTAGATGTTTAGGGAGAATAGGAAAAGTGTAAAAATTTTTTATTTAGGAGAATAGAAGAGTAAAAAGATAATGAAATGTACTTGAATACTTGACCAACGCTCAGACCCACTTAAAATTAATGATCAAGAATCTAACCAGTGAGCATGATTGTGTACTTTTCTTTTAAAGTTTTATGTTCATTTAACCCCACACCCAACATGGGGCTTGAACTCAGCCCCCTGAGATCAAGAGTCACATACTTTTCTGACTGAGCCAGCAAGGCCCTCCTGGTACTTTTCTTTAGGCAAGTTCAGTGTACAAGTGCCGGTTTGGAATAGGTACAGAGTTGAGTTAAGAAGAGTTGAGATTTTGCCAGGCAAGTGTGATGATGAGATAGAGAGATAATGGACTTAAACGTGTATGTAAGGTTGTTGTTATGTTGATAAACCCTGGAGACCAAGACTAAAGTGAGGATACAAAGAAGCAAGACGGGATCAAGAAAGCTGATAGAATTAGTGGGGTCACTCTTTGGTAGAAGTTTTGCTATAGCTGGGGTAGTGAAGAGAGTGAATGAGTTGAAAAGGTAGGAGGTAATAGTTTAAAAGTTGTTAGAGATACTTGAATTTAAAATTATAGAGAAGATATAGCTTTGGATAATGATAAAGTCTAGGACCTCATTGTTAAAGATCAACTAGCCACATGTGACTATAAATATTGATTAATTAAAATTAGCTGTCATAGTGAGTTTGTTGAAAAAGACCACGAGCCCTGTGGGATTGGCTATATGTAAGAGTCCACACAAAAGCCTAAGAATTTTATATACAAAGATTCTTCTTTAGAAAAAAAAAGATTTACTTATTTATTTTAGAGAGAAAAAGAGTGAGTGTATGTGAGCATCTGAGGAAAGGCAGACAGAGAGAGAGAGAGAAAGAGAGAGAGAGAATCCTGAAGCAGACTCCCTGCTGAGCAGGGAGCCCGATGCAGGGCTTATCCCAGGACCCTAAGATCATGACCTAAGCTGAAATCAAGACTTCACTGCTTAACTGATTGAACCACTCGGGGGCCCCTGTACACAAAGATTCTTGATGATCTTGAGCAAATTCCTAAGAATTCAGCATATAGAAAGTATACAGAGCAGATTACAAATGAAAAGCTAATTATGGTTAAAGCAGAACCAGATGCTAAGAAATTAGAAGATTAACTTCAGAGTGGTCTAAAGAGATGATTCTTCAGGCTGAAAATGAACTAAGCCTGGCAATAAAAAGGATACAGAGGAAACCATGGGACTCTTTGGCAGAAGAGCCTCCTGCCAACCAATGGAAAGGGCCAATATAATCATTATTAAGTAAATAGTGTGTTGATGGGAAACTGATGTAATTAAATGTTCTGTTACATAAAGAAAAATACAGTTCCTCAGTCACATCAGCCACTTTTCTAATGGCCGATAGTCACATGCCTCTGAAGGCTACCATATTGGGCCATCAGACACATCAGATACTGAATATTTCCACCATTACAGGAAGTTCTGGTAGGATAGTTACAGAGAAAGTCTGGGAGTGGGTGATAGAGGTAGGTAGAGGACAAGATAGTTAGAGGAATAATGTTCTAGGGAGAGAGGCAAGGGTATTTGAAGTATCATTGATTTGGATATTGAATTCATCAATAATGATCACAGGAATATTTCTGGTGAGAGTGACAATGAGATATCTTCAAGGAATGGAGTGACAGTGATAGAGGTACAGAAAGGAAGGTTAATGAGTGATAAAAGTCTGTTAGCATAAACATTAAAGTTCAAGGGTTTCAGGAAGTAAGAGTGAACACTGATATCTGGAAGCAGCAAGAATACCTACTCCATCTCTAGGCCCAGTAGCAGCAGAGGTGAGGAAGAGAAACAGCCATCACATGAGAGGTCTGCAATTCTCTGAATGAGAAATTCAGAGAAGAAGCTGGTAACAGACTAAAAATTCACAGGGTACAGGGGGAGGGTTTTGATTTGGGGATCTACATAGCAATTTGGAGACGAGAAGTGATTTGGGATGATCTCCAAGCCCAAGGTTTCCTTGTAAGGGCTGATATAAATAGAGATGAAGGTCAAGTTGGGTTAAGCCTAATGGTCTCCAAGGCATATTGCAGTGCTGAGATTGCATTAGTGTGGGGTAGATGAGTGGGATTGTTCTGAGATCCTCTTTTTACTTCTGCCTGTGAAAGTATGGGTCAGGGAAGATCATTGTTGCCAGACTTCAGAACTCTTGAGACTTTTGCCTGCTATTATGCCTAAAGGAGATGTCCATCCATTGTCTGGGAAGAGGAGGGAGAGAGAGATATGAGCACCTCCTCCAATGTACTTTCTCCCTCTCACCATGAATGTAGAACATACAATTGATCTTCTTTATCTTGGAAAACACCATATCCAGACTGAACAATTCCTTGAGACCTCCAGACCACCTGAAATGACTAAATCATTAGCTTATATAGTCAGTCCATTGCTTCATATATAAACCTGTTTCCACTCAGTATATTTCATATTTACTGCATCCCACTTTATCAGTGTGAAAATTTGGTCACTTAGTCACTTTATTTTTGCCTGGATTCCTGGGATCATACCAAGACCTAAATACTCTGTAAGTACTCTGCTTTGATGACTTATAAATCTTTAAATTTTCCAAAGATTCTCACTCACTCTTTCTACCAGTATACATTTAGATTCCTTGGTAGTTTGTACTGTCTTCCCTCAACCACCTTATTATTACTGTCCCTTCTCTCACTAATTCCTATACCTCCAAGTCCTTCTCAATCCCTAGCTAACTAATTAATTCTTTTAGCAAGTATTTATTGATTATATACTGTGTTTCAGGGAAATGAGGACAAAACAGTGAGAAAAAAATGTATACAGTACACTTTGTAAGGTATTTCTAAAGACATATGGTAACTTCTGTTAACAAGACTAGGACATTCTTGCTTCTCATTTTGCAGGAAGCGCTGATATAAAGGCAGAAATGGGTGGCTCAGTCAGTTAATGTCAGACACTTGATTTCAGCTCAGGTCATGATCTCAGGGTCGTGGGATCGAACCCCCACATTAGGCTCCTCGCTCAACATAGAGTCTGCTTGTCCCTCTCTGCTCCCCTCCCTGCCACCAACTCAAATAAATAAATAAACAAACAAACAAATAAATGAAATCTTTTAAAAATTATAAAGGCAGGAATGTATCAGCAGTATATACCTCAGTAGCATCTTTTAGAGAGGCATTATCAGAAAATACTTCTTACTGGATTCCCCATCCCACCCATAGCAAAGGAGGAGATAAGCCATACAAAGACAGTGAAAATCATTAGGAGTATGAAAAAAATGGAGGATTGCCACTCTGGTGGGATAAGAAGGCATACAGGGACAGAAGTACTTGTTTCCCCAAAGCAAAGGAACTAATTTGCCGGATCTAGAGGGAATTGCCAAATACAAATCCTCAGGGTCATACTCTACCTACCCTGATTGATCTCTACTCTTTCTTAGAGGCTTAATGCCAGGTTTCAGGGGAAGAAAATTATTTACATACGTCCTGCTCTATACTAGGGGCACTTTCACATAAAATATCACATTTAATTCTTTGAACAGTCTTATCAAATGCATAATTCCTTTTTTTTTAAAGATTTTATTTATTTATTTGATAGAGAGAGATCACAAGTAGGCAGAAAGGCAGGCAGAGAGAGAGGGGGGAAGCAGGTGCCCTGTTGAGCAGAGAGCCCGATCTGGGGCTTGATCCCAGGACCCTGAGACCAAGACCTGAGCTGGAGGCAGAGGCTTTAACCCACTGAGCCACCCAGGTGCCCCAAATGCATAATTCCTATTTTAAGGATGATAAAACTAATACAGAGAGAGGTCACGTAACTTGCCTATGGGCATACAGTGAGCAAATGCAAAACTAGGATTAAAACCTTTGTAGTTTATTGTTCTCGCAAGTACATCAAGGAAAGCAGGTAGAAGACAGTGGTATCTGTCCCAGCTCTCTGCCTCCTTCCCAAAGGGTGTCAGATGTTTCTTACGAACTGTTAGGGATAAAGCCCTACAGATTAGGCTGAGGATTCCCAGGGTTGGAGAATATGGAGCAACTAGGATTGAGCAGATTTGCTCCCTCAGCAAATCCCTGAGAAAAGGCTTTGTCTGGAGCCCAAAAATCAGAAACAGCTGCCTCTCAGAGGGGACGCTAGCTTAAAAGCAAGCAGAAGGCTCTTATTCTCAGATTTTATCAGAGTCCAAGGAAAACCCTAGAATCTGATCGGATCGCTTGAGTGTTCTCAAAGAACCTAAAGGATATTCTTTGCCAAGAGCTCATTTCTTGCAATAAGTCAGAACTAAAGATAAAAACTTCTAGTAATGACCCTTGATCCATAATGATAATATCTTCCTAGTTATTCCTTCCCTAGGAGAATCTATACCTGCTAGCTATATTCTAACTTTCTGACCATACAATTGTTTGGTGCCTTCCAAAGTGGGAACTGGAGATTATTTCAAAGAACATTGTGTTCATGGGTTGTTTCAATCAATGATAGGGTAGGGTTTACTTGTCTATGTCACAGGATTCAAGCAAACTTTGTTGCCGAGAGCCGCAGAAACCTCGCCGTTTGACACGGTCCAGCGAGGACATGGCAGGTTTGCCCGACTCCTGCCATATGAACGGGATCGGTATCTCCTCCTATATCTCTTTGTGTTACTCGAATTCCTTTCTTCTTCTTGGCCTAAGCCTTTTGCTCAAGTTGAGGCTCTGACCCACTTAACCTGCTTCTAAACCAGACCGACATTTCC
>CM053608.1:50952018-50992652 GCA_028646535.1 Procyon lotor
ATATACGCGACTAAATCTTTTTCCAATATATAGAAGCAGTCATAAAAATTGTTGTTGAGGGTCTTGTTGTTCAAAATGAGATAAGCCTGTCTCTGCCTCGGTCTTAGAAAAAACTATAGGTTCTACAAAAAACTTTTGTTGATCTAAGCCCCCTTATCTGAGAAAATCATTGACTGTTTTCCATGTAACCTGCTGCCTATAAATAAAGAGTCAAACACCAATGAGGCAGAGATGCCTGCCTGGTGACTGAAAGAATCCTCTGGCTCTCTCACTCCTTTCGCCGACACCGTCCATCCTTCAGGGAACCCCTGGACTGCCTGGGCTGAACCCCGGCACTTTGTAAACTGGTTCAGAATGTCAAATAGGGCTTTATTAATTATTTTTTATTCAGCACTGAAACATTCTGATTGATTCACTTCATCATAAAAGAAGTTGTTGGATACAAAATTAAGGCTGTTGCCTTAATGGGCCCTGCCTGGAGAAGTCATCTGTACTAGAGAAAGCTGCTAGGTAGGAACTTTAAAACTGACCAGGGTGCCAATAGATTTTCCTCCTTTACTTTAAAGTAGTGATTCTAATTAGCAAAGTTTTCAAGTTTCTTATTGCAGGTGAGCCCAACTTCAAGGACTGACATTCATTAAGGATATGGACACTGCTGACCACGTACCTTTCATATTCCTTCCCACAGAAGGATCACATGGGCTGCTGGAGCTGGGCTGTCACGGCCTCGTTTGGATGTGCACTGTTGGAGAGCACACAACAGAGGTAATAGATTTCAGTGATGGTTTTTAATTCTGTAAATTAACAGATGAGGCAGTAAGTTTAAAATGAAGAGGAAAGGAAAGGACGTTGGAATGGAAATGTAGGACCATATTCTGTACACTAAAGGAAAGTGTGAGAAGCAGAAAATAAACCTTGATTTTGCAATCTGTTGTCCTGACAAACTTTTAATATACAACTGTTTAATCTGCTGACAGATCAGTGTCCCTTTCTAAACATATGTTAAATTTGAGTGCAAAGAGATGAACAGTAGCAATGCATCACTTAACTGCATCAACATTTTATGTAATTGATCATGTAAAAATCAGAAGCCGATTTAGCCTTTTCTGTGGACTGTAGGGACTAAGGGTCTGTTGACTACATTTCTACTTCACAAACAGAGCTATCCAACTAAGACCTGTTTACAAACTGCAAATGTGGTCAAACACACTGTCCTTGATACTTTATTTGCTTTTCGAGACTGACGAATTGATAACTTTGGAGTTATTTCTACAAAACTAGATACAAATATAATTAGGAAACTAGAAGAAAAGAATCTGTGATATGGAAATGAAAGATACCTGATAATTAAAAATTGTTATTTTGGTGAGTAAAACAGAAAAAAATGTAGTAAGTTCCATATTTTCCAATATTTACTCATTTTAAAACAAGACATAGGTTTCATATTTATCTGCAGTTCATTATAGTTATAATGTTATAATAAGGGAATTAGGAATTAAGATCCAATTGTCAGAAGCCAGAATTATGGAAATTGGTCTCAATTACAAGAGGGTGAATATAGGATTTGCAGATCCTTTTCACTTATTTCTCCTCATTCTATACTTATTATAACCATTACAGAGAGTCAAGGGATATATTCTCCTCACTTTATAAATGAAGAGCAAAAGGTTCAGAACAATTTTATGGCCCAGCAAAAACAACACTACACTAAGAGTTCCACCAGCTGAATTTCTATTTAAATATAATGTCTTTGATAATTCAGTTAACACCTATATGCTTCTGTTTCCTCATTTGTAAAATCAGGAGCAGGAATTTATTTTGAAATCTATGAGGTCCTTGCAATTAAAACAAGCAAACAAAAAAGAATAGTTCCTTGAACAGAACCAGGATCTCATTAAAGTCACTGGTGGAACAGGGGCAATACTCACGCCTCCAGACTGACGACTATCCAGATAATGAAACATATCTGAAATCAAAAGCTAAATTGCAGAAGATGTATAGTTCTCTGCTTTTTTCTCTTCATTAAGCGTCATCAGGAACACACAATCTAACTGAAATATATCTTCCTACCAAAGAGAGATATATTTGGTTCACTTAGCAAAAACCACTAAAAATACTAATTTGATAAATTTTTGTCTAAAGTTAACATATATAGGAAATGATAACAAACATTTTTATAAACATCACCCTGATTAAACTCACTCATTATTTCAACATAAGCAGCTAAGCATATCTAAAGAAAGTATACAGCTGAATGTGCTGGGTTGAAATTCATGTCTACCTAAAATTCATGTCCACCTAGAACCTATGAATGTGACCTTATTTGGCAAGAAAACCTTTGTAGGTGTGATCAAATTAAGATGAGGTCATACTGGACTAGAGGGGGTCCTAAATCCAATACGGCTGGTATCTTAGAAGAAAAGAGAAATTTGGACACGGATACACACACACACACACACACACACACACACACACACACACACAGAGGTATGCCATGAGAAGATGGGGGCAGAGAGAGGAGTGATACATCAACATACCAAGGAATACCAAGGATTGCCAGCAACCACCAATAGCTAAGGGAGGGGCATGAAATAATTTCTCCCTCAGAAGTCCCAGAAGGAACCAACACTGCCAATACTTTCATTTTGGATTTCCGACCTCCAGGACTGTTAGAATAAATTGCTGCTGTTTTAAGTCACTCACATTGCGGTACTTTGTTATGGCAGACCTAGGAAACTTATACATGGACAGTCTGACCAAACAATATTAGCAACTATTCATTTCAATTCAACTCTCAACACAGACCTGCAATTTTGCTCTCCAACCATTCTATAAAATTATCTCACATCTCCTGCTTTCCCCCTCCAAACCCTCATCTCAGCTTGTAACATGTTTCGTTCCTACTCAAGACAAAAGAAGCCATCAGACAGGAATTCTCTCCTCACCCATCAGCAAGTATACTCTGCTGCTTCCACCAGTTTCCATATCATGGCATATACTTGATCTTCCAAAAGATGGCATGATCCCACTTTATCTTTTGAAGGTCATCCTGTGACTGGTGTCCTAGATTCTGCTCCTTCATACATTTTTTTTTTAAGATTTTTTTTTTATTTATTTGACAGAGAGAAACACAGCAAGAGAGGGAACACAAGCAGAGGGAATGGTAGCGGGAGAAGCAGGCTCCCTGCCGAACAAAGAGCCTGATGTGGGGCTCGATCCCAGGACCCTGGGATCATGACCTGAGCCGAAGGCAGACGCTTGACGACTGAGCCACCCAGGCGCCCCTCCTTCATACATTTGATCCTGTCGTTATGCATCTCCTTCTTAAAAGAGAAAAGAAAGAAGATTCCATCCCATGTCTCCTTCAGCTACAGTCCTGTTTCTTTGCTTATCTCCAAAGCAGAAGTTTTGAGTCATCTGAGCCTGTTTCTATTTCCTTACATCACCATATTGGCATATTCCATTTGAGCATTTATCCCCTACATCCCATTAGAATTGCTCTTGACAAGATCACTAGCCTGTTCCATGTTGCTCAGTTCCATGTTCCTGTTTCTCTCTTTATCTTCTTGATTTTTCAAGAGCATTTCACACTTGTAGACCAGTATCACTTTGTTCAAATACTTTTATTATGATGACTTTAAATGCTTTTGTTAATGTCTTTGTTGTTATAATTATTTTAATATTGGTTGTACCATGTTTTTCTGCTTTTCTTTTTCAGTGTCCTTTATGGGATCTCCTTTGTGTTGCTGACTTCTAAATGTTGGAGTGATCCAGTTTTAGATCTTCTCTTATACTTCCAAGTAAATTAATCCAAGTGCAATGGCTTTAAAACACCATCTGTAGGCTAAAGACCTAAAATGTTTTATCTTCAATTCTTTCTTCTTTCATAAGCTCTAGACTCATACTCAATTCCATCTGAATGTCTAAAAGGACCATGTCTCAAACAGAGCTTCAGATCCACCTGAAATCTTTTACTGTTAGTCTATCCCATATCATAAATAGCAGCAATATTTGCTCCATCGTTTGAGTCAAAACCATGAGTTACTCATGATTCTCCTCTTTCTCTTACCACTAGCTCCACTGCAATATCATCACCAAGTACTGTTAGCTCTCCTTTCAAAATCTTTCAAAATTGTCTCCACCTTTTCATGTTCATTTCCATGACCTTGACCCAAGCCACCATCAGGTCTCATCTAGCCCACTGCCATAACAAGTTAAATTGTATCCTTTCTGCTCTTGTCCTCCAAAATCCATTCCCCACATAGAACCAAAGTTATCATACATGGCATCTACCTACTTGAAACTCTCCGATACCTGCTCCATTCAATTAACTTTATAATACTCAACTCTTTACCATGGTCCTACGAAACCTACTGATCTCTCTAACTTAATTGCCTATCAAGTTTACCATCTGTCACAATGGCCTCAGCCACACTGTTGGGTTTTTCCCTTTTTTCTGAATACACTATGTATCCTTAGCCCTCATGGTCTTTGTGCTCATTTGCTCACTTTGCCACACTTCCTGTTCCTTCTGCCTAGAGTTATCTTGCCATAGATCTTCATGTGGTTGAATTTTTCTCATCTTTCAGGTTTTAGTTTAGTTGTTACCTTCTCTAAGATGGCTTTCCTAGCCATTCGACTGCACCTGCTATAGTCCATCATGTTTTCCTGTTTCCTTTTCTTCTTAGCATGTATAATTATCTGCTTCTATGTAATATAAGCCCCATAAGGCACCTGAGTGGCTCAGAAGGTTGAGACCTCTGCCTTCAGCTCAGGTCATGATCTCAGGGTCCTGGGATCAAGCCCAGCATCGGGCTCTCTGCTCAGTGGGGAGCCTGCTTCCTCCTCTCTCTCTGCCTGCTTCTCTGCCTACTTGTTATCTCTCTCTGTCAAATTAAGCCCCACAAAAATAGGGAACATGATTTCTTTATTTATCACTCTCCTCTTAGGACCTGACATAGATTAAGTGGATAACAAATATTTATTGATGAAATTTCATTATCTCACAAGTACTATGCAAAATGCAGCTTAGATACAGAGATATTATAATTTTATACATGTAAAACATCACATTATATTTATCTCATATTTTTCATATCATATGCAATTTAAATTATGAATTATGTCCATTCATAATTACTAGCTAAAATATTATAATTATTTCTCTAGACTTAAAAACTTCAGATCTTTTTTTTCTCTTCCAAAAATAGAATTTCACAATTAAATACAAGGAATAAAGAGCTCACAGCAGATGACCAATTTTTAGAGTAAGCCTCTGTTGTTTTTCTGGTCATCGGACAGCAATTCCAGAAGACAGAAATTCCCAGGGCTTTTAGGGCATATCTTAGAAGTGCCTTGGCCTTTTTACCGTCACTAAGACAAAATTATTGGGTTAATATAAATTCTAACTATTCTTTTCCCAAGATTACTTGTTTGTGATTGTTTAAGGCTCTATCTGGTGACCTATATTCAACTTTCTCCAGTAAAATCTGATGAGAGCATAGGAAAGAGAAAACTATGTGTTGTTTTTTCTGGGTTCTCATACCACTTGGAGGATTGAAGAAGGAATACATGTTTATTGAAACTGTTATATGCAGACATTCTCTTGGGTGTTTTGCATATTTTACTTCATTAAATTTTGCTAAAACAATCCTTCAGGGAAGGTGTAGAGATTAACTCTGAGTGGTCTTCAGATGTTAGGTCTACTCAGTGAGTGTTGGGCTTAGTTCTGCTTAGTTCCAAAGTTCATACTCTTTCCACTCCACTCTCTGAGAACGACTTTGATAACAAAGATATAGCATTTTTAAAGTGATATGTATTAGGTCAGATAGGAGGCCTTCTCCTGGCTGAGCACATGCTTTGATAATGTGCTTGGTTTCACATCAGTACCATCAAGGAATTTTTAAAATAGTATTCCCTATTTTCTATAAGAGTGGTTTTATTCCAGAAGGACAACTCTGAAACATTTTGAAAGTAAACTAATTTTCAGGGCCTTATCTCAGCATATTGTTGGGATATCTCATTTATATATCAGTTTTCTTATACTATTTCATACAGACAACAACAACAACAACAATAAAAAAAGAAACGTTTGCTTTTTTTTTTTTCCTGGTTGAAATACCTTTTGAACAGAAAAGAATCCTAACTTCCAACTCAATTGACCCTATATAAACTCTTCAAGTTCAAAACTGATTTTCAGTCTGGCAGTTTCTGTTGCCTACAATGTAAAGGTGAAGGAAATCTAAGATTAGACCTTCAAATGTGGGAAAGAAAGATGTAATTGGTAGAAAACAGGAGAAGATGTGTGCCCTAGCTCACTTCAACTGCAAAATGAGGACTATTCCACCTTGGGTAAAGATGTTTTTGAAGTTTGGAGGATATTGATAAAACAACATTCTCAGACTATGGTAAAGTCTTCTTATATAGTAATTATATTAATTAATTTATATACATCTTGTATACTCCTTAATTAAGGTTTGGAACACACGGATCTGAATATAGCGCAAAATAATTGAAATCAGAAACTTTTGAGAATATTTTACTTATATTTACATGCGAATGTTTCTAACTAGAAAACATGAACACACATGAAAATATAACATGGGTACTTATTTACAAGTATAGAATTTCTGCCTTTATTTTTTAACCTCCTCTATCTCCCTTAAGAGTACACAGACATACAGTGATTTTTGTCTCTGTCAAAGAAAGTGCTACAATTTCTAAAGCTGCCCATTGAGTGTTTCTGAGCCATAGCCAAGAGCTATTTGAAAATGAGGACAGATTTCTTTTCTCCCCGGGGACAGACAGCATGATGCTTCCTCAGCCCTGCATTCTAAACCTTTTCTCCCTCAGATCTTGTCCAATTCCAGGCGCAAAAAGACACTTCTTCCACTATTAAAATGCTGACAGCAATCAAGGTGGGAGTAAGTCCATTTTTTATTCATTTCATGTTAAATTAAATCATCTGTAATTCTATAACCATGAATTTAGCCATTCACTTAAAGAGAAACAAAAGAGATTTCAACCACTCCATTGGAAAAGAAACAACTACCAAATTGTTCTCAGATATGGGGTCAAGAACAGGTCATTGTGAATGAAGTTAAACATAATTATGACATACATTCATAATTCCTGGCATTGTTTCCATTCTCTTCAAAGACCATGTGAAGAGGGTGCTTTAGATACCAGTGGTTACAACCATCTTATCCATCTGACCCATTGCTGTGTTTTCTCAAGCCTGGCTTCCCCTCCTCCATCTTATTTGCATCTACTATTGTAAAACGACCATGCATTTTGTTATTGTTGCATTGTTTTTCCAATATAGCAGCTTTTTCATATTTCCATAGGGCTTGAATAACCTGCATATAAATTCTCGCAACATCACTTCAGACTTACCACATGGATTCAAACGCAATATGCAATTATGTCATTTATATCAGTACAGAGAAACCAAGAAAGGTTAATGTTCCAATGCTTTTAACAGAGTTCTTTCTGCATCATACCATTTTATTTCTCTGTGAAGAAAAAAAAATGCAGTTATAGATGGTGATAAAAGAATTGAACCAAATAAGTCAGTATTACATTTGTGATATTGAGTCAATCCCTGGCTCTCAGATTGCTACAGTACTAGCGCACATGAAGCTACCAACATCCTTCTCCACTATTTGGATTTTCTACCTATTTAACATCAGGATGGGAGGAGGAATGGGAGAAGAGAAAGTAATATATTTTGCATGTGAATCATTTGCTTTATAAAGAACAAGGAAAGGAAAAATAAAATAAGATAAAAATAGAGAGGGAGGCAAACCGTAATAGACTCTTAACTACAGGAAACAAACTGAGGGTTACTAAAGGGGAAGCAGGTAGGGGGATGGTGTAACTGGGTGATGGGCATTAAGGAAAGCACTTGATGGAATGAGCACTGGGTGTTACATGCAACTGATAAATCACTGCATTCTACCCCTGACACTAATAATACACTATATGTTAGTTAAATTGCATTTAAATAAAAACAATAGCAGCAACACAAAAATGCTTCTATCTTCATGAGAAAAAAAAACCACAATAATGTAAACTGGTAAGTTTCAAAAATCCCTAATATCAATCCCAGTTAGAAATGACAACATGAAAAAAGATATTTTAATAATTCATCTCAACTACTATTTCAGTGTTTTTGTTTGTTAGTTTGGTGGGGAGGATGTATGCGTGTGTGTGAAGTTTTTACTGAATGCATGCGACCACTGCAGAATTCTCTCATCAGGACCAAGATTCCAGTTTGTTGCTTGGAACAGACTTACATTTAACCAGGAGCGAGTGCACAAACATTTCTATAGCATTACTGCTGCCTCTGCCTATCAACTGCCATACCAGGAGGGCTCCAGCAAAAAGGGGGCTTGACACAAAAGAAGGCTAAACAAATGTGTGGGTTGAACAGAAAGCCAGGGACTTCTCTCAAAGAACAGTTGCCAGTGAACTACCAGGCTATGCTCATGAAGAAACATGGATCTAAGATGAGAGATGAACAAAAAAAAGAAGGATAGCAAACAGAACTCAGGTTCCACAAACTGAGGATCAAGATCTAAGCAGCAGAGTTGGAGACTCAGACTCTTAGCGGAAGCACATGGGGCCAAATCCAGGTACCAAGAGACTTGAATTCAAGGGCAGGAATCCAGACAATTAAAGATGGTGTCATCTTCATCTAAAAAATAAAATAAATAAGGAAAAAAATGGAAAAGGAAAGGAATGAGCTATCTAACCATAAAAAGACATGGAAGAATCTTAGATGTCTATTAGTAAATGAAAGAAGCCAACCTGGAAAGGTTGCACATTTCATGATTCCAATTAGATGACAATCTTGACAAGGCAAAACTATAGAGACAGTAAAAACATCAGGTCACCAGGGGTTAGAAGGAAGAAATGAATGAGCAATGTGCAGAGGATTTTTAGGGCAGTGAAACTATTCAGTATGATATTACAATGGTGGCTACATGTCATTATGTGTTTGTCAAAACCCATAGGATGTACGACACCAAGATTGAATCCTAGTGTAACCTATGAGCTTTTGGTGATAATGATATGTCAGTGTAGGTTCATCGATTGTGACAAACGCACCACTCTGGTGCAGGATGTTGATAGTGGGGAAAGCTGTGTGTATTGTCTGTGTGGAGGGGAGTGGTGTTACACCGAGGTATATGGGAACTTTCTCTACTCCATTTTTCTATGAACCTGAAATTGTTCCAAAAAATGAAATCTTAAAAAAAAAAAAAAAGATGATACCTTTAAGGTCAGAGTAGAGCCTCTAGCAAAACAGCTTCAGCACTGACCCAGAACATCAGGCAGAAAGAATCCCAAGCATTTTCCTGTCCAGAGCCAGGCCCAACATTAGGGATAAAAAAAAACAAGATTGAACCTATAGTTAGATGATGCTATAAACTGAATTGTGTCCTCCCAAAATTCATATTTTGAAGCCGTAACTCTCAGTGTGATGGTATTTGGAGATGGGACCTCTAGGAGATAATTTAGATGAGGTCATGAGAGACCCTCATGATGAAATTAGTGTCCTTATAAGGAAAGATTCCAGCGCGCGTGCGTACACACACACACACACACACACACACACACACACACACATTCTCATTCTCTCTCTCTCCCCTCTCTCTGCCATGCAAGGACACAGTGAGAAGTTGGGCACGTGAAACCTGGGAAGAGAGCTCTCAGCAGAACCCAACCTTGCTGGCACCCTGATCTCAGCATTCCAGCCTCCAGAACTGTGAGAAAGTAAGCTTCTGTTGGTTAAGTACCAGGTCTATGGTATTTTGTTATGGTAGCCTGAGCAGACTATGACAGGTGTTATCTGCTAAGTCTGAAGCCCAGCCTCAAAATTTTGATGTGGTAGATAATGACTATAGTGTTCCATACCTACAAACTTCAGGCCTTTCTATCTTTGCTCAGTAGCCAGATGCATTTAAATCTTTCACTAGGTGTAGAAAAAAATTCCTAAAGGCTAAAAAAAGTATTTAGATGCCTACAATCCGATTTGCTTTGCAAAGGAATGCTATGTTACTCTAGATGAACACCTATTTTTCAGGATAAAGATGTGAAAAAAAATATAAGAATATAAAAGTAAGTCTGGTGGTAAAGGTACCCACAAGATCTGTTAGCCTTTCTGTGTGAAGTGTAAAAGCAAAAAAAAAAAGAGGAAATGTGAATAAATATGATGCTTTATTTTATTGTTTTTAAAAACCCATCATTAAAATCACTTCAAAGGAGTTACTGGTTTTTTTTTCTTATTCGTGGATTTGTTGAATAATTCCATATTCAGCATAGCCATTCCCTACTTATGACTCTTATTTCTAGAGTAACACAGCCTTATCACTTCAATCTATATTCAGAATTTGCCCTAGTGTTTTTTGTTTCGTTTTATTTTTGCTCTTCCCTCAAGGGACAATGATTAGAATCTGGTGCTATGCCCCAGGCAGTGGCACACGGACGCTTTGTGAAGGTCACTGATAAGAGTTGTCTGTACCCCTCATGACTGCGGTCAGGGACTGAGGATAGGGTGTGGAGTCAAGACCCTGCTTCTGTGAAGCCATCTATGTGCACAGAAATCCATACGGAAGGTAATCATACCCTGTGCTTTCATCAACCACAGTACGAAAATAAAACTGAAAATTCATTTTTGATTTGATGCCTGTGAGACCATAACAATACTGGAAACTTAAAATGAATTCAATCTCAAATAAAGAATGGCAACATTTCCATAGACATGAAAAGGAGGAAGCCCAAGGACTTGCGCCTAGAGAAGGGGGAGGGGTAGAAATAACATTCATGGGCAAGAGCAGCGGTCAGTGGTCACCTGCCCCCCTCAGTAGCCTATTCCGTGGATATGATGTCACTAAAGTGCCAGACACAAAGGTGTGGCCATCACAGCTCTTCCTGGCTGTACATTTGCTCCCTTGTAGGAAAGGCTATGGCTCCACATGCTTGATGTCTGTAGGCACTCTGCCCTCTCAAGACACCTTCTTCTGGATGCATCTATTTCTCTCCAGGACTACCATTGATTAAAATGACAAATGCTTGTACTACCATATATTGAAGGCCTACTAAGGGCACAGTCTCTCATTTAATACTTAAAGCACTTCTCTCCACATTCTATACAGGACACAGAGAATCAGAGCTGGGAAGTAACTTGATGAAGGTCATAATGCCAGCAAGGATGAGAGACATGAGCTTAATCTGTGCTTCTCAAACTATAGCCCATTTAGCCAGAGTATGTGGTGCTGTATTAGGGTTTTAACTAGAAAGCAATTTGACACATCATTATATTAAAATAAGTATGCATGGCTTTTTATATAACACACTGTCAATTTTACAAGGATATTAGGAAGGCATGGGACATTAAAGATTCTCTAGGTGCCTTAGGCTACACCGGGCCATGTCCCAAATCCTCCTCCAGTTTTATTCTCCTGTGTTATTAGATGTTTTGGTGTTGAAAAGTGGGGAGCACGCTTCTTCCACACAACTACTTTTATAGCAGGCAGAATTTCAGCTTTTATAAATAAATTTTCTGAGAACAAATGGAAGAAAGCATGCCGCACAAAATCGCATGAGCTTCGACATAGAATAAATAAAATTTAGAAAGCATTGTGTTTGGATTGACATGAACTTTAAGTTCCCACCTCACTCCTGTCTCACTGGGCGCTAGACAAAACTATGAGGACGGCCAGCCTGATGTGGACTTGAGTTGCCACTGTGCTCAGATTTGGACAGTCTATGACTCTCCCCACAACCTCATCTCTTACTGCCTCTCAGGGACACTTGCCACAACTGGTCCTGGCTCTTTCCACATCAGCTCCACAGCCATCCTGACCTGAAGGAACACCGCCCTATCTGGCTCCAAATATCCCTCCAGCAACCCATTTTACATTAAGTGTAAAGATGACTTTTCCATCCGAGAGCCAGGGACATATGCTTACAGATTCTTGCCCGATGGTGCTTCCTTGTTGTGGCATTCCTGGAACTACTTACCCCTTTCCACCTTCTTCATTTCTTTGAACCATAACAATTCTCCCCAGTGCTATTTTAAGATGGGCTCACCTTCCAGTCTGCATGAGTACAAGAAGCTGCTCTTCTGAGCATTCAAATGGCCTCAATATCTGCTGATATCATCCAAGCAGAATCTCTAGCTCATGACAGAGATTGAGGCCATCACTACGTGACAGGAGTGTTTTCCCACGGTGGGAAAATTTGGTAATCACAGCTTAGAAATCCTGGAGTCTTACCCTTAGGTTCCTGTAATCCAAAACTAAGTAAAAGCCTATTATAAACAGTAGACACAGGGTTTGAAAAATGGAAGCAAGACCTTGAAACACATATCTGAGCTACATGTCTCCAGAGGCACCATCTCGTTTACCTCTTTTTATTTTCTACCCACTGTGCTCTCATCACAATGTCCAGTCACTGAAACAGATCCTCAGGCAGTTTACAGGAAGTGGTAAATGAGCAGTAAACCTAAACTTCCCTCCCCAAATGAGAACTTAGGGATTCAAATGAACCTCCCCTCTAGTGGGTGGGAGAGTTCCTGCTGCAGGCAGGTGGCCATTGCTGTTTTCATCACCACCTTACAAACTAGGAGAGCTGGCAGCAAAATTCATGAAATCACATGGCCTAATGCCATTCCCCTGCTGTCCTTTTACCTTTGAAAACAGCTTCGTTTCCCCTTAGTAAAACAGTAAAAACAGCCTTTCAATTGCAAAGAATATATTTTAGAAACGTATGGTGGAAAGTATCCAAATATAGAGGTTTCCTATCCTGCTTTTTCCTATTTTTGCTTTGCAGCAAATTCTATAATGAAAAACTGGAAAGAAATAACTCTTCATTGTCCCATCCCTTTCTAAATGAATTTGCAAATTCTGGTTTGCCCTTCCATCAAAAAATTACGAGTTTCGAAAGCCTGCAAGATATGACCCAAATTCACCCCATTCTGCCTCCAATCACAAAAGCATAATACTCTTTCATTTTTTAACAGAACATGACTTTGGTGTAGAAGTTCTTTATTTTTGATACAAATCTCATTCTGGAAGAAAACATGAATAGTCAATATTTCCTCATGTATCATGCTGTTCATCTACAATAACCAATTTATTCAAAGAGATTTATTACCTTGCCCCAACCCACTGCTTAGCACTGACAAAGCTGATAAGAAATCCACTGTATTTATGAAACTACAACATTTTTGCTTAGGTAAAAAGGAGGTACACATAAAGATGTGCAATGAGTATGCTCTTACATAACTAGAGATGGAATCACAGGATGTTGAAACCGACAGAGCTATCTTAAAGAGCCAAGTGCTGGCAAACCCGGCTGAGGGTCCCCCGGGCTCTCACTTAGAAGCACTTCTATTAAGCAGAAGCCGTACGTACGAAAATGCCAACTCCTCCATATCTTGATAAGAATGTGTCAGTGTTAAGTTTCCATTAAATGCAAATTTGATCTTTTATAAAATCATGCTTAAAGCTAATATCATGGAGCATCAATTAGACTTCTGTATGCTTTTAAAAGGCTGAATAATTGCATTCATTTAGATGCTACCTTGTTATATGTATAAAACCAAAATTTCATCAAATTTAACTAATTACAACGTAAGTCAAATTCCATTCTCAAATGTAAATAAAGCCATCCTACTATTTGTTTACTTACTTGGTTTCTTTTTCCTCTGAAGAATTCTGGTCCTTGAAATCAATAGTAACTGATTTATTCTGCAGCAATGCTTTCTCTACCAGGCATGAGATTTTGGAAAAGGGAGGATTGTAGCTCCATTAAACTATACTTTTAAACATTAAAAATTTTAATCATAGTAACATCATCTTATAAATGTATTTTATATATTTAAATTATCCAAAGAACATACATTTATTCAGTTAGATCTTAATACTTTCCTTTACTCTGCAAGGCATGGAAAACAAGTGCTTTCACTGAACAGAGGGAAAAAACTAAAGCTCAGAGAAGCTAAATGACTTTTTTCAAAGTCACTTAGTGCAAGAACACAATATCGAAATCTTCAGACTCAACAAAAGTGCTCTTTTTGTCAATAAAGTCTTTTGAAAGTATATTTAGTTCTCTGCTTTATAAAATAGAAGTTTCTCAAAATATTTCAAAATTTTCTTGATGAATCAAAATTTTTTATGAATAACTGACAAATTGAACCATGCAGTAATATATTGCTATTTTCTGCTCTTTGGAGTATGAAAGATTGCTTTCCCCAACACTGTATAATTCCAGAATGCTGTGCTGTTCTAATTGGTGAGCTTTCGTCTTAAATTGGCACTAAGAATCCCTAGAGGGTTACTGAGTGGTACAGAACTTAACTCGCCCTTATATTAAATGTCCTCAGAATGCTGTAGTGTTCTAACGGATGTTTCTCTCCCTCTCTCCGTTGTCATCTGCGATATTCCCACCATTGTTCAGGTGTCAGCAAGTTGTCCCATCACCATTTTTTAATCCCCAAAGCTACTTCCAGTACCACTTTTGCTCTTCCTATTTTTCCCTGTCTCTGTCTTGTTTAGTCTGGCTGGGATTTAAGTTATCACATTCAGTGAAACTGTTGCCACATTTTTATGTTTGTATCTGTTTCTTTTCAGTAATTCTTTTGCTGTTCTTTATCTATCATCAGTCTATCTATCATCTACCTACCTATCTATTTGAATTTGTGGTTTCTTAAAACTGATTACAAGTAAGTGAGAACATGGCTGTTCTAAGTAGAATAAGTTATTCAGAATATATAATATTTAAATTATCATTGAATTGCTAAAAGGAGAGAAAATGATAACTCCCAGTGTAGTAGATAAAGTAACTCAAAGAATACTTTGGATCCCTTTTTGTCCCTGATACAGAGAATGAGGGATATCTCCAGTGGAAAAAATGGGATCATAGAATATTATGGAGTAGAGAGCCTCGTGACCATGTGAATTAGGCCCCAGAGTTCTCAATCTCTTTTTCTGAATCCATGTATAAAATAATTCTCACAAGCATGAGCTACTTTCTGAGTCTATTCCTGATACACAAATCACAAATCTATCATTTTTCCTCCCACTCAAAATTACATATAGGAATAAAAATTAATGTGAATGATATTATTCTAGGGATAGCCACCCTAAAATAAAACATAAGTCCTTGGCAAATTTGGCACTTCATCTATCAGTAGAAACAAATCAATCACAAAACATAAACTACAGACTGCTATAGCAAAGTTTCAGAATGAGGGCCCAAGTCTTTACATGGAAACTGAGTTTCAAAGAGGCAGAGGGACTTATCTAAGATCACATTGTCGGTGGTGGTAGTGCCAAGGTTGCAGACCGCATCTTTCAATCTACTGATATTCAGAGCATATCATGCAGCCTCATAATTAAAATGTAAGATCAAGATGTCAATTATACTTTGATAATAAAAATTTTAAAAAAGGAAAAATGTAATGACATTTTAAATATAAAATAAAATGATATTAAAACACCAAAGAAAGGCAACACAATGATTTTCAAATTACATTATAACATTAGGGCAGAATATTATTTTTTTAGCAATGTAAGCCATTATAATTATTAAAAAGTATTAGCAGTGATAATTTAACAGCCAATGAGAAATTTCTGGCATGTAAAAATTACCCAAAGGACCAAAATAAAAAAAGTCCACAAAAACTTTTAAAATGAAACTAGTTAGCCCATTGGTTATCACAAATATCCTATTTCTATGCCATATTAGTAAAAAAAAAAAGTTTCAAACCAATAGCACCATATAATCAATAAATACGTCTGTGATACAAGATGCAATTTTGATTCTGAACAAAGCAGTTTCTAGTAAGCTTGTATCTACATGTCCAAAGTAGCAAGTGGAAAAGTAAAACTGTCACACAATTATTTCATGTATCTGACTTAATTCATTTTTAACCGAATTGGCTGATGGAGTTGGAATCGGGTGGAGTCCTTGCCCTTTTAGGATTTATAGTCGAAAGGAGACAACATCTTTGTTGGTACTAACAGTAACCTGTGAACTAAAGAATGTACCTCAGTCACATAGTTGGAAAAGTTAGTATACATTTTATCAGAAAGTTATGTAAAACTAATCTAAAGGGAAAATGTGCAAAGGAACTATGGCTCCATCTTAGATGGATGCTATAACAAAATACCATACACTGTGTGGCTTAAGTAACAGATATTTATTTCTCACACTTCTGGAGGCCTGCACAGTCAAGTTCTGTGGAGCATCCTCTTGCTGCCTGACAGACTTGGGCTTTCTTACTGTATGTAGCCTCACATGGCAGAAAGAGAGAACGCTCTCTGGGTCTCTTCTTTAAGGGCACTAATCCCTGTGTGAGGACATCCTACCCTCATGATTTCCTCTAAACTTAAGTACCTCCCAAAGGCCCCATCTCCTAATACCGTCATGTTGAGAGTTAGAGCTTCAACATAAAAATTTGGGGGGGACACAAACATTCATTTTGTGTTTAATACCCTAACAAGATCAAAGTGTTAGGTTTTGTGATTTAAGGGCACAAGCAGATTTTTTTCATTGTCCAATAATTAGCATACATACAGTATCTTTTAAAAAATGTGTACATTCAAAAACACTACTTGTGATTTAATAGCCTATGTCTTGCTGACATAGTGATTTTAATTCCATTAGGCTAACTGCGGACAATCTGCTTGTCAGATACATGAAATATCCCATCTATTTCACACACGGTTCACTTATCTGCAGTGATAAAACTGCATTCCACATATTCTTTGGGAGTGAAAAAAATTCACATCCTACTCTTTGCTTGATCCTGAACCACCTCTTCTATGCGCTGTCATTGCCTATTAGGCTTTATGGGTGAAAATGTAAGTTATATAGAATAAGATGCACTTGACCTGAAACCATTCTGGCATCGAAGCAGTGCAGTGCGTCATGCTGCCCCCCATCTGCTTTTTTGACATAGGATAGAAAAATCGTCTACCTAAGTTTAGCACCCTTTTAAAGTACAGCAAATCAACAGACGATTGGAAAACAATCAGGACAGATCAATGAAATTGGCCATTGTCAATCAGAAGCTTATGATTTGTCTTGAACAAAGATCCTGGGAAACAAAAACAAAAACAAACGGAAAGAACCACAGACTCATGGCTGCTTGAGTTGTACTCTCACATTGCAAGAATAAAACAGTCTTTAGACATACAATAAAAATTTTCTCCAGAAGTGAAAGCCAAATCTTGTAAAGATAGTCAAATAGTTAAATAATTTTTGTAAAACCTGGGAAACATTCATTTTTGAGCAATCTTTTTCTCCCAATGCACGTTAGGGAATTCAGAATATGCTTAGTATAAATAGATTTAAATGTGGAATGATTTCAAGTCACAAATATGCATCTAAAATATTTAATGCCTCACAGATTATAAATGTCAAGTACTTTGAACTTACAGAAAACCATGGGCAAACAATCATTAGCTGCCCAATGCAGGACGGGGGAGGTGGGAGTGAGGGTGGGGGAGGAATAAAACATCTAGGCTGTTCAACTTCTTAAAGACACAAATCTATTTTAGAAAGAGTTGAGGCTAATTGAGGACATTAAATAGGTGGTAAGAAAAATGTGAGTCTACGGGTGCCTGGGTGGCTCAGCCAGTTAAGTGTCTGCCTTCAGCTCAGGGCATGATCCCAAGGTCCTGGGATGAAGCCCTGCATCGGGCTCCCTGCTCAGCGCGAAGCCTGCTTCTCCCTCTCCCACTCCATCTGCTTGTGTTCCCTCTCTCACTGTGTCTCTCTCTGTCAAAGAAATAAATAAAATTAAAAAATATATATATGAATCTCAGTTAAACCATTTTAACTGAGTTTAGCAGAATAAGTTTAGTAGAATAGATTTTATTCTTCAACTATCAGCTTATACTCATAAACTTGTGTTAATTTAATAATGAAAAGAAAATTTAAAAAAACAATCTCTACATAAAAACTTGAGAAGTTCAGTTATAGTTACATAAAGTACTTTGAAGAATATTGACCAAGTGGACATGTTAGAAAATAAATAAACCTCTATTCTAAATACCTTTGAATTGTAAATTCCAACCTTAATATAAAAACTCAATAAATTAAGGAAATTTGAGGAGTGATGAATCAAAACTATTTTAAAGTACTTTAAGGGTATTAATTTTATAATCAATTTCAAATACATACAACAAACTTAACATGTCAATTAACCCCATACAGATTCTACTTTTAATCATCAGATTCATTTCTTATATAATACACTTAGGTTAAATTGCTTATGAATGTGCATTTCTTTTTTTAATTTTTTTTTAAAGATTTTATTTATTTGACAGAGAGAAACACAGCGAGAGAGGGAACACAAGCAGAGGGAATGGTAGCAGGAGAAGCAGGCTCCCTGCTGCGCAGAGAGCCCGATGCGGGGCTCGATCCCAGGACCCTGGGATCATGACCTGAGCCCAAGGCAGACGCTTAACGACTGAGCCACCCAGGGGCCCCGTGAATGTGCATTTCTAAAACATTTAAGAAACTAATTCCAGAGTAGTTCAAACATCACTCAAGTTCCAGTTAATTAACCTGCATCTTTTTTTTTTTTAAAGATTTTATTTATTTGACAGGGAGAGAGAGACACAGCGAGAGAGAGAACACAAGCAGGGGAAGTGGGAGAGGGAGAGCCAGGCGTCCCACCGAGCAAGGATCTAGATGTAGGGATGCAGGGCTAGATCCCAGGGTCCTGGGATCATGACCTGAGCTGAAAGCAGACACTTAATGACTGAGCCACCCAGGCGCCCCAATTAACCTGCATCTTTAATAGAAAGATATTTTTAAGCAAAACAGGACAAACCTAGCCCCTGTCAAATTGTCTTAATCTAAAATTAATTTAGATTTCAGGAATCGGTATTGATGTGGTTTTATTTTCAAGAATGTAAACTCCAAGACGGCATCTTTGTCTGTTTTGCTCAGAACTTTATCTCAGGCACCTAGAATAATGTTAAGCATATGATGAGTACTAAAGTCTTTGTTGAATGTTGAATGAATACACGGTATTCCTTTTCTTAGTCCTACTCCAGGAGAGTATCTCATTCCTTTTTCTGGTAGAGCAAGGTTTGCAGGAGAGAAGCTCTACAATTTGACTTTTTTATATGGTCCTAACTTGTCTCAGTCCCAAAGTTAATATTTTCTCCAATAATTGTGTGCTGCTATTTTTAGAAATAAGATTTTATTATATGATGTTACTTTTAATCATATTGAATTGCAGTATCTTTTAGAATGTATAAAGTCACTTGGGTATACTTAAGGAAAAAAATCTCCTTGCTAAGCTTTCTCCTCAAGGAAGTTAACCAGCTAAGTGCAAATGTTCTGATTTATTCACTGTAACCAGGAGACTGATGTGAGTTGGAAATTTTTAAATGTTCAAAGGATTAGCATTTCAAAAAGACATATTACTAAATTCTTTTCTTAAAATTCCTCATACTCAATTTACTCTGAGAACATTTCTCAAACATTAGTAGAAATATTTCAATAATGTTTCAAAAGACAAAATAAGGAAAATCACAAAGATTGGAAAAAATCTCTTTTTTTTAACATACCCATTGTCAGAACTTAATAAGTAGAACACTGCACGGAGTTCATCTCCTTTAAGGCAATATATTTCAGAACTCATATAAGAGAGATCAGATTGAACGTTTTGCTACCTATTACCAGAAATAATCCATCATTTTTTATTTCTCAGAAACCATGTTTAGAGATACTGTATACATCCTTCAGCTTGACTTGTAGTCTTGGATCTGTTAGATGAAGCAAAGATCCAAAATATGTTTCAGAGATGTCTTTACATTTACTGCTTTCTTTTAGTCTCTTCAAAGCTCTTTTTACTTACGTTCAAAAAAAAAAAAAAATACACACTCACTAAAAAAACTGCAAACATGAGCAAAATGTGTGCCTTAAAAACTGAAAATAATCAAATCTAAAACTAATGACTTTTAATCGGTAATGAACATACTTCCTATTTTTTTCACTCTGTATACTAAAATGTGTGTGGTGTATCACATAACTATGCTTGTATGTTTTTGCAAAAATGTAATCATACAAAATATACTGTATTATATCTTTTTTTGTCTAACAACATATCTTGTAAACCTTCCCATGTTACTAAAAGTAGATAAATCCATTTTGTAAAACAGCATCACTTTATGACTCTACTATAAAATGTTTATCTAATACCAGACTTGTGGACATATAATTTTTTCCTTTTTTCCCTTTTACAAGTAAATATTATTGCACTTAAATCTTTCTTGTGCATTTCTGTAAGATGAACTTTCTAGAAATGGAATTTCTGGATCAAAGTAAAAAATTAAAAATTTTAATAGCCAAATTTCTCTAGAAAAAGATTATACCAATTTACCTTTTCACCAGTATGAATCAGAATGACTTCATTACACTAGTGTTTTGCCAACACTAAGTACTAATGTTTTTAATACCTGAAAATATTTTAGATAATAAATATTTTAATTTACATTTTAATTATTGCTAAAGTTACTGGGTAGTTTATGTACTTTATTTCTTTGTGGGTTATTCAAGAACTCTTTGAATATTTGCCTTTAGCCAGTCTTAACTGTTGCAAATTTTTTTCTGTTTTTGCTCATTTTTTAGTTTGATCATGATATTTATATGTTTTTGCCATAAAGATGGTTTGTGCCATGTTTAGTAAGATCTTCCCTAAATAGAAATATATATAATGTAAGCATATTCAAAGGTGGGAGAATTGCCTCAAAATATTTAGCACTATCCCAACTTGAGTTTAGATTTATGCACTAAAATGGTAGAGATAGATACTCAGATAGATATGTTATATATCCCCTCTACTAGTATGCTTGTACTGGTTTGCACAAACTGAATGTCAATCCTGCTTCTATGTTTTCCTTTATTTCTTTTAAAGTTCAATTTTTTACATTTAAGGCTTTCATTCACATGGTATTAATTCAGCATAAATAATGAGTGAGAGGAGCACCTGGGTGGCTCAGCGGGTTAAAGCCTCTGCCTTCAGCTCAGGTCATGATCTTAGGGTCCTGGGATCGAGCCCCACATCGGGCTCTCTGCTCAGCAGGGAGCCTGCTTCCCCCTCTCTCTCTGCCTGCCTCTCTAACTACGTGTGATCTCTCTCTCTCTCTCTCTCTGTTAAATAAATAAATAAAATCTTTAAAAAAAAAAATGAGTGGGAAATATAACCCAATCCCCCAAAAGGCTAAATAATTATTCTATTATCATCTATTGGATAATTCATTTTACTCCTGAGATGTGAAATGCAATCTTTATTTTGTATACATTGTACCAATATTTCAGGGGAAGGGCATTCCAGGAAGACAAAGTAGCCAGTGCAAAGGTTCTAGCAGAGGAGGCCGGGAGTATTCAGAAAAGAGCAAGAAAGCTGGTATGACTGGAGAGGAGAGAGCCAGAGTGAAAGGAGCAGGAGATGGAAGGTTACATAGGAAGGGAGAGGATTTACATCAGGTAGAGCCTCCTAACCCACTCTGCATCTGAAGGATTTTTACAGCTTTTCTTTGCTTAGACTAGCTAATTGGTTTGATTGTTCGTAGTTAGGGATGGGAATAGATTTCTTTTTAAATCTTATAATTTATCTCATTGTTATTTTTCAGTTAAATTGTCTTTCCTTTTTAGATCAAATTTGATTGTTCCTTTTCTTCAATAACATCTATTTTATCTAGGATTTTCCCCAAATTCATTAACATGGAAAGGTGCAAAGAAATTTTTAACATTTAAATCATATATTTTCCCTCAATTCATAAGTAAGGTTTTTTCTTTCTCTCCCTGTTTATGCTTCCTCTTCCTTTTTTTCTTCATTAAGCTATCTCGTAGCTTAGTTTTTTCATGAACTAGCTCTCACATTTATCTGTGTTGCTATTTTCCATTTCTCTAATTCTTAATAATTTACACTTTTACTGTTTTCTATATTCTTTGAGTTAATTTTTTTCTTAATTTCTTGACTTTGATATTCAAGTAATTAATTTTTATTCCTTTATGTTCAATAAATTAAATCTTTAATGCTGAGAATTTTCTTCTGGATAAATTCTAACCATATCCTATAGCTTTTGATTTATAATGTGGCATCTTTATGTCCTAGGAATTCTATAGTTTGTTTTGATCTTTTCTTTGATCATTTGAATTCTGTATGAGAGAGGTTTTTGTGTGTGTGTCTACCAGTTTCAATATATTCAGTTCCTATTTTTGCTATAACTTCCCACTTTATTGTTTTATAAAAAATATTGTTTCTACTGTTTTTATGCCTTAAGACCTTTAAGTTTCACATTTGTAGTCAGTGTGAGATTCTTCAAAAAAATTTATAGGTACATTTACACTTACTAGTAAGGCTGAATTCAGCATTTGAATTCTATTCAAAATATTTTTCACTTTTTCTCTGAATTGGAAAGAATCATAGAATAAATTGAAATCACTTTAGCATTCAAATAATAACCTGAAATTACTACTTGGCATTAATACAATGATCCTATCAATGCAATCAAATCCATTCAACCAATTCAACCAATCCAATAATGTGTTAGGCTCTGTACTAATAGGTAGGATAGAATCATAAATGAGCCACAACTCTTTCTCTCTCACTGGAAATGGTTTAGCCATTAAGAAAACTGTGAGCAATTACAAAAGGAAGGAAGGAAGGAAGGAAGGAAGGAAGGAAGGAAGGAAGGAAGGAAGGAAGGAAGGAAGGAAGGAAGGAAGGAAAAGAAAGAAAGAACAAAAGGCCACACACAAAGTCTGGTGAGAGAATACAGTAGGTAGAAAGTAATTCTGAGAGGAGAATCAATGAAGGCAATAATGAATCATTGCTTTCCTTTACCAGGGTCTCTGATATATATTACTCAACACACCCTATGACAGAAATCAGAAAAGACAGATTGTCATAATATATAAATTTGGTCTCAAAATACCACGAAGTCTGTGCTATAGATGTCATGGTTTGGATCATAAACCTAAAGTCAGAAATATTTCATTACATATCTTCAAATGCAGATTTTCTGGCAAGACTTACCAATCTATTTTTCAGATTAGAGCAACCCCCTACCCTGCTTCAACCCACACAATTGAAAAATATATGTCTTAAGAGAATTTATATTTGAAAGCATGAATCTCTGAGGCCATACTAAAAGCTAGTAAGAAAAAGACTGTCAGAAAGGGAAAATAAGATTTTATAAAACAAAACAGGACATTTCTCTTATTATTAAAAGATGCCAAAGAGCTCTAGGGATTGTGGAGCTCAGGTGCAGAATAATGAGCCTTGAGTTGGCAACAGAAAATTCCATGAAGGGTCCAACATGTTATGCCTTGTTACTATAAAAATTTTTACATTTATATTGTAATTTTCATCCTTCATTATCCCAAAATGCTTTATTAACTGAAGCTACTATGAAGCAAACCTCACCATTAGCTTGGGAGAAAGTTCCTAGTGATATATTTTTAAATTAAAATATCAAAAACAATTTTGTTTAAGGAATAGAGAACAAAATGAAATCTAACTGGAAATTTCAGAAATAACCTAAAGCTAGCAAATATTAGCACCATCACATTTTAAGTTTAGATTCTTAACATTGATTTGCAGAGAGTAATGGCAAAGGGTTGGCCCAAGGTGATAGTCCTTCCTGGTAAAATCTTTGAGTGACAATCTCTAGAACACTTATGTTCTCAATGCTTGTGAAAAGAAATTCTGTAGCCTGTCCAATCCCCTGCCCCTGAGAAATATGATTTAATTTTCACCTGGCCCCCTCACTTCTACCTAAGGCTTTCTCTGATGCTCTTAACAGAAGACATGTGGAGAGATAACACAGGTAGAATTGGAGGCCTTTCCCTAGACTAGCTAGTAAAGGGGAGCTCTCCCACCCACTGCAAAAACATACATTCCCTCGACAGAAACTGGCATTTCTTCTAGTTTGGAGCAGCCTGAGTCAGGCAGTCACACCAGTGCTCTTGGTTCAGGGTTCACTAAGGAGTGCATGGGCTACTTCCAAAGGCACCTTCCCCATGATAGAAGCAGCAGCCTCATCCCTAGCAATTGTCAGGGAATAGCCAATAAATACTCAGTAGTAGCAGGAGAAAGTGGTCAGAAGGAACAAATTGAGTCTCTTTTCCCTGACAATGTCACCATAATCATGTCACCCCTGTGAGCTTCTGCTTTGAAGCAAGATGATATATGAAATATTTTTTCAACATAACCAATGTACATTTTTATGCATCAGAAAAGCAGAAGATTAGATTTGATCTCTAAAAACCTTCTACTGTCAAAAAAATTCTAATTCTTTCAGACCTTGGGTATGCTCTGCCCAATGTATAATCTTTAATGCCTACTTCCTCAGATTTTAAAACTATTTCTTATGTTGACTTTTTTTTTCCCTGATAGTGTAGGAACATGGACTCTTGAGCTTATGATTTGAGTGACCTCGGGAAAATCACTGATTCATTACTTGCCTACTCATCCCCACATATAAAATAGGGAAAATAATCATACTTACTATCACAGGTTAAAAGGAAAGCATTTAGAATAGTACTTCACATCAGAATCTACTTTATTCAAACTGCTATTGTTAATGGTCAGGTTATACAAGGTATAATCAGATACAAAATTTTGAAAATACAAAACAACAAACTATACAAAAATTAGAAATCAAATTAACCACCAAAGCAAACCTTTGCACATTTACATATTTAAAGGCAGAATGTTTCACATTTTATCATGCTGCTCATTTCCCTTAATATTATAATGGGAGCATTTTCTCCTGTCATTAATTATGTCAGTAATTGTTTTGATGGTTTTATTATAGTTTCTCATATGAAGATTTATTGTGATAAATTTACATTTCTTTCTTTAAAAAACAAGCTGTTCCCAATCTTTACTATTTGAAAATGGTACAATAAATATTCTTGCCTGCAAACATTAGACTAATTAATTGATTTTTATTTCCTCAGGATGTATTCTATGAATGGGATTTCTTGGTCAATAGGAATTAATACCCTCAGGGCTCTCTATATGTAGCTCTCAATTGCTTTCCCAAAGAACTATCTTAATTGTCACTGTAACTGCTGGAGTTTGAGGGTTCTTGTTGAATTATACCTTATTCAGTATTAACTATTACCATTAAGTAATCCTTGATAATTTGATAGATAAAAATTATATATTAATTAATATGCTCCTGTGAATGTTGTATTTCTTCTGTCAATTGTCTGTTCACATCTTTTTTCTTTTTTTTAAGATTTATTTATTATTTAAGAGAGTGAGAGTGTGTGAGCATGTGGAAGGGCAGAGGGAGAAGGAGACAAGCAGACTCACAATGGAGCGGGAGGCCTGCTATGGGGCTCCATCCCAGGACCCTGAGATCATGGCTGAAAGAGCAGAGCAAGGCCAACTCTGTTTTGTGCTACACTCACTATCTTGTGTATAACCCAAAGCCAACTCTGTTCTGTGCTATACCCACTATCTTTTATATAACCCAAGGCCAACTTTGTTCCGTGCTACACGGGCTATCTTGTGTATAGCCCCCACATGACTGGCTCCTGAGGAAAAAAAAAACACAGAATGTTAGAATGTTAGAATATTGCCTAGTCCATCCTTGAGTTAGTTTGAGTTAGCAAAAAAATGCCAAAGGACATCTTGCCAACTGTGCAACTGACCTGTGGCCAACCAGCACAAGCCATGAACATCACCCCACCAACTGTTACTAAGCCCACTATTAAACTGCTGTGCTTTTTGAAACTCGCTCTCTTTCTCTACATCATGCCCCTGAGTTGGTGAGTGTGGGAGACTGAGCTTGAGCTAGCTCAAATAAAGGCTCTTTGCTTTTGCATCGGAGGGTTTCCTGGTGGTCTTTGGGGATCTCAAAATCTGGGCATAACAATGACCTGAGCTGAAAGCAAGAAAGCAAGAGTCAGATGTTTAACCTACTGAGCTAGCCAAATGGCCCTGCTCACATCTTTTGACCACCATTTTATTTTATTTAAGATTTTATTTATTTATTTGACAGAGAGACAGAGATCACAAGTAGGAAGAGAGAGAGGGGGAAGTAAGCTCCCTGCTGAGCAGAGAGCCCGAAGCTGGGCTTGATCCCAGGATCCTGAGATCATGACCTGAGCCAAAGGCAGAGGCTTTAACCCACTGAGCCACCCAGGCGCCCCTTGACCACCATTTTATTATACTATTTGTGTCTTATTATATTGTTTTATTATATAACCTTTTGTCATATTTGACAGTTTTTTTCTTCACAGTTCCTATTTATGTCTTTTGTTTCCTGTGTTATTTTATTCATTCAACAAGTATTTATTGAGCACTGACTATGTGCTGGGCCTTGCTCCAGGCTCTGGAGATATAAGACTGTGTACTCTGCAAAGTAAATAAGACAGAGAAGTCCTTGATTTCATGGAACTTACAATTTAGTTAGGGAAATAAATATTAAATAAGGAAACAAACAACTAAATAATATAATAAATAATGTAATAAAATTGATCTTCAAAGGGTTTTGATCATTTCCAATCTGTTGGAATACTGCAATATATGTGTCATTCATTGATTATAAAGTTAAGGGAGTATTTCCCAGAACACAAAAACTGGAGGGGTTTTTTTCCCTGACAGGTTATAGGGTAATAAAAGCTTTCCTTCTCTTCCCAAAAGAGGATTCTCAACTCTATCCACACACTAGAAGCACCAGTTTTTTAAATATCCATGCCTATTCACCCCTCCTACCCCATGAATTTGTTTTTAGTAAGGGTTAGGCATAGATATTTCTTTAAAGCTTGCGGGGATGATTCTAATCAGCTTGAATACAAAAGACTAAGAACTGGCTTTTATGTTGAAACAAAAGATACTAATCTGGGTCACCTTGGGATCTGATGAGAGATACA
Source organism: Procyon lotor (assembly GCA_028646535.1). NCBI lineage: Eukaryota > Metazoa > Chordata > Mammalia > Carnivora > Procyonidae > Procyon > Procyon lotor. The sequence continues at coordinate 50,978,947 of CM053608.1, forward strand.
ACTCTCCTTATTCCTGGAAGAAATCCAGATGACTGGAAATCAGATCTTAAATCATCTGCTAGGAGTTTAAGGGAAGGACTTTGGGAATATAACTAATACCATAACTGAAGATAAAACTAAGAGAAACACATTGTATGGAAGGAAAATTGAATAGTAGTAAAATGTATACCCCATGAAAGTCTGTATTAGTCAGGATAGGATTACGCTACAGCATTTATGACAATTTTTAGTGGTTAAAAACCACAGAAGTTTATTTCTTGCTCAGGGTAAATATCCTGCAAGAGTTGGCAGGGAGCTCTGCTTCACAGTTACACTCAGAATTTCAGGCTAACACATGACTTTCAACACAAAGAAATAAAAGAAAATGAAAATCAAAGTACTCTATCTTTCTAAGTTGCCATGCCATAAAAATACTGCTTTTTGCTCTACATTCTCAAAAAGAATGGTATCTCATAGCTACTCTGGTGCCTGCGTTGAAGTGCTCCATAGATATTTATTATTATTAATGGCCAGATTATCTGTCAAGGCAAAACAGGGCTTATAATTCCCTATTCAAAGCTGAACTCAGCATCGTGAAGGAAGAAAATAAATGTGAGTTAATGAATTTGTAACACATGTTGCCCCTGTCCACCAAAGGTATGGTTTAAAAATGTGACCAACTAGATTTGCAGCTCCTCCTCACATCTGGATGGGTGTAAGGGTGGCTGGTGGATGGAGCTAAGGAAGCAGGTAGAGACACCAAGCTGCTCACTGCTCCTATGTGGTACTTTACAATTATGATTAATGAAGTGAGAGGAATGTATGCTATTTTTCTAAACTGCTATAGCCTAGTGAAGTAGGTGAAAAGGAATCACAGGACCTGACAAAGTCAAGAAACAAAGGGCATCCTTCCTCTAAAAGAAAACATCAAGGAACACAGACACGATGTATTTTTTAATATCATCATCTGACACATGCTGAGTCAAGTGAATGAGGTAGGGGCCATTACTTCAGTTGACTGGACGCCATGTTCTGGAAAAATCAGTCAACAGTGTAACCCAAAGAAACCTCTTCCCCAGATCCCTATGTGACCATTCACCTCTTAGAAATATGAAAGGATAATATGAAAAAAGTTTAGATGGATCAGTTCCCCATAGTCAGGGAAAGAAATCCGAGTGTGAGTATGGGTCTTTTTAAAATCTTAAATACTACACCCTAGGACTGAACCAGTTGTCCTTCGCCAGCTTCTGCTATGTTCTTGAAATATTCTACTGTTAAAAAAAAAAAAAAATCCACTACTGAGGAATTTAGAATGAGATGGAAATGGGTTTAGAGAATTGATGACATAAGAAGACATGTGAAAGCCCTATAGATATTTTTACATTAACCAAAATGAAAGGAAAATATAGTAGATTAAGTAGAACAGCAAGAATGCATTAAATATCTTTACATGAATAACTAATACTTAGTTTCTATTTTCTGTTCCTTCTTTACTGGGGTTACTTCAGGATCTTCTGTCCCTATTTTTTTAGTAAATGACTTATAAATTGTCTTTGTTTTGTTATATTTTATAAATTTACTAAGATTTATAAATCTTATAAAATTTTTGATGTCCTTCTGCTCTTATGACCTAAATTGTTGAGTTCTGCTTCCAGAGATCCAAGAAAACCAAAATAATTTGTATACTTGTTATATGAGATTAAGGGGAAAAAGTGATGACAACAACAAAATTGGGGTAATCTTATAACTTTTTCAGTGTATTACAGAAAAGTAGATCTTATCAAGGCCTAACTCCCACACCCTGAATATGCCCCAAAGACCAAAGACAGCTTCATCCATGAACCTAATCAAAGCCAGGATAAATTAGAACACAACAAAAGACTTGGACCAGGCTCTGTGAAAACCTCAGACATTTTTAAACAACTTCCTACCTAACAGAGAAGGTTTAGAGTTACTTGTTATTTGCTTCATTTTCCTATTTCTCTCTTAAGTCAGCACTGCAAAATCCTCTCTCCTACATTGCTGACCACCATTGCTGTATCTATCATTATGTACCCTTCTTGGAGCGTGGTGTTAGGTGCGTTCCCACATTTGATGCACTAGCCAATCTCTGTTTTTATCTTCTGCCTTGACCAAACAACAAATAAATAAACAAAAAGAAAAATAGGCAAAAAAAAAAAAAAGAAAAAGAAAAAGAAAAAGAGAGAGAGTAAAAAAGAAGCTTACCTTGTCTGTTGTGGACTGGAATGTGGCCCCCCCCAAATTCGTATATAAAGTCTTATTCCCCTGTGTGATGGTATTTGACCATTTGACTTTGGGAGGTAATTAGGTCATGAGGGTGGAGCCCCCACAATAGAATTAGTGCCCTTCTAAGAAAAGACATAAATTTCATTCAGTCATCCTTTTCCTCTCCCTCTTCCCTTCTTCTCCCCTTTCTATTTCTCTATACTTACCATGTGAAAGTACAGCAAGAAGATGGTCTTCTGAAAACCAGGAAGAAAGTGTTCATCAGGAACTTAATTGGCTGACATCTTGATCTTGTATTACCCAACCTCCATAACTGTGAAAAATAAATTTCTGTTGTTTAAGCACCCCTGGTCTGTGGAGTTTTGTTATTACATCCAGAGTAGACTAAGACACTGTTCCAGATGATAATTTATTTTTCATAGTGAAGGTACTGTGGATAATTCTAGTATGTTTCTAAGAGTTACCATTTTTTCTTCTTATTCAGAACCTGGGACACTATAATGTGATACTGGGGAGAGGCAACCAGACTATCTTCCACCTCAAATCTCTCCCTGCTCTTGCCCTGGGGTCCTTTTCTCTCCCAAGTGTCACTCCCTCCCTAATTCTCCACCACAAAATTGCTTCAAGATCTACATCAACTAAAACTGAAATTCTCAGTGTTGAAGTACTTTTTGAATGAAATTTTAAAGGGAAATAAACATATATGAGGACAGACTAAATTAAAGAGTGCAACTTGAAAATCTGTTATTGTGTTTTTTGCATTACACATATGGTACTGTACATTAATAAGGTAAATTTTAATTTAACAGAATTAGCCTCAAATGGAAGCATTTGTTCTTTCCTTAGTTTTAAGCAGACTTTAAAATTATGACTGATTCCTTGTCAATGTTATCTATAAGAGGGTGAGTATATAAAAATAACCTGACATTTTGGTTTTAGAAGAAAAAATATTATTTTGTGTGTAAAGCTGTGTGTTCAAGGCCTTCTTAGACACAATTTGGTGAACATAAGTATGTTAGAGATGTGATCTCCTTTGGGGCCAGACCTCATTACTGACCCTAGGGAGAGGTGGACTATTTTAGGATACCCTTATGTGGTTCTGATCTATGCTGCTACACTAACCTTGGTCTCTTAGTTCTTTCTCTTCAAAAGACAGTCTGGGTCTCAAAGGACTTCAGTGTTGTCCTCATGTTTTATGGGTTCTTTGGACTGTAATATCCAAGGTGGACTTATAATGGAATTCCTAGGGGAGCTTAGAGACAGTCTAAAGCATCTGTTGGAGACTCAAAAAATTAATATACAATTATTGAAGACCTACTCTGTTTCCCCCACATTTTTTTCTTTCCTTTTCTATTTGCAGGTAAAGGTTCAGTTTACCAATTCATAGCTGCATTTTTCTTCAAAGGCAAATGTTTTCATGAAATCATTTTTGTATTCTTCCACTTCTAATAAAATAAGGCAGCATGATTTGGAACCTCTAACCCCACTGCAAGAGTTTCAGAAGATACTAAACTTATAAATGACCACTACCACTAATCATTTCAAACTCTAAGGACTACCATTATATTTCTTCTGTATTTTCCTTTATGTTTGTTTTCCATGTGTTTAAAGTGCTAATGACATTCACTGCTTTTGAGATTTATTATATTAGCACCACTGTAACAGTTTATGGTGCTATATTTTACAAGATTCACTTAATATAATTTTAATTATCACTGAAAAATGGCTTTTAGTCATAAAAGTACTTTAAAAATTACAAGCTAAACCCACCCTAAATTAAAAGTCAGGGCTTGTGCTGTTACTAATAATTTTATAAAATGAGAACATCACATGGCATGGTAGCTCAAAATTGAAATATCCATATTTTAAATAGAAAAAATACATTCTGAAATATAAAACTGCCAAATAAAATGGTTTCTTTGTGGTCATATTTTAAAGTATTGTAGAAAATTACTAGTATGATAATTACAGATTAACAATGCATATTATTATTTAAAAAAAAACAAGATTTAGTTTGAAATCTTGGTATTCCATCACCATATGGTGGCTACAAAATATTATAATGAGATGGTGAAAACAATGCGAGAAGCCATTGGACACTAAGCACCATGAAGATTATTTTTGCATAAAAGATACACTTAGTTTTGAATCATCTACAAATAGAAACTCAATAAAAACTGTAAATAATGATTCTGAGAAACCAACATTGCCAAGGATCTCTAATCGATTATACAAAATTTTTAAAATCTAGAAGTTCCATTTTAGAAGATACTATAAAGTATCAAAACTCTTTATTCTTATCAAAGCCACTGTATAAATTCAGATATTTCTTATTTCACATATTACTTCTTCCTTCCTAAACATGTTAGAGGAGTTTAACCTCTCTACTTTGGCTGAAATTAATTTCTTTCCTCTTACTAGGATGTTTTCTCTATTTCTCAATAATTCCCTATTACCCTCCTCAATTTGTATTAGATCTTATAAGACCTTGCTCAAATTTGAGAGCTATAAAAAAAAATTCAGGATTATATATAATTCCTATCAAGGGTTAGACAAGTGTTGGGTCCTGAGAGTTTGGGCAACAATGGCAGGAATTAAGAATATTAGTAACTTAAAGCATGAGATGGTAGGTCTGAAGACAGATATGAAATTTGGAAATGAGTTAATCAGTGGGAACAACACATAGGATCAAAACATGACTAGTTTAAGATTCTCTCCCTGTCTGAAATTCAAGGTGTCCATTTAAGCCAGGGCATTTAGTGATAGCAAAAAAGAGCAGAGAGGGGCGCCTGGGTGGCTCAGTGGGTTAAACCTCTGCCTTCAGCTCAGGGCATGATCTCAGGGTTCTGGGATCAAGCCCCGCATGCATCGGGCTCTCTGCTCAGCAGGGAGCCTGCTTCCCCTCTCTGCCTGCCTCTCTGCCTACTTGTGATCTCTCCCTGTCAAATAAATAAATAAAATATTTTAAAAAAAGAGCAGAGATATAAATAACTAGCATTTGGAAATCTTGCAATAGATATCAGAAAACCAGTTCTGAGAAGTTGGTCAAAGACAGAAAATTCATTCTCTGAGAGGTTTGTGGTAGTAGGTAGGGACTCATCCACAGTAGCCCAATGGAGGCTCGATTACTAGGAACTTGAGAATAAGACAAGCGTTTACTCACAGTTTCACAATACAGGAACTCAGATAATGGGGGTGCTGAGGTCAGAGTGGAGGCAAAACACCGAAGAACCAGACTGGCCAAAGGCTTTAGGCAGAAGACAGCCTACTGGAAGTCAGGAGGAGCCTCAGCCATGATAAGGAGAAAAGCTGACTCCCCCATGAAAAATAAGGACATAAAAACAGAACTTCTCATGCCACTTCAGGATGTTCTTGCCATTTATGAATTCCACCTGTGGATCCTTTGGTGGTACACAGATCACTTCACAAACAACTGGGTCTCAAAATATGGGATTGAAGCATAGAAGACCATTGCCCTACTAAATGGAACTTCCTACCTGCCTCAGCTTTGACTTTTGAACTCCTATAGGAAATGTTATTTCCCTTATTTATCTGACATTTAGGATATTCTACCAGTGTATAGTTTTAAGACATATATTCATATTTATTATCTTTCTTTCCCCTAAAGTCTGAGATAATATTTTTAATCTCTTTGTCCTTTATTTCCCAGGAGCCTGACACACTCCATACCTACAAAAGTTTGCAGCGGATGGTGAGTTTATGAGACAGGATGAGAAGAGCTGGAAAAGACATTGATTTGGACACTGAAAATGTCTAACAATTTTGAGGGAAAGGGGTAAATTTATTTACCTTGAACACTGGATATGCTCCAGTGAGCTTCCAAATATCAGATAAACAGCTGTTCAGATTAGCCAGATAAACTTCACATCCTTGCCAAGGAAATCTCACACTCCTCAATATTATGAGAAAAGGAGGGAGGATAAGGAGAGAGAGACAGGGAGGGAGAAAGGGTGCAATATGATTAACTAAAAATATTTAAATGAGTAGAATTTTTATAATTATCTTTCAAATACTTAGAGGAAAAAGTTGATTAAATACATTGAAAAGAGAAAGTGTTAAGAGGATTTACAAGTATATGATTAAGATGAAATGAATGGAAAGAAGAAAAAGAAAATGAGGCTCAAAATCAGGAAAGATTTGGGTAGCAGAGCCATTATCCTAAAGTATCCAAAAGCACATAGCAGGATTAAAGATACTGTGAATAGACAAAACGTCTCATCACCATAGAGAACAGACTAGATTTCTGAGTTAATCTTTTCCCATCCAAGTAGTGAGATGCTTTGTGAACTAATTGGTACTATTGTGGTTCTGAAAATCTTGCTCTCATTTTGCTTATAAAAGTGTTTGTGTTTATGAAAGGATTGATGGTTTTCTATCTCAGGATCATATCTTCTTTTACGCTGGTGAAGGCTCATATATATACATTCATTCAACAAGTACACACACACATACACACACTCACACATACACAGCAGATAAGAAGAAACCTGTGTTCTATGTAGCTTTGAAAGATGAACTTAAAGATTTCTCATTTGGAACTTCTTGAGTACTGTCATGACTTACTTATGAGTTCTACGGACACTGAATGGAAAGACAGACTCACTAGTCCCATAGTTATTTTATCTCACAAGTTGGCTTCAGTGATTGAAGTATGGGTGCCCAAAGCACTGCTCAGGGACATGAAAGCTCTACTTAAGTCAATTCCGCAGTAGGGGAGGGACAGAAGTGTGGCAATGGTAAGTCACTAAGAGCAAAAGGGAGCAGGAGACACACCTCTAAAATGCACTGAAGTGTTAGATGCCACATACTATAGGCTGCAAGGAGCAGCCAAGGTAGATCTTAGAATGTAAATTCATAGGTTATTACTTTAGAAGGTACCTATAAGCTGTCCCAGAACAGCCTAACATGTGGTCCTTAGATGAAGAAATTCAGACACGATGAAGCAAGGTTATCTGTCTTAGGTCATACGCCTGGTTAGCAATGGCAGATTGACCAACATTTCAGACTTTTGGAGCCCAGGCTTTGAGTAAGACTCAGTATTACTGGCAGTTTGCTAGCCAATGCTTGCAAAAGATTTTCATTTAGAAAACAAGGGCCAGCCTCTATGTATAAATAATGGAAAAATGTTTTGGCTGTCATAATTTAAAAAACTCCTTCCGATTATATAGATATCCATTCCCGTTAGTAGTGACGTCTTCAAAGAAGAAGGAGCATCAAGCAACCATTCATAAACATAATAAACAGTATCATCTTCACTCAAATCTCTCACTCAAAACCCTCACAAATGAATTCAGTAGTTTTGCTTTGCTCAGGGGAAGCCCCTACAAATGCAGTATGTTTCCTGGCTTAAAAAAAATGTGCGCTCATTTTATTCCATTAGACTCCTAAGCACACATTCATTCGTTCATTCATCCTGTCATTCAATAAACATTTGCGTGTATCTGCTATGTTCCGGACACCATTCTAGGTTACAGGAATAAGTACCGTGACGAAGTAGAAAAGTCCTTTCTATCATTGAATTTAAATTCTGGTGGATACAATAAAATAGAACAGACAAAATACCGTGTGACTTCTATGAGGATACACATTTATAATTTAAACTATTTCTTAGAAAAAGGAAAGAGAGATTTACCTAAATAATTTTCTACTGTCTTTTTCAGCTTTACCATTTTAGACCTGTCACAGTAATTGCTACATATTAGAAGTGTAATAACAACTGATAATTACAAACTCTCATCCAAAGTACAAAATCACAATATCCAAATATGTTGCTTTTTGTCTCTTTTTTTTCTTTCCAATTGGGCAATCCCATTTATATTTTCTATGAATAATCTCCATTCCTGTCCCTCACTTCAGAGTAATAAATTATACCAGGGCAAAGTTTAAAAATTCTTACCTAGTTATCTAGGAATCTGAAAAATCTGAGCCAAGTTCAAGGCACCCCCAGCTCCCTTTTAACTCTCATTCTTTCACTTCCTCCTGGCACCAACACTGGGCACCAGGGTGATACCCAGGGCTCCGTAAGTGGAGCACTCACTGTGATGAAGACGAGAAGTCACTTTCCCCTTGATTCCTTCTGTGGAGCCCAGCAGAGAGAAAATGGACCACTTCTGTTTTCTGAAGCTAATCAATGTAGTAATGTAGCAATGTAGTAATCGATGTGTTGAATGTAACTCAGATCAGGTACATGTGCGGAAAAATGAGAAAATAAAATACCACAACCTCAAATACTCCATTTCTTTCTATTTTGATATAAGTGCTCTGATGTACAAAAGACTTAACGTGGAAAAAAACTAAAATAAAACCTTGTGATATAATCAGCAGTTTGCTTTGCATTTATTAGCTTAGCTTTGTTCTTAAAAAAAACCCCAATCACTAGCATTTCTATGTTCTCTAATTCTACTCTCCTCAACTTGATTTCCTGAGGAATATTAATATTAAATCACTGTGAAGTGGCATCATATTATTCATAGGAAATGTAGTTGCCAACTCAACAATGTATCAAAATTCAAGTTTGATTTTTTAAAATTTCATGTTTTTATTTATTGCTCCTGAGAAATGCTTATGTGCCTCTGAAACCCTAAGAGAGTGTAGGGTCCTGTGCTTTTCTTAATCAACAAATATTTATGTGGTAAATAGAATGCCTTTGGCCAAGAATTCGCATGTCGACTTGCATCCTGATGAAAATTTAAATAGCTGATTAAACTTCTCAAACACAGGCTTTATAATGGATGCCACTATCATTTTGCAAAGTAATTTAATGCATATTTAGTGCAATTATTATGTGCTCTCTTTTCATAAGGAGACCCAGCTGTGATTCTGCAAGTGCAAGAAAGAGAGCAATTGGTCTAAGGACAGCAGTTTGTTGAGATTAGTGTGAAGAAGGCCTCCTGAGCCTCACTTCACTGGAGATATACAATCCTAGCTTTGAAAAAAAAGAACTTCATGAAGTTGTCACTATGTGTTCTATGCATTTTGAGTGAAGCTGATAAACAAATGTAATATTCAACACTTAAGGATTGAAAAAAAATTATTTTGAAGTTCCTATAGCTAATCAGATAAGGACATTTAAATGAACACACTCCTAAGGTATACGCCTTCTTAGATTGTAGAGGACAGAGTGACCTAAAGACTCAGGCAGGTTAGCAGAGTAATACCTTATAGTGCACACACACAGACACACAGACACACTCACAAACAGAACAAAGACAACTAACATCAATCTTTTACCTCTATGTGAATAAACCATAAACGTGAAACTTTATCTTAATTAAGCCAAACAAAAATTCCTCTCCCAATTATCAATGATTTTACTGTCCTCAAAATTATCCCTGGATTTCCTCTCTAATTGAGTACTAATTTATTAAAATTATAATTATTATGAACTCTTCATGTACTTCTAAAGGCATAGAATATTCTTTGGAGATACTATCAAATCAGTTTTTGCAAAGAAACCAGAGAAAACATGGTGCTTCAAAAATAAAGAAAAAGGAGAGAGAGAAGCCCAAGAAATGATGGGAAATAAATTTTCAGATGAGAGTTAAAATGAACTTAACTACGTAGTTCCATAATTTATTTCAAAGTTGTCTGGAGTCTTCCCCATTTATGTATTCTCATTTTATATCCTTTTATGAGAAGGAAAAAAAAAAGGCTTCTTCAGTGCACCACATTTTGCGTGTTTTCTTCTGTTGCTTTTAATAAAAATGTTATCAAATCTTTCCAGTGCATTTTGGCACCACTGACTCACAGTATTCGGCCTGTATGTACATGCCTGAAGCAGCCTTCTTCCTATAAGCACCTGAAATCTGTTATCAGCACCCTTTCTCCTCCCAAGAAGCATAATAAATACCTTGGCCCTCTGAACCTCACTTAAATTGACATGTTTAGACTACTAACTAAAAATATGTCAATTCTCGCCTCTCTTTAAATTAAATACAGGATCAGCTATAGGACCTGAAAATAACCAGGAAAACTTGTCTAGAAAATAATATTCTTTAACACAAAATAATATTCTTTAAGAAAAATGATGAGTATTTTGCTGTAAGGAAATGTAATAAAGGTGTCATGTGCTATCTTTATCATTCTTTCAATATGATGCTCTTGGATAGAGTTGGAAGGGAGGAGAATCCTTCTACATTTTAAAATGCAAGAATAAGCAATAAACAGTATATGTATATATATACTATATATATGTAATATGGATGTTACATACATCCTTTTATAAATATATATACACTATATATATGTAATATGGATGTTACATACATCCATTTTATATATATAATACACATATATATATATATATATATATGTACACACATATATATATAAAAGTTGGGTTTACATTAATATAAGGGAATGCACTGGAGCTTTGGGAGCCTCCACGACATTTAGTCGTTTAGCTGTTTGGATTTCTACGAATCAGTCCTCTCAATGTAGTGTTTAAAACCAAAACGTTAATGAAAAGACACCAGTCCAGAGCTTCATTTATCATGATTTCTCTTAACTAAATTCTCCAGGAAGTTCCCCTTTTAAAACTTTTGAGTCTATATATCTAATAACCACTGTTGAATTTTTCAGTAAATGTTTATGTTCTTATTTATGCTTTTCAGAAAGGCCTGGAAGGGAAGGAAAACATCCTTTCAATAAAATAGCTTAGCTCTAATGGGAAGGAGACGGTGAGTAGTAGGGAGTAAAGAGGAGAGACAGACTTAAATGACTTTCCTCCTAGAGAAATCAGGAAGTTGAGACAGAATTTAGAAAGTTTTGTTCAAAGCACATCAACTTTAGAGAGCTGAACTCAGCACTGAGAGGGAAAGAAAGAGGTTAAAGGTTTTTCAAAGCACTGGGGTAAGAAACTGAAGGTCTGTTTTTTGGGTTTTTTCCCAACTCCCTCTGAATTATGTTTTCACAGAATAATTTAATATGTGCTCCTAAAATGTATACATTACAGAAGTGTCAGATACAGTCATATGCAAAACCAAAAATAACATTAAATTATTTGGCAGTCAATATTTGTAATCTTGCATTACAAGCTTCACTGCTCCACTTCACCAGCCAACTTCAACCCACAGTTTAACAAGTCTATCTTAAAGCTCTACTGTACACGTAGCCTTGAGCTACAAATATAGGGAAGGAATTAAGAACGAAAGGAAAGACAACAAACAAGTGAAAATCCTGGGCCCTGTGAGCTGATCTCAACCCTAGAGAAACTTACAGTTTAGTTGAGGTGTTTGCATCCATGGTTTTGCTACTGACTGCAAGAAGGTTTGTCCCCTGGTCTGGGGGCACTAGAAAGGAAGCTTAGTTGAGGGATTTTGGATGAAGGGTGCAATTCACTGGCAGGCTGGATCAGTTCAATTGACTTTTCTAGTTTTGGATTCATGTTAATAAAAAGGGCTTTTATAGTTATTTAGAACTAGCATGACAGATTGTTCTGTGCTCTCTTGAGCTGCAGATTCAGCCAGTGAATTTCCTACAGCCTATCCTAAATTGAGTGAGTTCTACAACCTACACTATTTCTCTGCTGTTATCCCTGTTCCTGTCATTTATTTTGTTCCCTGGCAAAGGATTTTGACTAATAAGGCAGATAATGGGTGTGTTAGTTACAGTGCTGGAACTGCCGCACCAACACAGGGAGGATTTTCAAACTATAACTTGTGACGTAATTTTCGGAGCAGCTTGAGGAATCTTCAAGGAGAAAGATCAAAGAAACAGGCAGTGAAGATCAACAGGCATTTAGGGATTAATCTACGAATGGTGCCATGTAATTACTGCAATTGGGGAGGACCCACCAACAAATGCACCAATAAAGGAGGTATCAAGGAGGGCATGTGTTGTGATGAGCACTGGGTGTTACATATGACTAATGAATCATGGAACAGTACATCAAAAACTCATGATGTATTACTATATGCTGGTTAACTGAACATAATAAAAAAAAAAGTGTGGTCAGAGTGTTATCGTTACATCAGGGATTTGAAAAGAGGAGTGATTACTAACATGAGCTTCTAGGAGCAAGAGTCAGCCCAGCTACAATATGATAACCCTGTAAAGAAAGGATCTAATTATGTTCCCACTGATCTTAAGCCCAACTTGTTTGAATACATGATTTTTATTTGCAATCATAATTGAAAAGAAAGCTGGAAAATATACCAAGTTTCAAACAGAAGTATGTCACTAGCCATGCCTACAAAATCATGAAACTTATGTTTCTGTCCCATCTACCAATTATTCAAAAATTTTTGCCAAAATTCAGATAACAAATTTCCATCTTCCCTAATATGAATCAGTTGTTCTTAACACATACATTGTAAGGCAGTTTTTCTGACTTCCTCCCCCTCTCTGCCCCAATTTTTCTGATTTTTAAAATAAATTAGTACAAAATTCACTAACTTCAGATTTTTTTAAAACAGGTTAAGAAATTTAGTTTCTGAGTTTTTTAAGTACATAGAGTTTGTAAGTACAAGAGTATTTATAGTTAACACATTATTTTCAGCAATAAAATTACATAGCAAGGGAAACATTTCCAAATGCTCTCTGTCTGTAGAAGAGATTTTTTTTTTTTTTTTACTGTAGCATTTACTTTCTCACTTATTGCTTAAATGTCACCTTTACCTTTGAGAGAGACTTAGGGGGAATTTTTTTTTTAAATATCTTCTAGATAGCTTGCTATTGAAATTCATTTCCCTCACAAAGTATTTAGTAAATTTAAAATATGTATCTTTTTATGAAAGAAAAACATATAACTTTGAAATTTCAGCAATTATTTTAGATATTTTGTCACAAGACAAATGGCAAATCTCTGCATGGAACAGATTTTGAAGTCATTCTACCTCTTAATATAAAGCATTTAAAAATTACAATATTTCCAGGTCTTGATTTTATGAAACTAATCACCTGAGTGGCAATAAACGATAAGTAAAATACACTTTTGTCATGAGATATTAAAATCAAATGAGTGAGGGCAGCCCTGTCAACACCTCCAAATTGAGAAACTTCCATTTTTTCTTCAGGAGGCCTCAAGAGTCTAGTTTTATTGGTTAAGATGCCAACGGGTATGGAAACCAGTGTTAATCCATATACTGATTACCAGAAAAACTTAACTTTTTATTTGAAAAGTAAATAAAGAAAAGCTCTACCGATTTTTTTCTCTGCTCTAATGACTGCCCTTGCAAGCCCCAGGGAGCACAGGCATTATGAATACCGCTGAACTTTGCGGTAGCTCTTATGTGGATTCTTCTACACAACTCTCAGCAAAGGTACTGTAGAAGAGGAAGTAAAGATTTAAGATTTGAGCCCAGGTGACCTAAGCTCCAGGATGCATTTTTTTAATTAACATATAATGTATTATTTGCTTCAGGGTACAGATCTGTGATTCATCAGGCTTACGCATTTCACAGCACTCACCATAGCACATACCCTCCCCAGTGTCCATCACCCGGCCACCCTATCCCTAC
>CM053608.1:50993152-51023059 GCA_028646535.1 Procyon lotor
ACACACAGCACAGAGTCTGTTGCTTCTGCTAGAGCATTAGGGGGATTCTAGTCTGTTAGTTGTCTACACACACGTTTAGCAAAGGAGATTTGAAGGTAGACAGAAGATGCTCAGTTAATATCCAAGCAGAATTTAAAAACTTATTAGAAATCCTTTTTTTAAAAAAAAAGATTTTATTTATTTATTTGAGAGAGAAAGCACAAGCGAGAGAGGAGAAGCAGAGGGAGCAACAAAGGGAGAGGGAGAAGCAGACTCCTTGTTGAGCAGAGATCCTGGTGCCAGGCTGGATCCCAGGACCCTGGGATCATGACCCGAGTTGAAGGCAGACACTTAACTGAATGAGCCACCCAGGTGCTCCAGGACTTATCTGAAATCTTATACTGAATTGCTCTAGGTGAGTGGGGAGGGGAATAACTTTTAAAAAAAATATGTAAAACTCTAAAATAAAGGGCAGAAAATTATTATAACAATATGGACCATCCAGAAATAATAAATAACAAATGTTGACATTTTATTTTATTTGCTACAATTTTTTTTTTAATTTAACAAAGCATTTAACAAAACAAATGCTGTATCAATCCTGGTATTCAATCTGTAGGTGCACTTTCTTCTCTTTCTCACTAGAGGCGACCTCTAATGGAATTTTTCTATATCCTATCCATCCGAGTTTTTATTTTTTTAATTTAGATTCCATTAGCCAACATATAGTACATCATTAGTTTCAGATGTAGTGTTCATTGATTGGTCAGTTGTGCATAATGGCCAGTGCTCATCACATCACGTGCCCCCCTCATGCCCATCACCCAGTTATCCCAGCCTCCCACCCACCTTCCCTCCAGCAATGCCCAGTTTCTTTTCCATAGTAAAGGGTCTGTCATGGTTTGTCAAATTTTTTATTTCTAATACTTTTTACACATTCAATAACCCAATGTTAGCATTGTTTTGTGCATTTAAAAAGTTTAAGTAAATGGCATCACTGTGTAATTGCTTTTTCCACTCAATTATTATGCTCTTGAGATCTGACTATATTGGTACATGAGGATCCAGCGCACTCATTTGAACTGACTGCTGTATATGTCATATTATCCGTAGACCACAATTTATTTATTCATTCTCTTATTAATGGATATTAAAAAGTTCTTCCAGTTTTTTGGTGGGGAAACAGTGAGCACACTTGTATCTCTCTCCTCCACATATATTCAAGTGTTTCTCTAGAGTGTGTGCATAAAGCAGTATTGTTGGTTCATGGGTGTCTTTTGTTCTTTTGCATTTTTAACTTAAATAGATATTGCCAAATTAATCCCCAGAATGGTGGTTGAGGATAGAGAAATTTTAATGAGATTTGACTGTGACTGACCAAACAATTCTTCGTGTCATCAGTGATGTTCAGAGCTAACTAAACTACTAGGAGTTTGAAGAATACATTTTATGAATTGACAATTCACTTACTGCCAGCCGATAATCAAGTAGGCCTGATTCATAAAGGTACTAGTGTCAGCAGTTTCTGTGCTCATTTCTAGTATATAAATTTTACCATTCTTCAGCAGATATGAGTCTTGACAAAGATCTCAAGTATGCAAAAACTGGAACATTTCTCTTCTTTTTTTCTTTAGATCGACTAAATTTTGACTAATAAATAGCTCTACTCTTTTTTGGTTGTTGTTATTCCCCCTCCCCCGACACAGACATGCAATGTTTTCAGCAGCTTACATAGTACCAGAGTTTCCCACAGTCCTCTCCAGGGACTGGTCCTGGCTTAGCTCTGAAACCTCTTCCTCCTAGTGGGTATGGCCCATTCAGATCTGGTAGTTTTGCCTTTCATTTGTCACAGGTAGAAGCCGAGTCCCTGCGCTCAGAGTCTGGCACTCAGAATGCTATCCAGACTTTGGAGGTCTTTGTACCCTATCTGGACCACTCTTAGGGACTAAGAATCACCTAATATTGGGACTTTCTTACTTTTGCTCTTTTCTCCAGTCTCCTGGAATCCAATCTGTCTGCCCTCTCCCCCACTTATCTCTCTTTCTCTCTCTCTCTCACACACACACACAATCTTTCTCCTTTTCCATTATCTTCACCAGTCTCCCTCTCTCTTTCCTCTCTACTCCAAAATAATTAGGAAAATATCCATGCTTTTCAGGCACAAAGAACTTATGTCCTGTGATCTGTGGGATTCTATCAATTTAAAAGTAAAGTCCAAGGTATTTTGGGGACAACTGCCACTTTTCATTGATTAACAAAAAAGGTAATTAGGGATACCAATTAGCCAGAAGTATTGCTTTAATTAGATGAAATAATCATTTTCTGTAGGACTTAGAAGAAACATGAATAACCAGTTCTTAAACTACTGGAGAGTTTTAGAGGATAGATTTGAAATTACCAGTTCCAATTTCTTCCCAACTTTTCTCAAATATGTTGGGCACAGAATGTTCAAGTACAGAATGAGCATCAGCGCTGGAAAGTTACCAGCTAACACCAGCAGGCGATACCCTGCCAATTATAAAGAAATAAAAATTATTGGAGGCTTAGCAATAATCTTAGCTCTGTGAAGAACTGTTCCCAGGGTGTTCCTGGGTGGCTCAGTGAGTTAAGTGCCTGCCTTTGGCTTAGTCATGATCTCAGAGTCCTCAGATCAAGCCCCAAATGGGGCTCCCTGATCAGCAGGGAGTCTGCTTCTCCCCTCTCCCCATTCTCTCCCCACTCCCCTTATCCCTTCCTCCTCTCCCTGTCCCTCCTCTCTCCCCTCCCCTTCTTTCCCTTGTGCATTCTCTCTGTCAAATAAATAAACAAAATCTTTTTTTTTTAAGATTTCGTTTATTTATTTGACAGAGAGAGAGAGATCACAAGTAGGCAGAGAAGGGGCACCTGGGTGGCTCAGTGGGTTAAAGTCTCTGTCTTCAGCTCAGGTCAGGATCTCAGGGTCCTGGGATCCAGCCCCACATTGGGCTCTCTGCTCGGCAGGCAGCCTGCTTCCCCCCCTCTCTCTGCCTGCCTCTCTGCCTACTTGTGATTTCTCTCCTCTCTGTCAAATAAATAAATAAAATCTTTAAAAAAAAAAAAAAACAAGTAGGCAGAGAGAGAGGGGGAAGCAGGCTCCCCACTGAGCAGAGAGTCTGAAGTGGGGCTCCATCCTAAAACCCTGAGACCATGACCTGAGCCGGAGACAGAGGCTTTAAACCACTGAGCCACCCAGGTGCACCAATAAACAAAATCTTAAAAAAAATTTTTTTTCTTACATTACTGAACTGCTTAATAATCTTTTATTTTTTAAAAGATTTTTATTTATTTATTTGGCAGAGAGAAATACAGTGAGACAGAGAACACAAGCAGGGGGAGAGGGAGAAGGAAAAGCAGGCTCCCCACCTAGCAGGGAGCCTGATGCAGGACTCAATCCCGTGACCCCAGGACCATGACCTGAATGGAAGGCACACACTTATCCACCTGAGCCACCCAGGCACCCCAAACTGCTTAATAATCTAACTCTATTTTATAAATGTGTAGTTGAGGAAAGCCAGGAAAATCAGGAAAAACTCATTTGATGATTAGATTCCCAGCCAACTCCTCCCCAGCCTTCCATGTTTTCCTAGAGCTCTGGGTGGACACTGAACAGATTGTAACAACCTGAAAATGGGCTAGTGTGAGCTTCAGTTTAGCTTTTGCTGACCATGCTCTGTAATTCCTCTGTAAATCCAGGTCCTGACTTTGAGAGTTTAGAGATGGAGCTATTCTAAGACAAAGAATATGGAATAAATGCCAAAGGCTTCTGTGAGCCTGTCTGACTGAAAGTGAAAATCTGTATTCAACTCACAGATTAGGGACCTCTGTGTTAAATGTAGTTGTCACTCACAATGAATAGGCATTTGGCTGACCAGAATCTGCTTGCAACCTGCACAGGAAAGCCTAATTCTAGATACCAAGTAGCAATAGTGGGTGACTATATCAAATAACTATAGTTTCACTGTCTCACATTAAGTTTCAGTAACAAAGACGCAGATGTACTTTCCAGTTGCTTTGTTTGCCGACCATTGAAAGTATCCCCCTAGGGGGAGTCGGTGGAATTTGGTGTTTAATAGAGCTGAATTATGACCCAGAATTGGCCTCAGCTCTCTTGCCAATGTGGTACCTTGGATAACCATACACACATGACAGTAAACACATCAATACCTCCTCTGTTGGTGAGGAAGTCTGGAAGGAAGCCCAATAGGTTAATACTGAACCAAATGAAGGTCTCACAGACCTTGATCTGTGAGAGTTATTTTTCAGCATATGGTCTATAATTAGGATTAAAATTTAAAACCTTTTGGGAGCAGAATTATTTGAGCTTGCTGGAGTAAAGTAATCAAGGAGTAGCCTTTTATTCATTTATTTTTCCCAAGATGATCACTCAAATAGATATAACTAAATTCTGTTAAATGGTATAGATAGGTTCACATACCTGTGAACACAAGACACAATGAATCTAATACAAGTCTTTTTTAGGACTTGATGAACATAAACCTCAAATGCCTTTAAATATTAAATACTTTGTGGGTTTTTTTGTTTTTTTAATATATTTTTTAAATACATTTATTTTATTTTTTCAGTGTTATAAGATTAATTGTTCATGCACCACACCCAGTGCTCCATGCAATATGTGCCCTCCTCAATACCCAAAGTATTAACTACTTCGAAGAATGGAAAAGGAGTCAAGAACAAGGATCATTGTTCAGCATTCCACTAAATATTTAGCCAAGACAAAGGGAAAAATTAAGAGAGTCACTATTGCTTCTCACTAGAATAAGCAATAGTATGAAGCCAGTTAAAATGGCTACCAGAGAGGAGGTAGGCAGGGGGATGGGTGAAATAGGTGATGGGGATTAAGGAGTGCCCTTGTGATGAGCACTAGGTATTATATGTTTAAGTGTTGAATCACTAAATTGTACACCTGAAACTAATATTACACTGTCTATTAACTAACTGGAATTTAAATCAAAACTTAAAAAGAAAGATGGTGAGAACTGTTAAAAGAAAAATCCATAGAACTAGAAAATTCCTGAAAAGTTGATAATAGCTGACCTCTGGCAAACCAATCTCCTATCTATTGGTAGAGCATCCTAGGATTGTTCATTGGTACAAAGGGAAGAAAAAGAGTGGGGCTGAGATTTAGGACAGTGAGAAGAAATAGCCTTATGCTCGTGGGAGAACATGTGGAATAAAAGCAGGAATGTTAGAAACCAGTAACCAAATAGATTGGAATGAAGAGAGGAAATCACTGAGACACAGTGGAAGATAAGAAAGTGTTTGCAAATGGACACAGGTCTTAACATCTGTGCGAAACTACTTAAACTAGAGAAACCACAAAAATGACAAGAGACTGATGGGTTCAAAAGAAGTAGGAGATCTAGTTCTGTAGGGATTACTCTCACAGGAGGCATGAACTTGGAAGAATGAGTAAATAACAAGTATCAGATGAGCAAGACAGTGTAAATTAAAAAATAATGACAGTATTACATAATTTGTGAACAAGAAAGGAAAGAAATTGTACTGGAAATCAGAAAATATCTGAAAAAGAATGATAGTAAACTTAAAACATAGCAAAAATGTAGTGCAAAATCTAGAGTTACTGATCACTTAATTACTTAGAAAAAAAGTCAGAATGAAAATTATTGAGTTAAGGGTTACAGTTATAAACGTAGAAAAATCACAACAGATTAAATTTAAAGAACATAAATGAAATAAATATGATGTTAAACACCATAAAATAAAAAAATAAAGATAAAATAGAATCAATGGACCCAAATACGGCTTTTTTGGAAAAGTCTAAGGAAATGGATAAGTTTATGATGAAATTTATTTAAAAAAGACAACATTAACAATGATAGAAGTGTCATAACTACAGATAAAGCAAAAAAATTTAAATATAAACTATACTATTAATGACTTAATGTTGATAAATGTGAAAGACATTACTAAAACTGAATCAAAATGAAGGAGAAACATGAATAAAACAAACCATTAAATCAGTCGTTAAAAATATATCAACTTGTGCTTTGAGAGAAATAGGGATAGACTTTATCCTACTTCCTAAAATAAATCAGGAAATGAAAGGAATGATAAGGTAATAAAATGAACAGTTGTATCCCAAAATTTAGATAATCTAGATAAGATGGACAAATTCTTAGAAAGACTCAAGCTCTCAACATGATTCAAAAAGGAATACAGTATCTGAACAGGCCTGTAACCAAAAAAAGAGTTGGAATTATGACCAAGATGGTCTTAACACTTCCCTCAGCCTCCCTAAACCTTAAACAGGCTTCTGCCTCCCTGTCATCTCCTGACATCCCTTACTTACAGTGTTTATTTTATATGACTTAAAACTGTAAATTCTTTCTCTGCGCCTTTGAGATGTAACTCTTCCCCCAGCCTCTTATATGTTTTACGATCCAGGAATGGCTTTCTAAAAGTATAAAACTCAGAAAATGTAGGTGCAATTCTTTGTGATCTTGGATTATTAACATTTCCTCTGCCTATCAAATTTTGACTGACCTATCAACATTTCCAACCACACTTCATTCAGTGTATTCTGACTTCAGAATCGATCCCTAACCCTGTCCATACCTCTGGCCCCATTGTCTCAGGTACAGATTTATTTCTGACTATTACTCCTTGCTCTCAGACTTTACTATGATAGCTACTTTCTAACTGGTGCCAATAATTTGATCTGTTCCAGTTACTGACTTTTGCTCATGTCCCTTTCTCCCTTGAGGACCCTCAGGTCCTCAAGTCCACCATGAAATGCACATTTTAGTCCCTCTTCAGAATATACTCTCTTCTGGCCTTCAGCTATATTTAAATTTGTCTGACCATAACTGATTATTCATTACATAAAATAATATTCCAGGCTTAAGTTAAGGCATACAAGCATATTATAAAATGAACCAAAAGGTATTACTTTTCCAAATTATTAGTTAAGAAAAAATATACTACCTCATCTTTCAGGTGACTGATACACTAATTATAAAAGTAAATAAAAGTTTTATTAAACATTTCCTAAAATTAAGACCTAATCAATGGGAAGAAATTGAATATTGATATTTTATTACATTTCCTCATTTAATACATGAATTTTTCTTACCTAATTCATTATATTTCCTAGATTGCAAATGTGCAGTGTTTTCACCTTCTTTGATTTATACTGCAGTTTGAATAATTGTATTAATATTTAGAAAGACAATTAAATGTTTCCTGTTGATTGAAAGATTAGTCATGAAAGAAAGAATCAGAATTCTCATTCACAGGGATAGCCATCTAAGTTTAAAATGCCAATATTTCTTTCATGAGTCAGAAAGCCCAGAGAATCTATGGTAGGTATTTGATAACAATTTTACAGATCTGTTCTAGGCTGAAGAGATCTAACAATAAAATGAATTTTTTTGAGAACAATCCATTAATTAATCTATATATTAATCCATATATCTTTAGTTTCATCTTTGCAAGTAAGAACTTAGTCTTTGACAGCTAAAATATCTACTCTTTGATTTTTTTTTTTTAATCAGAGAGAGAGAGTGAGCACAAGCAGAGAGAGCAGCAGGCAGAGGGAAAAGCAGTCTCCCCACTGCCTGATGTGGGACTCGATCCCAGGAACTTAGGATCATGACCTGGCTGAAGGCAACTGCTTACCAGCTGAGCCACAGTGGTGCTCCCCTACTCTTACATTTTTAACATGAAGAAAATTTTGGGTTTCTAAATAGTAAACTGAGGCCTAAGTGACATACCAAGATGTTGTATTTTATTTTCTTTTGTCTCTAAATATTTCCTAATTTTCCTTATGATTTCTTTTTTGACTTTTTGGTCAAATTTTCCTTACAATATTTTGACCTTTTTCTTGTTTAAGAGTGCATTGCTTAATTCCATATATTTGTGACTTTCCTATTTCCCATTAGTTATTGATTTTAAACTTTATTTTATTTGTGGTCAGAAAATATACTTTGTATAATTTTAATCTTTTAAAATTTATTAAGACTTTTTTGTGGCCTAACATATGGTCTATCCTAGAGAATGTTTCATGTGTACTTAAGAATGTCTATTCTGTGGGAGAAGATATTTGCAAATGACATATCAGATAAAAAGGCTAGTATCCAAAATCTATAAAGAATTTATCAAACTCAACACCCAAAGAACAAATAATCCAATCAAGAAATGTGCAGAAGACATGAATAGACATTTCTGCAAAGAGGACATCCAAATGGCCAACAGACACATGAAAAAGTGCTCAATATCACTCGGCATCAGGGAAATACAAATCAAAATCACAGTGAGATACCATCTCACACCAGTCAGAATGGCTAAAATGAACAAGTCGAGAAATGACAAATGTTGGCAAGAATGCAGAGAAAGGGGAACCCTCCTACACTGTTGGTAGGAAGGCAAGCTGGTGCAGCAACTCTGGAAAGTGCTATGGAGGTTCCTCAAAAAGCTGAAAATAGAACTATCCTATGACCCAGCAATCGCACTACTGGGTATTCCCTAAAGATACAAATGTGGTGATCCAAAGGGGCACATGCACCTGAATGTTTATAGCAGCAATGTCCATAATAGCCAAACTATAGAAAGAACCTAGATGTCCATCAACAGATGAATGGATAATGAAGATGTGGTATATATAAACAATGGAATACCATATATGTTACTTCTGGCCTTTCTATTCAATTCTATTGGTTTATGTCTATCCTTATGCCAGTAAGGATAAGCCATCAAAAAGACTGAAATCTTGCCATTTGCAATAACGTGGATAGAACTAGAGGGTATTATGCTAAGTGAAATAAGTCAATCAGAGAAAGACAATTATCATATGATCTCTCTGATATGAGGAATTTGAGAGGCAGGGTGGGGGGATCATGAGGAGAAGGGAGGGAGAAGAATGAAACAAGATGGGACCAAGGAGGGAGACAAACTATGAGAGACTCTTAATCTCAGGAAACAAACTGAGGGTTGCTGGAAGGGAGAGGGGTGAAAGGGATGAGGTGGCTGGGTGATGGACATTGGGGAGGGTGTGTGCTATGGTGAGTGCTGTTAGTGTATGTAAGCCTGATGATTCACAGACCTGTGTCCCTGAAACAAATAATACATTATATGTTAATTAAAAAAAAAAAAAAAGAATGTCTATTCTGGGTATTCCTGGGTGGCTCAGTTGGTTGAGCATCAGGCTCTTGGTTTCAGCTCAGGTCATGACCCCAGGGTCTTGAGATCGAGGCCAGTGGTGAGCTCTGTGTTCAGCACAGAGCCTGCTTGAGATTCTCTCCTTTTCCCTCCCCTTCTGGCCTTCTCCCTACTTGTGTGTACACTCTCTCTCTCTCAAATAAATAAATAAAATTTTGGGAAAAAAAAGCATATCTCTTCTGTTGTTGTTATGTAAAGTGTCCATATATATGTCTGTTAAATCTCTAGTGGTTTCATTTTGTTGCTGTTGTTCAAGTTACCTATTTCTTTACTTCTCTCTAGTTCATCTATCCATTATTGAGAATGAGGTTGCATACTTTTCTTAAAAGCTTGTCAGGTGGTTCTTATGTGTTACCAGGTTTGAGAATAGCAACAGTACATGAGTGATTTGAAATTATGGTTAGAGACAATATCCTTCTTATGCAGCAATAGTTGTTGAGTGTTTCAAGTCATCTATTTTTGTCCAGAATGGGATGTTTTCTTATTTAGATGAAAGAGTTACTAATTGATGTATTTATATGGTAGTACGATCTATTGCTGTTAATTTTTAATGGGTAATATCTTACTAGAATCTCTTCAATAGGCAAATGGATTAATTGATGTATTTTTTCCTCAGATTTATAGATAAAAATGATCATCAAATTCATATGGAATTGAAAAGAATTCCAAATAGCCAAAACAATCTTGAAAAAGAAAAGTAAAGTTTGGAATTAGAGGATTCACATTTCCCAATTTTGAAACTTACCTATAATGCCATCATAATCAATGGCACTGGCATAAGGATAGACATAAACCAATAGAATTGAATAGGAAGGCCAGAAGTAACATATATGGTCAGTTGATTTTTGACAAGATTGCCAAGACCACGCAATGGGAAAAGGACAATCTTTTCAACAAATGGTGGTAGTAAAACTGGATATCCATATGCAAAAGAAATAAATTGGACCCTTAACTAAAACCATACACAAAAATTACCTCAAACTATAAATGACCTGAATTTAGGAACTAAAACTATAAAGTTCTTACAGGAAAACACTGGAGGAAATCTTCATAGTGTCAGATTGGCTGGCAATGACTTTAAGGATACGACACCAGGGGCGCCTGGGTGGCTCAGTCGTTAAGCGTCTGCCTTCGGCTCAGGTCATGATCCCAGGGTCTTGGGATGGAGCCCCACATTGGGCTCCATGCTCTGCAGGAGGCCTGCTTCTCCCGCTACCGTTCCCTCTGCTTGTGTTCCATCTCTCGCTGTGTTTCTCTCTGTCAAATAAATAAAATCTTAAAAAAAAAAAAAAAAGGATATGACACCAAAAGTACAGGCAACAACAGCAAAAAATAGATAAACTGGACTTTATCAAAATTAAGAGTTTTTGTGGTTCAAAGAATACTATCAAGAAGATAAAAGACAATTTACTGAATGGGAGAGAGTATTTGCAAATTCTATATCTGATAAGGGATTGATATCCGGAATACATAAACAAGTCCTAAAAACAACAACAACAAGTGACTCAATTTGAAAATGGGCAAATCACTTGAATAGATATTTTCCAAAGCATATGGCCACTAAGTACATGAAAAGATGCTCAACATCATTAGTTATTAGGGGAATACAAATTAAAACCAAAATCAGAAACCACTTCATATCTATTAGGATGGTTATAATTAAACAAACAGAAAATAACAAATGTTGGTGAGCTTATGGAGAAATTGGAACCCTTGTGCTCTGTTGGTGAGAATGTAAAATCACTATCAAAAACAGTGGTTTTTCAAAAGGTAAAATATAGAACTATCATATGACTTAGCAATTCTACTCCTATATATACACCCAGAAGAACTGAAATAAGGATCTTGAACAGATATTTGTACACAAATGCTTATAGCAGCATTATTCAAAATAGCCAAAATGTGCAAACAACTCACGGGTCCATCAACAGATAATGGGAAACAAAATGCGCTCTTATATACTGTATAATGAAATATTGAATAGTGAAATATTATTCAGCTATCAAGAATGACTTTTTGATATATACTTTAACATGGATGGATTTTGAAAACATTATGTCCAGGAAAATTAGCCAGAAGCAGAACAAATAGTGTACATAAAATGACAGAATACACAGGTGAAGTACCAAGAATAGATAAAGTTATAGAGACACAGAGTAGAAGAGAGGTTGCCAGGGCTGGTGAGAAGGAGGGGAGTACTATTGCTTAATGAATACAGAAATGTTTTTCAGGGATGATGAAAAGTTTTTATAGATACTGGTGATAATTATACAATATAATGAAAGTATTTAACTTCACAGAAATGTATACTTTAATGGTTAATGTGATCAATATTATGTTACGCATATTTTGTCACAAAAAATATATTAATGCAAAACCCAAACCAAAAACCAAAAACATTACCAGAAAGATTAACTATAGCCAAATATCTCTTATGAACAAAGATACAAAAATCCTCAACAACATATTAAAATCCAATCACCAATTATAATGACAACCAGGTGGGATTTATTCCAGGTTTGCAAGGCTGGCTCAACATTAGAAAATCAATGACTGTGTTTAGCACATCAGCAGGCTAAACAGGAAAAAAATCACATGCTCATAACAATTGACACAGAAAGAGCATTTGACGAAATCCAAACCTATCTGTGATTAAAACAAACAAAAACAAAAACCTCTCAGCAAGCTAGGAATATAGCAAAATTTCCTCAGCTTGGTACAGAATATTTACCAAAAGTACTTAGAGTTAACATCATACCTAATTGTGAGAAACTGGATATTTTCCCTCTGAGATTGGGAAAAAAGCAAAAATATACCCTCTCACTACTTCTATTTGATATCATACTATAAATCATAAATAGTGAAATAAGACAACAAAAATAAAATATGTAGAGACTGGGAAGGAAAAAATCTGTCTTTGCAGATAGCATTAGTATCTACATACAAAATTCTAAAGAATCAACAAAAAACCCTCCTGAAATTAGCAAGCAAGTCTATTGTCAAATGATACAAGGTAAATACAGAAAAATCAATTGTTTTCCTTTATGCCAGCAAAGAATAATTAGAATTTTTAAAGATTTTATTTATTTATTTATTTATTTATTTATTTATTTATTTATTTATTTATTTAAGAAAGAGTGAAAGAGTGAGAGAGAGGATGAGGAAGAGGGAGAGAGAATCTCAGGCAGATTCTGTGCTGACCACAGAGTCTGAGGTGGGGCTTGATCTCATGATCCTGAGATCATGACCTGAGCTGAAACCGAGTTGGATGCTCAATCGATTGAGCCACCCAAGTGCCCCAATAAGTAGAATTCTAAATTTAAAATAATACCATTCAAATTAACACAAAAAGATTAAATACTTCTGTATAAATCTGAAAAGAAAATATGTGCAAGATCTATATGCGGAAAACCACACTGCTCTGATGAAAGAAATCCAAGAAAGTTTAAACAAATGGAGATATATTCTGTGTTCATGGATTAGAAGACTCAGTGTCATTAAATGTTATTCTTTCCAAACTGATCAATAGATTCAGTGCAATCCAATCAAAATCCCAGCATAAGATTTTGTGGAGATGGCTGAAGTGATTATAAAGTTTATATGAAAGGCACAAAATGCAGAATAGTCAACACGATACTGAAGGAGTAAAAACTGGAGAATTGATATTACCAGATCTCAAAACGTACTGTAAACTACAATATTCAAGTATGATATTGGGGCGCCTGGGTGGCTCAGTCAGTTAAGCCTTTACCTTCGGCTCAGGTCATGATCTCAGAGTCCGGGGATCAAGCCCCGCATCAGGCTCTCTGCTCAGCAAGGAGCCTGCTTCCCCACCCCGCCACCCCCCACCTGCCTCTCTGCCTACTTGTGATCTCTCTCTCTGTCAAATAAATAAATAAAATCTTAAAAAAAAAACAAAATGGTATGGTATTGACAAAGTAAAAAAAAAAAAAAGACATTAAATAACGCAAGACAATAGAAAGCCCATAAACAGACCCACACAAACTAATTCATGACAAAGGAACAAAGACAATTCAATGGAGAAAGGATAGTCTTCTCAATAAATGGTGATGGGACAATTTAATTGGACATCTATATGTAAAAAGAATCTGGACAGAGCCCTTACAGTTTACATATAAATTATAAATGCAAAATGTAAATGTGAAAAGAGTCCTACATGTAATACAAAAACTATAAAACATGGGAGAATGCTAGGTGACCTTGGGTTTGGTGGTAAGTTTATAGATACAACACCAAAAGTAGGATCTATGAAAGAAAAACTGATATTGGACTTTATTAAAATAATTTAAAAAATTGATATTGGACTTATAGATATTGGACTTCTGCTCTGCAAAAGACATTGTTAAGAGAATAAAAGGATAAGTCACAGACTAGGAGAAAATATTTGCAAAACACATTACCTGATAAAAGATTTCTATTCCAAAAATACAAAACTCTTAACTATGATCTCCCAAAATTAAAAATGGTAAAAATTTGAATAGACACCTGAACAAAGAAGATACATAAGTGGAAAATAAGCATATGAAAAGATTATCAACACCATTTGTCATTAGGGAAATGCAAACCAAAACAATAAATAAGATATCATTACGCACCTATTAAAATGGCTAAAATACAAAAAAACTGAAATACCAGATCCTAGCAAGAACACAAAGCCATAGAAACTTTTATTTATTGCTGATGGGAATATGAATTGGTACAACCATTTTGGAGAACAGATTGGCAAAGTTAAACAGTCTTATCATACAACCCAACAATCATGCTCCTGGGTTTTACACAATTGAATTAAACACTGTCTGAAATAAAACAAAAAAAAGCAAAAGCTGTGCACAAGTGTCTATAGCAGCTGTATTTATAATCACCTCAAACTGGAAGCCATCAAGATGTCCTTAAATAGATGAATGAATAAAGAAAGTGTGATGTAGTTCTATAACAGAATATTACTCAGCAATAAAAAAATGGACTATCAAGCAGTTAAAAGATAGAGAAAAAACTTGAGTGTTTATTGTTAAGTGACATGTCTACATATCATGTGATTCCAACTATATGACATTTTGGAAAAGGCAAAGCTACAGAGAGAGTAAAAAGATCAGTGGTTGTTAAGGGTTCAGGAAGATGGGGTTGGGATAAATAGGTCAAACACAGAGGTCAAACTATTCTGCATGTACTTTAATAGTGGATACTTGACATGCATTTGTCAAAACCAATAAACTTCACAACACAAAATGTGAACCTTAGTGTATTCAAATTTTGAAAACTCATTTATATTATTTTCACAAAAGATTCTAGATTATTGACAAGATTTTAAATTTCCATGCTTTCAGTGGTACTAATTACTCCTAATTATTAATTTTGCTAATTATTCACAATGACATGGAACTTAAAGATGGTTGATCAGAATTTCTTATGAGAATTCAGATTTGGAGATTGTGGTAGGCAGAATGATTCCCCCAAAGATGTCTCTATCTTGATTCCTGGAACACAGGGAAATGTTACACTGTGTGGCAAAATAAATTTATTTTTTAAAATATATTTTTGTATTTATTTGAGAGAGAGAGAATGAGTTGGGGGGAAGGGCAGAGGGAGAGGGAATAGCAGGCTCCCCATTAAGCAGGCAGTTGGAGGCAGGGCTCAATCCCAGGACCCTGAGCTCATGACCTGAATCAAAGGCAGATGCTTAACTGATTGAGCCACTTAGGAGCCCCATGTGTGGTAAAAGAAATTTAGAGGTAAATAAGGTACAGACTTTAAAATAGGTAGACTACTCTGGGCTGTCTAAGTGGGCTCAATATAATTACATAAGCCAGTAAAAGCAGAAAATTATCTCTGGCTGAGGCAGAAGAGAAGTCAGAAATTCAAAGTGTGAGAAGAACAGGGCATGCAGTTGCTGGCTTGAAGATGGAAGGGTGACAAGGAATTCAGGCAACTTTAAGAAGGTTTGGGAGGCTCCAGCTGACATTGATCAAAGAAGTGGGTACCTCACTTCTGCAGGTGCACAGACCTGAATTCTACCAACAACCTGAACGAACCTGAAAGGAGATTCTTCCCGAGAGGATCTCAATAAGAATTCAAGGTGCCAACACCTTGATTTCAGCTTTGCTAGACCCAGAGCAGAGGACCAAGCTGAATGCATTCCGTCATCTGACTTACTGCACTGTGAGATAACGAACTTATGTCGTTTTAAGCCACGAATTTTGTGGCTTACAGGTGCAACTTGTGATTTTGCCCAACTTGAAAACAGCTTTTAGTTTAATAAAAGAAAATGTTAAGAAATACTCATGGTTTACCCTTCATCTGGTGTAAAACTGAGCACACCCAAGAAAATACCAGCCCAAAGAGCATTATATACATATTCCTAGACACTGCACTACTACTGCTATCCTGATGTCATTCCATTCCATTCATTCATTCACGTGGCAGGTATTTTGAAATGGAAGAGCCAAAAAGTCTTGAAAGAGAAAAACATGAAGAGAAAACAGCAATATGAATTTAAGTGAAATAAGAAATAATCAGCCTCAGTGGGTTAAAGAAGAAAAGAACAAAAGCATAGAGAAGGAACAATAAGAAAAGCTAAAACTCATGGAAGTAGAGATATAAAATTAACAATTAGTCACCTGACAGGTGGCTTAATCTGAAGAGTGGTAGAGGTCTGGGCTGTGGTGTCAACTCTGCCTCTGGCTACAACCAGGACCTCATTATCTCATTAACTTCACTGAACCCTCAGTGAGCTCATAGAAATTTTCTAGGCCCTTCCAGATTGCAAACTAATTCAGAAGGGGGGAGGGGTAGTGGGAGAGTGGTTCAGGAAGAGGGTGCTTATATTCATGAAACCTTCCCCTCTGACATCATTACTGTGGACTCTAAAGTATCTCCAATCCCCAAATGGTGCCATGACTTCCTCTAGTGGAGGAATGTACTTTGAGATGAAATTAAGGAAAAGCCAAAGAACACTAGGCTAGTAGGAAAACAGAAAGGGACTGTTTAAAACAAAGTTCTCTTAAGGGACTGAAGTGGTAAATGAAAATGAACTACACGATCATGAATATGATTTTTTTTTAACCAAACTGATATAGCTCTGAAGACTTAAGGACTTGGCAGACTATTGAAAATTGAGTTTAAATAGAAAGTTTCACCAGTTTGTTCTTCTGTACTGACATCTCATTCAATTACACTTCTAATTTAGCTGTTATTGAGATAGTCTTATGCAAGCAAGTTGACTATTTAGTGGGGTATTAAGGGAAATTCATTTTGGCCATTAATTATTCCCTAAAGGTTTCCATCTGAATGTGCATCTCATTGAAGCAGAAACTAAGGTTGTGCAAAAAAGTTCCCGTAATTGTAAATTGCAGATTATCTGTTTCTCCTTTTCTGTGAAAATTTGGTTAAGGTAACACTGGCAATGATAGGAAAACTATTACAATAAGGTCATTTTTACTTAATTACTACTATTACAAGCTTTAAATGGGAAACTTGAGTGATTAACAGGATGTTGAAAGCGAGGTTGTGTGAGTTGTTGTCTGAAGACTCCAGGGGAGAGGGCTCTCTCAGGCTGGGGGGGGGTGGGAATGGGGAGGTGGGGGTGTGGGGGGGTGTGGTGGGGGTTGAGTTTTCTGCAACCATCTGGGTGGAAAGGGGTGACAGGGTCTTCACAGAATCCATTATGCTAATATAAACTGTGGTTGAATAAAATTGTAAATCATATGCACGATATAAATTAAGAATGTCTGGTTTCCTCAAACATTTGAGTGTTTGAGGAAAAATTGAGTAGGAGATTGAGAGAAAGGCTGGGTCAAGGAAACTGAATAGAGAAAAGGAGGGGGTCAAGGGGAAGCAATTCAAGTTATTTCATAGAATTTCCAATTATCCTGATTTCTCTGACTTGGCAATTTCAAAGATATAGCTTTAGTTTATATTTGAATGATGTCAACTAGGGTCAAGAGAATCTGTTCACACAGGAGAAAAAAGTCTCTTAAATGCTCAATCTCATGAAAAACAGGACGATCAAATAAGTAACAAATATTCATGATGAAATTCATTATAAAATATCCAATACTTAGGTCACATTTATACCATAAAAATATTTTTAAAGATTTTAATTTTAGCCTTAAGAGCTTTTTTTTTTTTCTCCCAGCCAAGAAAACATAGTGAAACCAGTTTGAATATCTGTCTCCACACTCACTGTTACAGGGCTCAGCTTCCCGAAGCGGCACAATCTCTTATTCTTCTCTTGGCATGGCCTTTTTACATGGGGTTTGGAGCCCTCTCCTTAGACAGAGTGGAAGTACTGAAAACTGGATTTAGGAATTTTAGTAGCAAAATCAGCTCCCCCTTCTCCCAGCTTTACTGAAGTATAACTAACAAATAAAATTTTAAGATGTTTAAAAGGTACAATGTGATGATTTAACATGTGTATATATTGGGAAAGTTCCCCTCCATTGAGTTAATGAACACATCCATCACCTGACATATTGACCTTTTCTTCTTCTTCACCTTCTTCTTCTTCTAAGATTTTATTTATTTGACAGAAGGAGAGAGAGCACAAGCAGGGGCAGCAGCAGAGGGAGAGGGAGAAGCAGGCTCTCTGCTGAGCAGGGAGTCCAACGAGGGACTCAATCCCAGGACCCTGGGATCTTGATCTGAGCTGAAGGCAGATACTTAATTGACTGAGCCACCCAGGCATCCCTGACCCTTTTTTCTTAAGTTCTTAGCAAATTTCAATTATATGATACAGTGTTCCCAACTGCAGTCAGCATGTTACACATTAGATCCTCAGACTTTATTCATCTTACAATTGAAAGTTTGTATCCTTTTACCAACCTCACCTTATTTCCCCTAGCCCCCGCCCCTGGCAACCACATTTTTACTGTTTCTATGAATTTGATTTTTTTTTTTAAGATCTCACATGCAAGTGGTACCATCAAGCAGTATGGTATTTCTCTGCCTGATTTATTTCACTTAGCATAATGCCCTCTGGGATCATCTATGTTATAATTAACAGTATTTTTTTCTTTTTAAAGCTGAATAATATTCCATTTATACCACATTTTCTTTATCCATTCATCTGCTGACAGACACTTAGGTTTTTTCATACCTTGGTTACTGTGATTAATGCTGCTATGAACAGAGAAGTGCAGATATCTCTTTGAGGTCCTGGTATCATTTCCTTTGGATATATACCCAGAAGTAGGATTGCTGGATCATATATTAGTTCCATTTTTAATTTCTTAAATAACCTCCATACTGTTTTCCACAATGGCTGTAGCAGTTTACATTCTCATAAGCAGTATATAAGGCTTCCCTTTCTCCACATCCTCACCAGCATTTGCTATCTCTTACTTTTTAAAATGGACATCCTAACAAGTATGAGGCAATATTTCATTGTGGTTTTAATTTTGCTGATGATTAGTGATGCTGCCAATCCTGTCATATAACTGTTGGCCATCTGTATGTCTTCTTCTTCTTCAGAAAAATGTCTATTCAGGTCCTTGGCCTTTTTTAAGTTAGGTAATTTTTCTATTGTTAAATTGTATAATTCCCTTATATAATCTGGAATAGTAACCCTTATTGTATATGTGGTTTGCAAATATTTTCTTTCATTCCAAAGGTTGCTTTTCATTTTGTTGATGGTTTCCTTTGCAATGCAGAAGTTTTTTAGTTTGACGTAATCCACTTGGATGTATTTGCTTGTGTTGCCTTTGCTTTTTGTATTGAATCAAAAAAAAAAAAAAAATCACTGCCAAGACCAATGTTAAATTGCTTACCCTTTATGTTTTCTTCTGGGAGTTTTACGGTTTCAGGTCTTATATTTGAGTCTTTCACCCATTTTGCGTTATTTTTTGTGTATAATGTAAGATGGTGGTCCAATCACTTTCTTAAACAAATGGATGTCCAAGCTTCCCAACACTATCCTTTCCCCATTGTATATTGTTGGCTCCTTTGTCAAAAGTCAATTGAGGATATATGAAAGGGTTTATATCTGGGATTCTATACTGTTCCACTGATCCATGTCTTTGTTTTTATGCCAATACTATACTGTTTTGATTTATTATAGCTTTGTATTATGGTTTGAAGTCAAGAAGTGTGATGCCTCTAGCTTTGCTCTTCTTTCTCAAGATGGCTTTGGCTATTCAGTCTTTTGTGATTCCATATAAAAATTAGGATTTTTTTTTCTATTTCTGTGAAACATTCCATTAGAATTTTCATGATTGCATTGAATTTTACATATAAGTTTAATGTTCTTTAAAGTCTTACATTCAATAATATTAGCATGCAAATCAGTAACAATAAAACACTCAATGTATGTATCACTACAGTATCTATAAAAATTTTTCATGTACAATATATTATTTCATGTTCACAATAAACTTGTGAGATACTGTAATGCCCACTTAAATAGTGGCCCATTATTAGTCCTCTCAGTTACTGAGAGCATGATCGAGCATTGAAGTGAAGCAAAACAATAAAGCAAAACATTTCCCTTTTTTAAAGATTTTATTTATTTATTTGAGAGAGAGGACACAGTGAGACAGAGCACAAATTGGGAGGGGGCAGAGGGAGAGTGAGAAGCCGACCCCCTCGCTCAGCAGGGAGGCCTACTTGGTGGCTGCATCCCAGGGCCCTGGGATCATGACTTGAGCTGAAGGCAGATGCTTAACAACTGAACCACCCAGGCGCCACCAAAACAAAACAGTTCAATCAACTCAAATCAAGGTTTAGAACAGCCATATAATAAAATGTATTCACTTCACTATTAGGATAACACCTCAGTTTTACTCTGAGCCAACTTATTAGCACAGCTTCTAAAAAACAACTAGAAGAGGTGTGGGGAAAGGAGGTGGACACATTAAGGATAGTACAAGAGGTATCTGATCTTTGAAATATTGACACATGATTTTTATTTTAAAGCAGTCTTAGGAGCTCAAAATGGGATCATTTATTGGAGGCACAGATGCCTCGGAGTTATTTTACAAGTATAATATATTAATTATAGTTATTCACACACATTGACTAATACTACTTAAATTACTTTATTTTTTTTTAAGGATTTTGTATATTTATTTGACACAGAGATTGGCAGCGAGAGAGGGAACACAAGCAGAGGGAGAGGGAGAGGGAGAGGCAGACTTTCTGCTGAGCAGGGATCCTGATGCAGGGCTAGATCCCAGGACCCTGGGAACTGAGCTGAAGGCAGACACTTAACGACTGAGCCACCCAGGCACGCCTCTTTAAGTTATTTTAAATATATGTTAGCATGCAATGCTCACCATGAAACTATGATGTGGAACTGTTAATATTCCCATCTTACAGATGAGGACCCTGAGACACAGAGAATTTAAGTGACTTATCCAAGGTCTCACAGCTAAGGAAGGATTCCAGTCCAGGCCCATTAGCTTCAGAGCACGTTTTTAACTGTTCCATTCTAATTCATACGATAATCCTGCATAACCAATGAACAGATCTATTATAGATGGTACACATGTTTTTAGAAAATGGGGAAATGGAAATGTTTTTTAAGAAATATGTTCTTCAAACCTATTCGCATTTTTTAGTTTAAGTTCATACATTTGTTATATGAAAAAAAAAACACTTAAA
Source organism: Procyon lotor (assembly GCA_028646535.1). Taxonomy (NCBI): domain Eukaryota; kingdom Metazoa; phylum Chordata; class Mammalia; order Carnivora; family Procyonidae; genus Procyon; species Procyon lotor. The sequence continues at coordinate 51,013,961 of CM053608.1, forward strand.
AATTCCATTCCTCCATAATATGAGCACTTTTTGTTGTGCTGGTGGTTTGTTTTTGTTTTGTAGTATTTAAACATTCTGGCTACCTATAGCCAATTCTCTGGGAAATTAAATAGCTAGAAGAACTGAAATGAGAGAGAATCTTTGACCACTTCATTAGAAGCAGAAAGGGAAAAAAATAATAGGCAGTTCAAACTAATTTGAATTGATTGCCTTCTCTAGTTGTACTTGTCACGTTGCAGAGAGGAGAGTCGGCAAGGGTGGAAATCCCATCCCTGTCCTCCAAGGCACTGGGGACCCGGAGACTAGAGGACGAAGTGGCTGCACGAGGATGACTACACCTCCCAGCTCTCCTAGGCAGGTCTAGTTCAGGCCATGTGGGTCAGCACGGACCCTGTTCACTCCCAAAATGTACTGAGTTGGATTATAAAATGTTGTGTAGCTAGCAAACTTGAAGGCTAGGCACCAGATTCCAGTCCAGCCTTCCAGGTCTCTTCAGCAACAGAAGCAAAATAGTGGCTTTACGCGTAGGGCGTTTCGGTGGCAACCAGAGCAGATGAAGACCAGGAGCCCTTAGTGTTTAGGCCTCAGCCCTCTAAGCCAGGAGGCTTAAAAATGGCAATATGTCTGTCAGCGTAGTAGAATGAGATGTGGAGAGTCACTTTAATTGAAAAAGTAATAGTAACATAATGTGGGATTTCTATACTCGATGCTTGTGAGCAGGGCTGATTTCCCAAGCACGCAGCCTGGGCAGCCGCATAGGGACTCATGGTCAGAAAGGCCTTGTGCTTGGTTTAACTCTCTGCTGTGGCCATACTGAAATTCTTAGTTTTTGTACAAGAGACCCCACATTGTCATTTTGTACCAGGCCCTGCAAATTATATAAACAGTCTACGTTTATGAACATGCAGAATTAAACTCACACTTACTTATATAGTATTTGGGAGACTTTTTATATCTCCATGCCACCTGACTTGAAACTTAGAGTAAGTCATTAAGTCTTAGGGCTGAGTTAAAACTGCACACCAAATGCAAATATACATAAAATCTCACACCAAAGATAATTTTTCTTTGTTTCACAATTTAGTAATCTTGTTATCAAATTAAATTTTAGAACACAAAACCTTCCAGGCAAAGTAGGTTAAAAAAATCCTTGTAGAAATGTATATTTTAAAGCCAAGTAATAATTGAATCCCTGCAGACTAAACAATATCACTTAGCAGCCTGCACAATGTGAAAGACTAAAAGCTTTTAATTAGACTTTTACTCAATAGGGGAGGAAAAAATAATTTAAAAGACTCAGGGCTAAAGCTGAATTGTTAGTTTTAACTTTGAACACAATGAAGGAACAATTTGACTAAATTAGTTTAGCTGTGTATTCATTAGCCTTTAATAGAAATGTGAATGCAAACTGACTCCAGGTTATTGTACTTAGAGCCAGCTTTTTAATTAGTGATTGGCAAAATGTTTATCTAGTTTGTTGTTGGAATGTTGAACCGTTTACACAACAGGACTGTTGTAAACCTTTATGTAATCTTAATTGGATCTTTCAAAAGAACAAGATTTCTTGTACATAAAATCACAAACTATAGTAATAAAGTTAGCTAATTTATATCAAACTTGGCACTTAAAAAGAAAAAGTTGTGCTATGTGACTTAATGAGGTAGAGAAATGGTTAACATCTATTTAAACTTAGTTAAATGTGATGTTCAGTTGAACTTGTCCAAACATTGGCTATCTTCTGGCTTTGAAGTTAGACACACCTGATTTCCAGATGGTAAGTGAGCTATTGATTCTCTAATCTTGAGCACATTAATTAGCCTCTCTGAGCCTCTGTTTCCTTATCTTTAAAGTGGGAATTATATAATAGGTCTTAAATAATCACTATGAGCATTAATAACATATGAAAGATAATATGGGGTGCCTGTGTGGCTCAGTTGGTTGAGCATCTGACTCTTGATTTTAGCTGAGGTCATGATCTTCAGGGTCCTGAGACTGAGCCCCCTAAGGCTCTGCCTCAAGCTCTAAGCTAAGCAGAGTCGGCTTCTCTCCCTTTGCCCCCCACCCGCACTGGAGGGTGTGAGTGTTCTCACCCTCAAATAAATACAAATCTGTGTGATAATATATAAAAGCCCCTATTTGACGAATTCAATATATGGTAGCTATCATCAACATCATCATCATCATCAGGATTCTTTACTTTTAATACATTCAAGTTAAGTAATTTTGAATAGATAAAATTAATCACATGTTGCAGAATTGAAATGCCACAAAATTCAGAATGTGCAAAATGTCATACAGAGAAAAGTGTCTCGCATTCACCATTAATAACATGGCATTATTTGCACTGTTCAAGAGGTTTCTATTTTGTCATAGTATTACATGATTACATAATATAATAGTAACTTGTAGAGATCATTCTATATCAATATATAAAAACTTCCTCATCTTTTAAATTTTTTTAAGATTATTTATTCATTTATTTAACAGAGGAGAGAGATCACAAGTAGGCAGAGAGGCAGGCAGAGAGAGGGGAAAGCAGCCTCCCCGCTGAGCAGAGAGCCCGATATGGGACTCCATCCCAGGACCCTGAGATCATGACCTGAGCTGAAGACAGAGGCTTTAACCCACTGAGCCGCCCAGGCTTCCTCCTCATCTTTTTTAAAGTCCACATGAAAATGCATGATTAAGTAGTGCCTCTTTGTCGGAAAATTAGCTTATTTCCACTCTTTTTGCAGTTGTAAATATCAATAAAGTAAATATCCTTATGCATAGATTATTTTGCACCTGTGCGAGTAGCCCTTTAAGTTGAATTTCTAGATAAAATATTGGTAGTGAAAGTATATGTGTATTTTTTCTTTTTGATAGATACTATAAGTTGCCCTCCACAGAATCATAACAATTTACATTTCCAATACCTATGATCGCTTATTTCCCACCACCTTCACCAAGAGTGCATCAACTTTTAAATATCTCTGACAATCTTACACAGAACATTTTCTTTGTAGTTTCAATTTTCTTATCTTTTATTGTGAAGTTCAGACTTTTTTATATCATTTCAGAGTAATTTGTATTTTCTCTTCTATGTATTATTTCTTCATGGTCTCATCTCACATTTATTGGGTTACTGGTCTTTTTCTAAAGTTTATTTTTGGGAAAGCTATATACAATCTGAATTCCATTCTTTGTCAATTGTATTTATTTCTCCCCATTTTATCTTCTGGTGTTTCTTTTATTTTTATGTAAAGTTGTACATCTTTTGTTTTATAGCTTAAGTGTTTTGTATTATCTCTAGAAAACTATGTCCAAGAACAATTTTTTAAGTCTTTCATGATTTCTTCTAGTATGTTTATACTTTCACTTTTTACATTTAAATCTTTGAATTTGTTTTAGTATCCATTTAGCTCTTTCATTCTTATTTGCTGAATAATTCATCTGCTCACCATTAGAATATAATGATTTTCATCAGATACCAAAATTCTTTATTAATAAATGATATCTTTTTCTGGATTCTCTACTTAGTTTTATTGATCTACTTGCCTGTCCAAGCAGTTGCTGTTTTAAGTTCTGTAGTATTTATACTGTTCCAATATCTGTAACATAAGCAATTTATTGTTACTCTTTTTTTCCCACATAAAACTTAGAATCAGATAAGTTAGTTCTAAAAAACACTAGTATTTTTATTGAGATCAAATTAAATTTTCAGATTTAGAGAAAATTATGTTTTTATGATTATGTCTTCCCACTCAAGACTAGAATATGCTTTTTCTTTTTTCAGAAAGAAGGAAAGAAAACAGGCTCACTAAGCAAATTTCAGAGGACAGTAGGAGACAAGAGAAAACTTGTTTTGTGATTGAACCTCCTATCACAACTCTTCCTTCCAAGCTGAGGAAAAGTTTGTAGCATTTCAAAGTATTTTTGTTAGTGTGCCTGGGTGCTCAGTCAGTTAAGCTTCTGCTTTCAGCTCAGGTCATGATCTCTGTGTCCTGGGATTGAGACCCTCATCTAGCTCCCTGCTGAGCAGGGAGTCCGATTCTCCCTCTTCCTCTCTATCTGCTACTTCCCCTACTTGTGCTCTCTGTCAAAAAAATAAACAAAATCTTTTAAAAAAAGGTATTTTTATTTAATTACCCAGTAGAAGTCACACGTAATATATCTTATCCTGATACATTTTGTCTTATGTTCTTCAATAACTTTCTTTCTCTTATGGTAATTGGTTTGTTTAGAATTTCTTTCTAAATTCATTTTTAAAAATTTATACTTATAAATTATATTCATATTATATTCATAATTTCCTCCATTTATATTTTCATACAGACTCTCATATTCATTATAGTCTCTTATGACTATAATTTCCTCCAAAATTCTGGTTATTTTTTATTCTTATTTATTGATTGGATCAGCTAAATGTTATCTCTTTTATTGTCTTTTTTTTTCCAGGATTATGATGAGGGAATTTATCACCCCAGCATGTGTTCTAATGCTTCTTGTTGGCAACTGCCACTTGTCCAGCGATTCTGTCCAGATCCCTCTGTCCCTGAAGTGTCTTGGTTCTTTTCCACTCTTTTCAGCCTCTGTAGGGCTTGGAGGAAGGACCCTGTGACCGTCCTGTTGGAGCTCCTGCTGAAGTGGCTCAGCGGGACCCCCTTTTTCTGACGTTCTCTGCGGGTCTTGGTCCTGAAGACAACCTTGGGCTACGCTTCCCCAGAGGTCCGGGTGCGGTGCTTTGGAAACAGTTCACATGTAGAACCAGCTCTCCGCACAGCGAGCAAGCTCTTTGTGCTTGGCCAGCTTGACTGTGCCCACCCATTCAGGGAACTTCACTCCCAGAGTGAAGGTAATATTTTTCTGCTGGTCTTGGTCCAGAGTGAGAAGCAGACTCCCCACTGAGTAGAGAGCCTGAAGCAGGGCTCTATCCCAAGACCCTGGGAGCATGACCTGAGCCAAAGGCAGACACTCAAACCACTGAGCCACCTAGACGCCAGTCCCCTTTTTTTAATCATAATTTTTTTAATGAGTTTTAATTTTCAGGTAACATGATTTTTATTTTCTAGTTTTATTTATCTCTGAGCAGAAAATATTACCTTCACTCTTTCTACTTTTAAATATTTGTTTAGTTTTTGATGTAGCCATTTTTCAACATACTATGAGCACCATAAGAGAAGGTGTATGCTGTTTTTTTTAAAGAGTTTGATATTTATCTCTTTACACCCAATTAAATATAACACTATTATTTAGTTCTATACGTCTCTTTATTTTTCTTCCTTTGTAATTTTCTGAGAAATAAATTAAAGCCTCCTTCTACCAATACAATTCTGTCTATATCATAATGTGTTTTGTATGTTTTGAATCTTGCATTCAATGAAATAAAAAAAATAAATAAAGGGGAAAATCATAAAATTAAAAGCTGTTTTAAAAAATAGATAAAACTGATCAACTCTAGGTATACTAAGACACACTGAGAGGTATCTAAAGACAGACAGAGACAGAGAGTGCAAAGTTACCTATCTGAAGTATAAAAAAGGGATTATCACTATAGGTCCTAGAGGTAATAAAAGGATAATAAACAAATACCAGAAGTATATTTATGCCAATAGATTTGGCAACTCAGATCAAGTAGAAAAACTACTTGAAAGACAAAAAATTATCTAAAGTAATTCAAGAGAAAAAGAAAATCTGAGATGCTCTGTAAGTATTAAAGCATTTCAATTTATAGCTATAAAAAGAAAATCCCAGGCCTGAATAGCTTCAATAGTGAATTCCATCAATCATTACAAGAAGAAATAATACAAAAAACTGTATAAACTCCTTCAGGAAGTAGACGAATGGACATGTCTGAACTTCTTTTATAAAACTAGTATTGCCCTAATACCAAAATAAGATACAGACATTATAAGAATCTCCTATGAATAGGGACACAAAGACCCTCAGCAAAATACTGTCAATTCAAATCCAACAATCTACATTTTTTTCCCTCCAGAATCAATGGTTGGTTCAAGATTTGAAAATCAGTCAAATGTAAGTTCAACATATTAACAGACAAAGGAAGAAAACCACAAGATTATCTCAACAGATATAAAGGAAAGCATTTAACAAAATTTAACATTCACTTATGATTTAGTAATAGAAATGAGCTTCTTCAGTCTAATAAATGCTATGCACAAAATACCTACAGCTAACATCATCTTCAATGACCAAAGATTAAAATCTTTTTCCCTGAGATGGGGGGGGTGGCAGAGAAGAGAATGTTCACTCACAGCTGTTCTATTTCACAATGCAAAGGAAGTTGTAGCCAGTGCAGTAAGGCAAACAAGGAAATAAAGAAAGGAACAAAAGGCAGGGAGAGATCACAGGAAGGACGGAAAAAACTGTTCTTACTCTAAGACAACATAATCATGATCATGTACATTGAAAATCCTAAGGAATCTACAAAAAACTCTTATCATTTGTGAGCAAATTAGCAAGTCCACAGGATACAAGGAGACTATAAAAAATCAATTGCATTTGTACTCTGACAATGAAAAATTAGAACTTGAAATTGTAATTACTACCACTTTAATTGTATTCTGACATGAGCTAATCAGGGATAGATATAATAAAATACATGCCAGATTTGTACACTATAAATTGCAAAATATTGCTGAGAGAAACTAATGATCCAAATTGATAGAAAGGTATATCATATTCATGGATCAAGACATAATATTGTTAAGATGTAATTTCTAACCCAAATTGGCCTATATATTCAACATAAAATCAATCAAAACCTCATAAACATCGTTGTAGAACTTGGCAGCCTGACTCTACAGTTTGCACTGAAAAGAAAGGACCTCAAAAAGCCAAACGCTGGAGTGTCCTGTTCAAAGTTCGTGATGGGAATCAAGAAGGGGATAGACTGGAGGTGGCAGGTCTATACACATAGAGTTGTTAATGGGTTATATAACAAGTTCAAAATTGAGGACTTCACTATAAAAGTAGAATAATTAACACAATATGGTATTGGCATAAGAATATACAGAATAATGTAACAATACAGAAATACGTTCATTAATATCAAAAGATTTTGAATAAAAGGAGCCAAGATAACTTAACAGGGAATGGACACTATTTAACAAACAGTAATGAAAACCAGGTAACAATACAGAAAGATAGGAACCTCAAACTTTATGTCACAATACATAGGAAAATTAGCTAAAATGGCTATAAACATAAAAACTAAGCATTTAAAAATTCTAGAAGAAAGGAGAAAATATTTGTGGCCTTGTGGTAGGCAAATATTTCTTACATCACAAAAGAAAAATCAATACTTGGACTTCATCGAAATTAAAAACTTTGGCTTTTCAAAAGTCACTGTTAGGATAATAAAAAGGCCAACTACAGATTGGCCAATTTAATTTTTTAAGTTTTTTTTTAAAGATTTTATTTGTTTGACAGAGAGAGACACAGAGAGAGAGGGAACAAACAGGGGTAGTGGGAGAGGGAGGACCCTAGGATCATGACCCGAGCTGAAAGGCAGACACCTAACGACTAAGCTACCCAGATTCCCATAATATTTTATGTTTTTTCAATTCCAGTTAGTTAAAATACAGTCTAATATTACTTTCAGATGTACGATACAGTGAAGATTGGTATATTTAAACACACACGTGCATGGATGTGCACACACACAAATATATATATATATCACACATATATATAAAGATTTGTACCCATAATATATATCAATAACTCTTACAACTTGTCAATTAATGGGAAATATATATACATATTCACACACACACACACACACACACATTGGTCTCTGCCCCCAGTTCCTGCTAATATTTGGTTTTTGACCCCAGTTCCCGACACAGAGCTTCTAAATCCTTTGGAATTTCCTGGATTATAGGAGCATCTTTTGTTCTAATAAGGTAATTCTTGGTGGCCTCCTGGATAGGGGCTGATCACTAAAGACCAACCCATGACAAGAAATGTGGAACTTCTAGTTCTATACCTCATTCCCTAGAGGGAGTAGAGGGGATGATTATTGAGTTAATAATTGACCATGCCTATGTGATGAAGCCTTCATAAATATTCCAAAAGTACAGAACAAGTTGGTGAACATGAACATGCACCAGGAAGGTGGAATACCCCAAACTCCACACAGAAAGAAGCTCCTGTATTAAAGACACATCCCGACCTCGCCCTATGTATCTCTTCATTTGGCCGCTCATTTGTATCTTTTATTTTTTTATTTTTTTTTTTATTTGTATCTTTTAAAACATTCTTTGTTACTGTATAGTGACAAACACAAAACAAACAAACAAATAAAACATCCTTTGTAATAAATTAGCAATAGTAAGTAAACTATTTTCCTGGGTCCTGTGAGTCAATCTAGCAAATTATCAAATCTTAAGATGGAGCCATGGGAATTTTCAATTTACAGCCAAGTCAGACATAAATTGTGGGTAACTTGGGGACCCCTACTTGAAATTGGCATCTGAAGTGGGAGGCAGTCTTGTGGGATTGAGCCCTTAACCTATTGGTCTGCACAAACTATGGTTAATGTCAGGGTTGGACTGATTTATTAGGACACATGGTGTCAGAGAATTTGTCAGTGTAGGAAAAACACCCACATATCTGGTGTCAGAAGGGTTGTGAGTAAAGGAAAAAAATGTTTTTTTTTTAATATAACTTAATAAGAAAACAACCTAATAAAAGATAAGTGAATGGTCAATAGGCACCAAAAAGATGCTTAACATCATTAATCATCAGGGAAATACAAATTAAAGCTACAGTGAAATCCAATACATACCCACCAAGATGGCTAAAATTAAAAAGACTGACTCTACAAACTTTTGGAGAATATGTAGATTAATGGAACTTATATATTGTTACTATAAATGTAAAATGATACAACCACTTTAGAAAAGAGTTGGGAAGTTTCTGGGGCGCCTGGGTGGCTCAGTCGTTAAGCGTCTGCCTTCGGCCCAGGTCAGATCCCAGCGTCCTGGGATCGAGCCCCACATCGGGCTCCCTGCTCCGCGGGAAGCCTGCTTCTCCCGCTGCCATTCCCTCTGCTTGTGTCCCCTCTCTCGCTGTGTTTCTCGCTGTCAAAAAAAA
>CM053608.1:51023559-51079253 GCA_028646535.1 Procyon lotor
ACGAACTAAGGGTGGCCGGGGGGGGGGGCGGGGGATGTGGGTGGGTAGGGATAGGGGGGCTGGGTTGTGGACATTGGGGAGGGTATGTGCTGTTAAGGGCTGTGAAATGTGTAAGCCCGAAGATTCACAGACATGTACCCTGGGGCAAATAATACATTATATGTTAATAAAAATTAATAAAAAAAAACCAACATGGTTCTGTTTCAAACAAAGTTAATTAAGTGAAGTTAAGATTTTACGTGCTGAAAAATATTCTCAAAGAAACATGCTGAACAGATTTTATGTTCTTTTCTTTTTTGAGAACTTTCCAGCATTTAAGAGGGACACATTTTGTTTTAAAAGCTAGTATATAGGTGTTTAGAATCTGCCCCACATTTTTAAAAGCTAATGCATGCAATTTACCAGTAATCTTAACCAAATCTGAAACATAGCTGTCATAATAACTTCTCTACTTCCCAGTACTGCAGATGGTCATTAGAATTTTCAAAGAGAAAAAATAAATGTAGCATCCAGAAATATAAAAACAGAGAGCAAAACATTTCTCCAGATGAATAAATAAATATTAATATGACTCATATTACAAATACTTTCTAGCAGGGGATAAGGATATATGGCAAATGTTCTTCCAGAGCCACAAGCTCTACCTCATCACACCTTCTCATAGGGAACATGTTTTCACTGGGAGGAAGCCCCTCATCTCGTGCCCAGCTCCTCACTTATCCCCAGTACAACCTATTAGGTCACATGAAGGAAGATTGGAACTTTCTGGGTCCCCACATGCATGGACCTCTCTTCTTCCATGCCAGTTTTTTGTTTGTTTTTGCTTGTTTGTTTGTTTTACAGCTTATGTTGTATTTCTCAGTGAGAAGAATAACTCAGCATCCTGATTCATCTATTGCTGGACATCATGGCCTTTGAGGAAATTTGTCAAACTAAATGCATTTCTAGGACCATGCCTGGGAAAAGGTAAGGAGGCTAAGAAGAAACAAATCACTGTATTCGACTACTTCCACTCTAAACATTTTTATGCTAGCAAAATCATAGTAAGATGAGCAACAAGGAAAACCTTGATGTAGAAAATGTAGGCTCAAAAAGTAGGGACAGAAACTAATATTTGTTGAACCTTTAAATAAGAGCCAAATCCTCCACTAAGTGTTCTAGAGATTCTCTTTTATTTCATTCTCAAAACTATACTATGAGATGTATCTGATTGGTCTCATTTTCCAGGTTCTGATACTGAAGATGCTACAGATTATTTGTCTACTGTGTGACAAGTCAGGATTCAAATCCAGGTGTCACTCCAAAATTCATGACTTTTCTATAACACAATGTTACCTTCTTGAATAATGAGTAGAAGTGAGGACTGAGACCCAAAGCTATGTTTAGAGCATATTAATAATCAGTTTTTCTGAGATGATTATATATAAAGGTCTCAGTTTTCTTTTATTTTTTTGCTATCAATTTAAACAAATATTACCTTCCCATCACATGCTTTTGTGTCAGCACTCACCAGTCTGCAGCAGGGAGACACCAAAGTAGCCAACTTTAGATTTAAAGCTAGTCCACACTTTTATTTTTATTTATTTTTTTAAAAGATTTAATTTATTTGTCAGAGAGAGAGAGAAAAAAAACACAAGCAGGGGAGTAGCACACAGAGGGAGAAGCAGGCTCCCCGCTGAGCAGGGAGCCTGATGTGGGACTTGATCCCAGGACCCTGGGACCAAGACCTGAGCTGAGCTGAAGACAGACACCTAACCGACTGAGCCACCTAGGCATCCCCCAGTCCACACTTTTAAATACTAGAAGCTGCTTCTGTAAGTTAGATAAAAGTGGTTTATTGTTAGCTATTTCTCTTTGCACATAAATAATAGCCTAAAACATTTTCAAATTATATTTTTAATGGGTTAAATGTGCCCCAACCCACAATTTTTCTTAAAAGAACTCTTCTACTTTTTCTGTTCTATATGCTGCACATTAACTTTTGACAAATAACTATTAAAATACAGCCATCATATCTCAAATGCCCACCAAAAATAATATGGGAAAGTGGGCCCCTAATCTGTGACACAAAGGTAACAATATCTACCTCCTAATATTGTTGTGAATATTAAAGATGATTTATTCATTCAAAAATGGTCACGTACCTGCTGTGTGCCAAGAACAGTTCTAGTTAGAGAAATCACCCAGCAACATGCATGGTGTAGACCTGGTGAGGAGGAAATAAGGGTGTAGTCCTCACCTCATAGGATCCCAAGAGAACAGCCATGCAGCTATTGAAGGGATTGCTCATGACTTCTGAGACGTGTCCTTTCTCCTTTGTCCCCTGGCAGCACAGTGATCACTGAAGGGCAATGGCTATCTCATCAGCAGAGGCCCTGCCCTGTCTCCTAGCCTTGTAGCTACTTACCCAGATCACACAGTGCTGTATGAAGGACAGCAATGGCCCCTGCATATTGGCTTTATGCTGTTTACTTCTTCACAGCAGGCTAGGATTTTTATGCCAAAGCCCGCCAAACTTAAGTTCTTACACATGCAGTGGCTTTAAATATAACCCAAACAAGCATATTTTTAGCCATTTAGAGCCTGCCTGCTTTGCTTACCCTGTGAAACCGTACCCAACATCTGCTAATCATAGATAAGTCAAACTAAGTATGCACAAACAACAAAAAAACACTCTTAAGAAACTAGAAAGTTGCTGTTCAAGGGATATGAAGTTTCAATTATACAAGATGAGAAGGTTTTAGGGTATTATTTACATGCAAATAGAAATACCTAATAATCAACTGTGCTTATCTAGTTTATAGAATCAGTGTATTCTATATTGTATTTAAAAGTGCGAACTGGGTTTAAATCCCAGGTGGCCACTTAGGAACTAAGGACTTGGCCAACTTATTTACCTTCTCTAAGCCTCAGTGTTTTGATCTGTGAAATAGAATAACATTTAGGATAACCCATATAAAATTACCGATATTTGACAGTTTTTGATCTAGAAAGAGGGCAATTTCGTGGGTTTCATCTAAAAACTAACTCTAATATGTATGCTCAGGGGATTATAGAAATAATATGCGGAGAGCATCTAGCACACTTCCTGGGATATATTCAAACCACGATAATGTTCTCTCATATTTCCCCTCAATTCTCCATGGATGATGCTGACCTTTACATATAATCTGGTCTTAATTTTCTGTGTTAGTGAAGATAGCCAGGGGATGGAAAACCAAATACTACAAGTGATAATCATAATCTCTAAGAGTTAAATTGAACCTTAGGTGTGAATTACTCCAGCCTACTAATTTTTAGCTGAAGAACATGAACTTGGCCGCTAATGGGGAACCCCTTCACCATCCTGGATTAGAATCATGATCTATAAACCCCCAATTTTTCTTATAGAACCAGTCCATCTGGATGTCACAGAATAGCTCTCAACTCAAAATTTAAATGCCAAAACATGTAAGAAGGACTTCTGGTGATCATTTTAAAGTTTAAAATATAATTTAACATCATTGGCAGTTTAGACCAATATGAATATGCTAAGCATTGTGAACTGCAGCCATTTCACAAGGTTTAAGTCACCAAGAACATTTATTAAAACACTTAAAGAAAAAAAATCCCCAAAGTAGAGCTAAAACATTAAATTAGCTCCAATTAAACAATATAGACCTTAATACATTGTACATGCTACTTCCTCTAAATTTTTCCTTCTGTCAACTATTCATATACCTCTAAGGCCTCCTAGGTTTACTTAGTTCATGTAAACTTTAACATAATAGTATAATATTATTCACAAAAATCTTTAAAAAGTACAGATCACCCTTTTTGATTGTATGCATGCTATTGGTTTACACTCTGCTACAGTGTATATACAGGCTATATCCAAAATAAGAATACCAGCTGCAGGAAATAGCAGAGTGTCATGACCACGTCAATTAAGAAGTATAGTCATTTGTTAGCTTAATTAAAACTCTAGGCTTTGATTCACAAAAGTGTTGACTAAAATTCAGCCTCAACTAGACTCCAAATTGGCAAAAAAGCAAACATGTTTATATATGGTCAGTAATGGCAGACAGCCTTGGAAAAATTGAGTTGAAAAACAAGGAATTATTTTCTGGGTGTGAAATGTAAGCACACCATAATCCATTTTTCCTCTGCTTATATCTGTCCGTGGTATTATTATATAGCTTATGGAATTCAAATTGCGTTGCAATCTGTTTTTTGCTAATGTACTGTGCCAAGTAGGCCAACAACTCAGAAACATAAAACTACAACTACAGCCCATTTTTAATAAAGAGTAAGTCATTGGCTAGGTTTTTATCCAGAGTAGTAGCGTTGGTGTTCATAGACAAGGGGACAAGTTAAATGGGACGAATTAAGAGAGAAAAAAGAAATGAGTAAAAGATTGCCTCAGAGATGACTGAACAAGGCCACCAAAGATTCAGGAGCATAGCACTACTCTGTCATTTATTTTCCTATAGTATATTCAAAGGTTGTTCCTTTTTTTAAAATATTTTATTTATTTATTTGATAGAGAGAAAGGTCACAAGTAGGCAGAGAGAGAGAGGGAAGCAGGCTCCCCGCTGAGCAGAGAGCCCCATGCGGGGCTTGATCCCAAGACCCTGAGATCATGACCTGAGCCAAAGGCAGGGGCTTTAACCCACTGAGCCACCCAGGTTCCCCTCAAAGGTTGTTCCTAAGCAATGCTGGCAGTACTCATCTTTGCATCCACTACACTGTGCTCACTGCCTAGCCTAGCTGGGGATCAGTTCATTTTTTTCTGATTAAATTTATAAGAGTCATGCAAAAACAATTGCACTGTGAGTTTTGCCTCTGATACCCCAGTCAACCAAATGTAAAAGTGGCATATGGCACGAAAGCAAGCTGCAGATGGCCCAACAGCAGCCGTGCACATCTGGCACAAGGCTGTTTGAGTTTGAATATGCCAACTTGCCAGATGACTCTTTCTGGAGAAAAGCCCAATAAGAAAAATTCACTCATCTTCCTTCTTCTAAGGGCTCAATGCTTTAGCCACTTTTCTCAGCCTCATCTGTATAGCCCAAACAATCACAGATTCTCAGCCCTTCTAAAAGAGAAAGAGAGGAACAAAACAAAACAAAAAACCACAACCAACAACTCCAATTCAGTTTGATTGTAAATAGTACCCAGGTTTTCTGATTTTACAACATCTGTGTAACCACTTCAAGAGCTTTATCTTTGGGAGCTATTTAGATAGCCTATAAAATGGAAGAACATTTGGTGCAAATGATAATGCAGTTGAAAGAACACATTGATAGAAATTCAGGAATATCAATCTCCCTCCAAAAGCTTTGCAGCTAGATATTGGAATCAAGCTGTCAAGGTATTTTCAATCTAACCCAATTTGACACCGGGGGTCCAACTGGAATAGATTGTGAAGAAATCACTCTTTTGCTACAAAAATTATTTTATCTGGTAGGTAATTTATATGTTCGAGGGGAAGAGTGCATGCTCTCTTTAAGTATGAACTATCTGTATAAGATGTCTGTAGGAGTCATTTTTGCTAATCTCCTCACATTTCCAACTCTCTCAACTAATTTGCATTTACCTAAACATACCATGAGATAGCCTGTTTTCCTACAGTTGCATATGCTTTTCATTCTATCTGAAATAGTCTTCTACTTTTTGATTTAACACCATCTTTTCATCAATCAAAATTCAAAATGTTACCATCTCTAAAAAGATTTCTCTTCTTCTTCCTTTTAACCAGCTCCCCAAAATACCTCCTTTGTGTTTTCATAGTGTTTTGAGTATGACTTTTTTTTTTTTAATGTACTCTCCTACTTTATCTCCTTGATTAGTGTGTTGGTTTGTGATGGTTGCCATAACAGAGTCTCACAGACTGGGTGGTTTAAACAACAAAAATTAATTTTCTTATAGTTCTAGAGATCAAGATGTCATCAGGTTGTTTTAATGAAGTCTGCCTGTTTAGATGGCTTTTAGATGGTCATCTTCTCTCTGTGTTTTCACATAGTTTTCCCTCTGTACATGTTAACATCCTAATTTTTTCTTCTTACAAGTACACCTATCATATTGGATTAGGGCCTACCCTAATTACCTCATTTTAATTTAATTAACTCTTTAAAGATGCTCTCCCCAAATACAGTCACTTTCTAAGGTTAGAACTACAACATATGAACCAAGGGAAAACACAATTCAGCATGTAACGGCTAGGTTATGAATACTTTGAAAGTAAGATTGCTTTAGTGCGCAAGATTCAATTAATGACCTAGGAGGCCTATTCACTTGTGCTGTTATCTGGGCAAAGGGTAATCATAAAACGTAAATGTGAAGAGATTATTGTCACTGGAGGTAGGGTGGGTTTAGCCACAATTACTGGGAAACCAGGACACAAGCTAGCAAATGCAGTTCCTGACAGAAAAGAAGAGTGAGTCAGGAATCCTAACACTGAAATGTATAGGACTGTCATTGGTACCAACTTTTCAGGACTTGTGGTCTGCATCAGTCAGCTATTATCATAGGATGCTGTGTAACAAATCACTCAAAATTCACTGGCTTAAAACAGCAATCATTTATTCTTACTCAGGTATCTGTGGTTCATCTGGGGGTTTGCTCATTTACCGAGGCTAAATTGGCTATACTGTGGCTACATTTGCTTCAAGTTTTTATTGTGTCTAAACTTATTTCCCCATTGAGGGAAGGATCAGGTCAGCTCTATATATGTGGAGTTCAGGCTGTATAGGAGCATTTACCCAGTGGAAGTTCTTCTCATGGTGATAGCAATAGTACAAGAAGGCAAGCTCAATCATTTTAAGATTTTGTTTGCATTTCTTTCAACATCTCATTGGCCCAAGCAGGTCACACAGTTGAGCACAAAGTCAAGATGGGGAGGGAGTTCTCTCCACCTTTTGTGGGAAAGACAACAATGTCACATGGAAAAAAAAAAAAAAAAAAACCATAGATATGAGAGTGGTAAACTACTGGAGCCAAAATACAATCTACCATAAGCCCTTTAAGATCTTGAGTGTAACTTTACAGAAGAAAGTAAAGAAGTTGACTCCCATTCACTTTTAGATTGTTTTACCTTTATCTAAATAACCCTCATTAAAAAAAGAAGAAAAAACATAATTCTTCAAATAATATACAAAGAGATTCATATGGTCATTAACATAGAATTATACGATCTCTCCTCAATATTAGCTCCCTCCCAAAACAATACCCTGCATGTGGCTAAATCCTATGCCACATACAGATCCCACAATAGTCATACTGTCTATACTGGATATGCTGCTGTGTGCTCTAACAGCTCTCTGAACTTTCCTGATCTTTGAAAATCTCTGGCTTGCTTCACTGCAGAGACAACCAGGTCCACGGCTAGATTATTGAATGCTAGGACCTAAACATCTAATGGTATCTGGCACAGAGCATGTACCAAGTACTTCTGTGTTGAATGAGAAGGAATGATATTCTTGACTTAGAGATAGGCTTCTCAGACTTAAGGAATAACTAATTTTGGAGGACCGAGGTGAAAAATTTGAAGCTGGATTCAGAAATTTTGATGAGAAAGAGTATTAGTGTATCTTACAAGGCCCCAAGCTTAAGTCCTGCATCTCAGCGGAAAGGACTCCTAAAGGGTGGATCACAAGCCCTTCGGATACAAAGTGAATGCGATGACTTTTAAGTTCACATTTTAAGTTCGCATTTGGGCTCTTCTAGTCTACAGAATAATGCTTTTTTTCATCATTATAGTTCTTTACTATGGCATGCAAGTGTTCCTTTAGGATGAATTTTTGGATTTGGATTCTTGGGGTTAGAACATATAGGTTAAACTCACTTTGGGAAGGTCAGGAGAATGTTTGAAATTGAATTCAGGTGTCTTGTTAATAACAGAAATCCTTCTGGCACTAGGGGCTAACTGAGGTCTATGTCTGCTGCTTGAGTAAAACCCCAGATGATGTGTATGTATGATGAACTAGCAGAGGCAGCAGCTGGTTTCAAAGGTGCAGAGGCTGAGGCACTGGGTCCTTTGGGAGAGAGCAATAGGGATTCTGGAAAACTAGTAATGCTTCTAAATTCATTACCTTTTAGGGACGCCTTGGTGGCTCAGTCAGTTAAGCAACTGCCTTCAGCTCAGGTCATGATCCCAGGGTCCTGGATTGAATCCCACATTGGGCTTGCTGCTCAGCAGGAAGTCTGCCTCTGCACTCTCCCTACTCATGTTCTCTCTCTCTTTCTGACAAATAAACAAATAAAATATTTCTAAAAAATTCATTACCTTCTAATATAATAGGTTATTGAAAAGTATTAAAATAAAGTAAAATATAGTAAAATAAAGTATTAAAATAAAATAATGAAGGTCATATGCTAAAACTGCAATGGTATTCCAGTTTTTACTCCCAAAAATATTGTTAAAGGCTTGTTTAAAGATAATACCCAGTTTGAGTTGCTTTTGAAGTGACTGGGCAGCAATGTTAATTAGGCAACTGAATAGAAACCAACAAGACAGAGGATCAGAGGGGAAGAAAGGCAAAAATGAAACAAGATGAAACCAGAGCAGGAGACAAACCATAAGAGACTCTTAATCTCAGGAAACAAACTGAAAGTTGCTGGAGGGAGGGATGGGGTGACTGGGTGATGGGCATTATGGAGGGTATGTGATACGGTGAGTGCTGTGAAGTGTGTAAAACTGATGAATCACAGACCTATACCCCTGAAACAAATAATACATTATATGTTAATTAAGAAAAAAAAAAAAGAAAGAAAGAAACCATCCAAACCTCTTACCAAAGCTTTTCAGGGCCTCAGTGATCTGCCCTCTGGGCCTCACCAGCTCCTTCTTATGCCAAAAGTATTTGTGTTCTCTATAGTCTAGAGACACCAGTGATGGTTCTGATCCCCTGAAATTCAAATATACCAAACTCTTTCTTATCTCTCTTTAACTCTACCGTTTCCTCTACTTGGAATGTTTTCCTAAGATATCTTCCAGTGATGTCTCCATGTCCTCATCCAGATTTCTGTCCAAATGCCACCTGCTGAGAAAGGCCTTCCCTGACCACACTCTCTGACACAGTATCTCAACTGCAGCCACCCTCGGTTCCTTCACTGGATTTTTCTTCATAGTACCCATTGTTCTCCAAAATTATCTTGTTTATTGACATATTTATTGTTTACTATAACATCTCCTACTAGGAGTCCCCTGAGGGCAGAGAGCCAGTAAATATCCGTTGCATGAATATATGCCCGAATGAACAGAATGATGTAAGCAGACTCTGCAGTAACACTGACGCTGAACTTGAAATTATTGGTAGAGGATCCCATATCAGACAACTGCCATACCTTGTTATAGGATTGATCTCAAAGTTCAGAAGAATTAGTTAGAATAATTATTAATAAAATGTTGATCCACATATACAGAACATTTACATGGGCCAAGTACTATGTGAAGCACTTTACATGCATTAACATTTAATCTTCAGATAAGCCTATAAGTTAAGGTACCATTTTTACCTCTATTTTATAGGTAAAAAACACTGGTGGTTCCAAAGGTGAACCTACTTGCTGAAGGACTTCTGGTAAGTAAAGGGCACAAAGATAGGATCCAGAGGTATTTTACTTAAACTATAAGCTCAAGGGGCGTCTGGGTGGCTCAGTGGGTTAAGCCTCTCTGACTTCGGCTCAGGTCATGATCTCAGAGTCCTGGGATCATATCCCGAATCGGGTTCTCTGCTCAGCAGGGAGCCTGCTTCTTCTCTCTCTCTGCCTGCCTCTCTGCCTACTTGTGATCTCTCTCTGTCAGATAAATAAAATCTTAAAAAAAAAAAAAGCCCAATACTGGGCTGCCTGCCTACCCACATGCAGCCTCTTTGGGTACTCTGCTTTTCTAGCCGTTATTCCACTAGGGGATGTATGTGATTACCTCATAGTTTTCCTTTTTGCTTCCTTCTCACTCCTCCTTTCCCTCATGCCACAGAGGACTCGCAATCTAGAATAAATCTTATTTCAACTTTCTCTTTCTGTCCTGGGTCACTATGACCTTGAAGGCCCATGGAGTTTCTGCAGATCTCTCTTTATGGATCCCTAAATCTTGCAACATACATTTCCTTTTCTGTCTGTCTATTTTGGTTACTTCTTGGCAGTCATGCTTTCCTTGCCCATTACTCATCTGCTGTCACCGACTATTGCATTTCATAGAACATTCTAACTAAATTTATAATCTCCTTAGTACATAAAACTAGGTTGTCCATATACAAATTGAAAACTCCAATTTACTAGTGGATTTACTTTCTGTTTTGAGGACTTTAATATTCCCATTAGAGTTAGAGCAGTTCAAATAACAAGAAACATCTCACAGGTGACGTCCAAGGTTCTAATTTTCTGTTTTGATTCCTATATCTGGCATATACTTGAACATTTCAAATTCCTAAAGTCTACATGAAACAAGCATGTCTATGATTATAGGTTTGGGCTCCAGTTAGTTTCTTCTTTTCAGTGGATTCACAAAAACATAATGATGAGCAAAAAAGTAACTAGCACACCAATTATCTAACTAGACATAGAGATTAGGCTTAGAGTCAACACCTACATTGAGGGGAGGTAGAGGCAGTGAGAAAGGGAGGGGCAGCTTGTAAAACAGCTGGGTCTGGTCACAACTAGTCCATATTCCTAGGAATTATGAATCATGGCCTTGGGAAAAGGTACCATGGAATAGTTTTGTTTTCTGTTTTTGCTTTCCCAAAAGTTTTTCTTGTTTTGTTTTGTTTTGTTTTTTGAGAGAACAAGAGAGAGTACAAAAGCAGAGCAAGGGGGAGGGGCAGAGGGAGAGGAAGAGAGAGAATCTCAAGCAGGCTTCACCCAGGGCAGAGAGGTGAGGCAGGGCTTAATCTCACACCCCTGAGATCATGACCTGAGCCAAAATCAAGAGTCAGATGCTCAATCAACTAAGCCACCCAGGTGTCCTTCAAGAGTTCAGTTTCTAGTGCAGTGTTCTTTACACTGTTAGCATATCCTAGTTTATGCAATAAAAATATATTATTTGCCAGGCAATACAATTGAGATTCAGCTCCAT
Organism: Procyon lotor; assembly: GCA_028646535.1. Lineage (NCBI taxonomy): Eukaryota > Metazoa > Chordata > Mammalia > Carnivora > Procyonidae > Procyon > Procyon lotor. The sequence continues at coordinate 51,034,616 of CM053608.1, forward strand.
GTTAGTGAGTTAGCTTAGCAACTGGTACCTCATTGTGATAGAAGTTCAGATAAGTACTAGCTCCAATCTGTGTATTCTTAAATTCATAACACTAAATGTGTGCTTATTCGTTTACTTTTGGCATATTTTCATATAGTTGCTTTTGCTTGTACTTTTTACACGTGGCTGACTAAATATAAAGTGGCATGAAACTCAAAGTTAAATAAATAACATCAAAAGGGCAAAGCAAAAACAGTCTACAACAACAGGGCTTTGTAAGGAGGCGGCTTAGTGGTGATTTGAGACATGTGTTAGAGAACTGTTTCTGCAACCACTACCTCCGGAGACATATCTATGTTCTAATCAGATTTGATCTTAATACAAAATGCCATACACAGAATACCATGTGGAAGAAGGTCTAAGTTCATGACTTTGGAATCAATTCCATACTAAACCCATGCATCAAACTCCATGAACTTTAACTGAAATGGGGAAAGACAACTTCAGAACCTGCCTGCAAGTGGATAATTTATGACGTAAGTGTGAAATAGAGGACTTTCTATACCTGAGCAGCATAAAGGGCCAACTTTACTGTCATCAGTTACTTTTATACAACAGAGGTCAGCCTCTGCCCCCAATTACTCATGTGCAAGAACAGAACGGGTAGCGAGAAAACCAACAGATCTTCAGAGGTTATAAAGCAAACCTGGAAGGGAACTAAGCAGTTACCATTGGTCTCTCTATCTTCTGCCTTGCATACTAGGAAAGCTCTGCAACCTTAAGAAACTTGCAGTCAGATTTTCTAAAATTCTGATCCTAATAGAAGGCTCTGAGTTTGGTTCCCCTTATAGTATGCAGGAGCATACTGTGTGGGGAACAAGTGCAGCCTACTTGGAGTGTCTCACACCTCTTTTTTTCCTTCACCGATGACTGAAACAGGCCAGGAGTATCTGACTACCAGAGAAGCTCCTGAATGAAGAAATTCTACGCAGAGGGGAAAAGTTTCCCCACCAACTCAACAGGACTTAACTTTTCCCTTTACACGGCACATGTTAACACTACCAAAGTGAGTAAGACAAAAGTTATGACTCTGCCAAAGCACAAGCCCAGCCTCTTCCCCATCCCCATGGCTTATTTTCTATCTGCGTTGTAAGGGCTTGGTCCTGGATCAGGAGATACTGACCACACCTTCTAACCTCTAAGTCAGTTGTTGTCCTCAGTGCTCCAATATCTAGGGTGTCTCCTACTCCTCAATTCAACCAGAGAATCTCTGAACTTATTAGATTTACATAAGTAGGATCCCAGGTAAGTTTTATTAGAATAGAGGTTGTATGGCTTAGGATTTTGAAAATCATCACAGAAGCGGGGGCTCAAATTTTTCTTTACTCCTCACTTCCACACTTGTTATCCTCTTGAAGAAATGGCCAAATATAGTTCTAAGGAGACAATGAAGCCAGTTTGTAGGGAAGTGCAGCTCACAGTAAATGAAATTTATACATTGAACTTGATGAAACCACTCCTTTGGGGGGACTTATTTTCACTTTTCTCTGAAGAGCTCTCCCTGTTCCACTTAAAATGGAGTTGAGGGTAAGAAGGAAGATGAGATAAGGGTACCTTCTGCTGAAGAAGCTTTATGGGACTAGGGTGGGGTTAAAGACAGGAGACACAATCAGGGCACTCCAAACTAAATTGAGATGAAGTTCCCTTTGTCTTCTTTCCCATTTTTCTCTTCCTGATTTTAAAGTGGAAACCAAGGGCAAAATCATATGCATATCATATGCATATTTAGTGGAAAGAGAAAAGGCTTTTTCTTTCTTTCTTTCTTTCTTTCTTTCTTTCTTTCTTTCTTTCTTTCTTTCTAAGATTTTATTTATTTATTTGACAGAGAGAGAGAGAGATCACAAATAGGCAGAGAGGTAGGCAGAGGGAGGGGGGAAGCAGGCTCCCTGCTGAGCAGAGAGCCCAACTAGAGGCTTGGTCCCAGGACCCTGGGGTCATAACCTGAGCCAAAGGCAGAGGCTTTATCCCTCTGAGCCACCAAGGTGCCCCAGAGAAGAGGCTTTTTCTGCCTTTAGCCTGGGCCATTATGTAACAGAGGTAAAAGTGCTATTGAGGCTCACTTGTGATTTAGTCCAGCTTCATTGGATAAAAGATAAGATAGAGATTGGAGTTCAATGCTCTTGCTAGTGAAAATGTGAATGCACATTGCTGGAGTGTCTCCTGAGGATATAGCTCATGGGTGACAGCAACTATAAGTTCAAGATTCAGATTGCAGTTTCACAACCCCAGGGATCTTTCCTTCTAAGAAATATGAATAATAGAGTGGTCTAAGAGGCAGAGATCATGATTTTACAGAAGTGAGTTACACTCTTTCTGGAATGCCCACAATGGGTAGAGAGCTCCCCAAGGGACAAACTTAAGAGTGTAGTCCCCAAACAGATGTATTTTTAGGAAGGATAGATATCTAAATATGTTTTCTTGCCTTCAGCAATTTCTTCTGCACCTAGTAAAAGATTTAAATGCATCTGGCTGTGAAGCAAAGATAGAAAAGCCTGGAAGTCTGTAAGGATTGAAGGCTATGGTCAACATCTACCCTATCCAAATTTTAGGTAGGGCTTTCAGGGACCTCGGTTTAGGAGAAGCAGGACATGGCAGATGTCACTGCCCTAGTCTACTCAGGCCACCATAACAAAACAGCAGAGACTGGATGGTATAAACAACAGAAATTTATTTTCTGGAGAAATACATTTCTGGAGGCTGGAAGTTTGAGATCAGTGTGCCAGCATGGTTAGGTTCTGGTGAGAGCTTTCATCCTGGCTTATAGACAGCCACCTTCTCGTTGTGTCCGCACAAAGCAGGACTGGGGGTGGGGGGTGGGAGGGAGAGAAAAGAAGTAGGAGAGAGCAGCTGCAGCAGCAGGAGGAGGGGAAGAAGATAGAACTCTCTCTGGTGTCTCTTCTTAGAGGACACCAATTTTATCATGAGGATCCTGCCCTTGTGACCTCATCTAAACCTAATGATGTCCCAAGTGCCGCATCTCTAAATACCATCATCTTGGGACTGAGGGCTTCAACATATAAATTTGGGAGAGATACAATTCGGTCCACAGCAGAAGGTTTCTGAATATAATATTGTTTTATATCTATAAGCACAAAAATGCCAAATTTATTATCATGAAGCAGTAAGAAGGTCCTCAGGAACAGGATTACACCTTTAAGAGATGCAGCATACTGCAGTGAATTAAACAGGGGTACTTGGAGCTAGATAGATTTGTCTTGAAATCCTATTCTGGCATTTGTAATCTCTGGGACAAAACTCTGGACCAGGGTAATACTAATTCCTACTTAACAGAATTATTGTGAAGATTAGTGAAATAAAATACAAAACCTCTAGCACCATAGCAGGTACTTAGTTACTTCTCATTAATATTAATTCACCCTTTTCCCTTACATCAGTTAGAAATGTTTTAACACAAATAACAGTAACCTTGACACTAAACACACTTTAATTGTCTCTCAAAATTAACAAAAAGTCTGGAAGTAAAAAGATCTAAGCTTAGAACCGTACCTCAAATAATGCCCTTGAGGACTTTTTATATTTTCTCCACCCACCTCAGTGTTGTTTTATCAAACAAGAACATCATCAATCGCCCCAACAAAAATGTGTATGCGCTTGTACCCAGGTGGCTTGGTATACATGTTTGTCACCTCTTGGTCACCAGATGGCCAGTGCAACCCCAAAAACATGATACCTATATTCCATAAAAGAAGGAAAAACTCTAGGAGTACCTGCTTATTTTATCAGGAAAGCAAAAGTTTCTCAGGAGCCTTCCAGTGAATTTCCTCTTAATGCTTCCTTGGTCAAATGGTCACCCTCCCTGGAAAGGAACCTGAAAAGCAGTATGCAGCTCTCCAACTTCTATACTGGATGTGGCTGATAGGTTAGCTATCTGTGGTAGGCAGAATTTGAAGGTGCCTCCCACCCCCAGTGCTGGTGTACAGCCTCTAGTGAATACAAATCTCTCAGTTGTACTATCAAACTCTAACACAAGTACTGCTATGAAGGGACTTTTACAGATGAAATTAAGGACCCAAGTCATCTGACTTTAAGAAAGGGAGATTAACTGGGTGATTTTTGATCTAATCACATAGCCCTTTAAACAGGAGTCTAGATGTCAGGGATAAAGAAACCAAGGAGAATGCATGGCATCTTTGCTTGTGGGATGATAGAGGAGGTCACGTGACAAGGAATGTGGCAACCTCTAGGAGTTTAGAGTGGCCCCAGCTGACAGCAAGAAAATGGAGACCTCAGGCTATAAACATAGGAAGTGAATTCTGCGGGTAACAAGAATGAGTTTAGAAGATTGTTTTTCCCACAGTGCCTCTAGGCAGGAACTCAATTCAACTGCTATCTTGATCTCAGCCTTGAGAGACCCTGAGCACAGCCATGCTGTGAGCACAGCCATGTTGGACTTCTGACCTACAGAGCTAGGAGCTAATAAATGGGGGCTCGTTCCAAAGCCACTAAGTTTGTGGTAATTTGTTACACAGTATTAAAAAACAAACACACCATCCAACACTGCCCACCACATCTCTTGGTTTTACTGTTAAAGTATTCTTATAAAACATATAACAAGTTATATTTATTTAATCAAAGTAATTTAGGAAAATAGTGTGTGGTGGGGATATGAGAAATACTTTGAGAAAAAGATTTATTTAAATCAGCATAATAAAAAGAGGCAGAAGGAAGCTGTAGCGAGTTCTGACTGAAGTCTCTAGATTGAAACTTGAAAGTGATAGGAAAGTTAGGTATTTAGAAAGTAAATTAAATTTTCCTAGACATAAGGAAGTTTTAAAAGTTAATCCAAAGGATGGCACTGTTTTCTAAAGCAATGACACCATCATTTGTCCCAAGAGACACTTGGACATTAAACAAAGATATGAACTTGGCCATCCTGGCTTCACTAAAAAGGCCTGCTCCATGCCTGCATCTTGAGAGGCACTTTTATTAATTACATTTGCTTAGATTTTGAATAAAAAAGAGCTTTGAAAGCCATAACCGATTACCTGATACATCCTCCTTCTGATACTATATCTATACAAAATAAAATACTGAGTGAGAAAATCATCAAAAAGCAACCAAGATAAACATGCAGTACCTATATCTGTGTCAGATAAGTTGATCACCATGGGAGTCTTTGACGCTTATTCAGAAATGGAAAGTCACACCTTGATTCGATAGGGTCAGCGAGAACACTGACCCCATAACACCTGGGGCAGATGAGAGTTAGGTAAGCCTTCCCTTCCACTGAGAAAAAGAAAATAAGCCAGGTGTGCCCACCACACAAACCCTGGCATCTTACAGAACACATGGTCATTTGTCAGAATGACATCAGGATCCTTTGAGGAGAGTGTGAAGCCTAAATATCATCTAGCACATTAGGATTCTGGAAGAGAAAAGTAAAAATCACCCTGTCACTTGGTGGAACTGAAGGCTAGAAAAATTAGACTTCCTCGTGATTAATGTTAGTACCTTCAGCTTCCACTCTGTCTCCTACTTCTATGGAATCTGGGTTCACACCGTGGGCAGGACGAAGCAGTTAAAGCATGCATCAAGGCAAAAACAGAACCAGCTTTTAAAGAAAGATTGCTTTAACTCTTCAAAGAACCTCCCCTTTCACATACATCATGTCTCTTTCTGTGGCTGGCTCAGATCAGCGAGTATAATTAGACTGAATCTCTGGTGGCAGGGCAGGTGGCAGCTGAATGGCTAGAAAATTACACACTTTGCCTTTACACTGCCAGAAGCTCCCTTTTTCCTGTTTCTGACTTTGTTCTTTGAAAAAAAAAAAAAAAGTTTTCTTCAAAAAACAAATTTAAGCAGGCCTGCTTCTAAAATCATTATAAAGTAGCTAATATCGTGGGAAGGCAGTCCACAAATATAAAGTCTTGTTGAATACGATCAGACTTAATAAAATGTAATATTAATACCTAACCAGACAGGGCAAGGAAGAAAAGCAGTGATATCAATTATACATGAATTATTTCAAGTTCATTTAAAAGTCTAATCACACTTCTTCCTTGTATAAGTTGAAGGTAAGATCTTGATTCTTAGACCCTTAAGTAAGCATGTTTATTTTCATCTTGGGAAACTTTAAGAATTAGCTAAAATTATGTATCCTCTCCAGAGGAAAAATGCATGCACACATATGATATATAGTACCAGGACCTAGAGAATTCTGGAAACATTGGTTTCAAATCTTTCTTGATTAGACTTATATTCATTATAGAATAATAGATTTTAGAAATCCAAAAATATGGGAAAGATATAAATAGGAAAGAACAACCTCTTCCTTCAAGAAGCGTATATCCCAAGGTGGACAGATGTTCAAATGTGATAGTTCCTTTCTCAGAAGTAGAATCTAAGGTTGTTGAAGTTGGGCCATGAGATAAATTAAGGAAGGATTTCTCTTTAAAGCAAGCTTTAAATTTAAAAAGTGATTGAGAGACCAGGAAATTACTTAAGCAAAGGGTTAGATAAGGCTTTATTAAATGAAGCAAGCAAAAGAGAGGATGGTTATTTGGAAGGAGTTAGGGAAAAGAACAAAGGATATATAAAGATATACAAAAGGGCACTAAAAGAGTACTCTGAAACCAGGAAAGGAATTTATTGCAAAGAGCAACAGATGGACATGTGAAAACTATAAAGGGTGAGGATCATTTCTAAAGTGTTGTCTAAAGAAAAAAGCAGAGGAGTTACAAGAAATGAAGTTGATGGAAAGAAACTTTATGACTTGACTAAACAAAATAAAGAAACACAAGGCATGGAATTCAAAACTTCACGACAAAGCTTAAAAATAGTAAGAAATAAGTATCAGAGGCCTGACGGTATGATGGATTAATAGCTATCATGATGGTTTTTACAACTGCAGTCATTATACTTCTTGACTCAGGGATGCAAGACTGTGGTCCAGACGTAACCCAGGGGTTGGGGGATGGGGGTTGGAGAGTCCCTTTACTGATTGTTCCTGCTTACCTTCCAGGTAACTGGAAGTTACTGCTTTAACTATGACAGTGTTCCAGAACACTGTCAGGGAGTTCCAGAAAATCTGCATTGCAATAGATATTCCCTAATATCCACAAGATGGCCTCAAGTCTCTCAATTCTTTCCCAAACAAGGATCCATGCACCACACCAAGGGAGGGATTCTTGTTCCTGAACCTTTTAACTTCTCTTAATCTATCGGCTATCTCTGGTTGAAGTTCATTTCAGTGGTCTGTGATCTCTCCCAAACCTATGTCTGCAGCTCTATCTTCCTCCCAGACTCTAGCCCTGTATTTGCAATTTCTTCCATTTGCCTATAAGAAGTGAAGATTCTTCATCAGCATAGGGAAGATCTTTTAAAACCCCCTGTTGATTTCTCCAGCCTCATCACCTTCCCCTCTGGCTCTGTATTCCATTTACAGCCAAACTCAACGTCCCCAAACACATGAACGATGTGCTCCTTTAGCCTGACTGGGAAAATCCTACCCACTTTTCACAAAACCTCAAATATTACTCCTCAGAAGTCCCTGCCCTTCCTATACATAGCTATTTCTTTGCCCCTCCCATGATACTTTGAGGGCCTAGAGACATATATAATGATATTCTCATCTCTGGTTCTAGTAAAGTGTCTGCTATGTCTTGTTTCTAAAAAAAAATACATTTCAGAAATTACTACAAATGTTGTGGCTTTATTTTGTTGTTTGAACATACAGTTTTTCTTAAATACACTGAATATTTTTCTCCAATGTACAGGGCATTTCTATACCACTGGGAAAAAAAACAAGTTAGAATATAATAGGAAAGAATATTTTTCCAGGTGCTTAGAAGTAGCTAGGCAAGGAATTAAATGCATGCATATAGCTTTACCATACTATTTTCAGGGCCAGATATCCAAATGTAATAGTTTGGATATAGCTCAATACAAATACAAACACAAATCTGTATGTAATCAAATGGATGATTATCACAGACATAAAGAACATGGGGAAAATTAGAACCATTGGGATTTTCTTCCAATAATTAAACTAAGAAAGCAAACAATAGATATAAAGACAAACTCTTTGGCTAGCAAGAATTGACCATAACCTAATGAACATTATTGATATAACTAAGAATACGTCATTCAAAGGAAAGGTTGTGTGGCTATTAAAAACAACAACAACAAAAACAGAAACAAACAAAAAAAAAACTCACAGAGGCAAACACCCACAAGAATAATACAGATGTTACCTAGGAGAGAAGACATCTTTTCCAGGCAGGCACAGGCATAAACCTGATTTGGCTAAGACACTTCATTCTAATTATATCATCACTAATCCCAAGTAGTTTGTCTACAGAGAGCAGGGCAGGTCAGGCAAAGAGAAATCCTTGACCTTTCTAATTGTTACGTTTCTTTTTTTTTAAAGATTTTATTTATTTATTTGACAGAGAGAGAGAGATCACAAGTAGGCAGAGAGGCAGGTAGAGAGAGAGGGGGAAGCAGGCTCCCCGCTGAGCAGAGAGCCCAATGCAGGGCTTGATCCCAGGACCCTGAGATCATGACTGGAGCCGAAGGCAGAGGCTTTAACCCACTGAGCCACCCAGGCGCCCCAATAGTTACATTTCTTATTATAGATTAATAAACTGCATTCTTATTTTATACGCTGATCTTTTGTGAGATCTGTTTGCATGACTCAACATGCCAATGTCTTATCACTCTGAATACAGATGCGATTAGATTTCTGACTTTAGAGCACCAACTACACCAGCCATCCCTATGACATACGCTTTATAATTACATGTTTTCTCTCAACACAAAGTTTCCCAATACAAAGAGGGAAATACAGAACAACTGGTTTCAACCTTAAGAAGACACTCTCCCAGAAAATGCTGGTAATTGAGTTAAGTAAAAGGAAAAAACAAAAACAAAAACAGAAAAACAAAAAACTTGTCACGAAGGCCAAAAGATCCATCTAAAGTAAAGAACTAGAATGGAGGGGAAAAATTATACATCTGGATCCCAAAGTGTGATTTCAAGGAGGAAACAGAAAGAAAGGCAATGATGAACTCCAGAAGGAGAAGTAATGAGATCATACACTTAGAATTGGTAATAAGGACGTGATTTTAATGGACCAGAAACTAGACTGCTGAGAGTCAAGGAGAAAGCAAGAGGAAGAAAAGTAAAGGCAATAATATAAATCTTGTACTGCACAAGGAAAAGTGACACAGTAAGATTTATACCTACACAAATCTGGGAGCTCTGGAGTTTAGCTCTCAGACCTGTAGCAAGCTAGTCTGCTCATGGAACTGCAGAAGTATCTAGAAGCAGGAGATTTCAGAAAGCCTGTCACTAAGAAAAGAAGGTGGTGATTAATGCTGATTACATAAAATAAAAATGAAAGTGGGTCTGCAATTCTTGCTTCTCGTAGCAAACCAGACCCAAGAGCGAAGGATCAAAGCTCAGGTGGCAATACAGAAGACATCCCATCCTGTGTAGATGACAACACTAGGTTTCTGCTCCTTTACAACAAAATCAAGAGCACTGTGGCCTGTTCTGTGCTCAAGTACAGATTTTGCCACCAATTTACAGAAAACTGAGAGGAGGCTCTCAAGCCAATTTTATAAAGTCAAGAAGCTTTTATTTTACTGTAAACACAAGTGAACTCCTCTGATATAGAGGGATAAATCTTCAGTGTTTTTTTTTTGAGATAGAAACTTGAAGAATAGAGGATCAGTAACATGTACTTGTCAAACTTCATCTAAACCACTGCCTTTTATCAGGATTTATCTAGCTTTCAGTGCTTAGAATGCTTTATATTTAAATTTGAAAACCTAGAACGGGATAAGCCCAAGCAGTTATTTATTCTCTGAAATGGTTTCCTACAGCAAATAGTTCATGTTCGATAACTGCAAATTTCTAAAGTTAAACTGAAAATTATATACAGGGCTATTGAGAAGGTAATCCTTCACTGGCACAGGACCAGGAAACCAAATGGGTCTTTCCATCTTTTCTTTCTGCGTGGAGAGTAAAAATTCTAAGACCTTTCAACTCTCATGGGATCAGACAAACAGGAACAGTAAGCTTCCTCGACTTGATGAAACCGCCCTTAGAGCAAGGCTCTCTCTGTTCTAACATATTATAGCAGACGAGCAAAACTCAAGCTTTGGAGCAAATTGTGTGATACTGAGCAGGATCAGTGTTTTTCTTGAGTTCTGCAGGGAACTGGAATGATGAGAAAGAAAGAGCATGAAATGTATAACAGATATGTTGTATTTATTTGAATTCTTACAAATATTAATTGCTCATGTAATATTTAAAATGTAGGTAGAAAAATTTGGAAATAATATTCCCAGGTATCATTTATATACATAATTATTTTTTCCTGCAGATTATGGATCACTTTTAGAATTTCATGGCTCTTTCTACAGTGAAAATCACATACACACACACACTCATACATAGACATACATTCACATAAACTGACACACCTCACAATACTCCAAAGAATTTCACAGGCTTCACAGATCCTTTGAAGCAAGAACCACTGTGTGTATCCTGACCCACCCCAATCTACTCCTGTGATAAAATTTTGTTCTCTGTTCTCATTATGTGCCAAACTTACTCTGTTCTCATTATGTGCCAGGCCATCAAGGACTTATAAAACCTAACACAATTGTAGTTTGCAGAGGTCAAAACCCCAAGAATTTTGCAAATTTATGAAAAAAAATTCTTTGTTTAGTTAAACCTAATGGTGTACCAAATGAGATACCACTTCACAACTAAAATTGAAAATACTAATAATACAAAATGTTAGCAAGGATGTGGAATAACTAGAACTTTCCTACATTGCTGTGGGATTTTAAATACTACAACAACTTTAGAAAACTTACAGGCAGTTTCCTATGTTAAACAGGCCCTCACGCTATGACCCAATAAATTCCTTGCTTGATATTTACTCCAGAGGAATGAAAATAAATGTCCACACAAAGACTTGTTTTAGAAATGTCCATAATAGCTCTATTTTCAATATCCAAAAAGAAGAAAACAACCCTAAAATTCATCATTTGGAGAATGGATAAACTAAATATGCTATGGAAACAAAATGGAATATTACTCAGCAATAAAAAACATGGATCTCTAAAAAAAAAAACTACACTCAGATACAAAAGAATGCATCTTGTGTAAATACCTTTATATGAAGAATAGAATAATCCATGAATAAAAATCAGGAAAGTGGTTATTTCTGAGTAAAGGGAAAGAATGGAAAGGGATCCAAAGGAAATTCCTAAAGTATTGGAAATGTTTTAGATAATGAGTGGGGTATGAGTTAAATGGGTGCATTCATCTTTCAAAATTCATCAAGGTTTAGATTTAAGATCTGTTCATTTCAGTGTGTATAAATTACATGTCAATTTAAAAACTTAAAAAAAGGGGCGCCTGGGTGGCTCAGTCGTTAAGCGTCTGCCTTCGGCTCAGGTCATGATCCCAGGGTCCTGGGATCGAGCCCCACATCGGGCTCTCTGCTCTGCAGGAAGCCTGCTTCTCCCACTACCATTCCCTCTGCTTGTGTTCCCTCTCTCGCTGTGTTTCTCTCTATCAAATAAATAAAATCTTTAAAAAAAAAAAAAAACTTAAAAAAAAAATCTTTAAGAAAAGGATAGACATGAAGTTTATCTCCAAAGAAAGAGAAATAGTAGGAAATAGGAAGGGCCAAATAAAACCAGAAGGAAATTTCTAGAATGAGGATAGCTAGAGATCCTACTACAGGGATGTTCTCCAAACAAATATAGTCATAAATTATAGAATCTGCATGTTGAATTCCACCACACATATCAAACAGCCATTACCTCTTTAGTCATAATACTTCCTGTTAAATTCCTCTAGAATTTAATTCCTGACTCTGGTTCTACCTTATAATAGCCACAAATTAAAACAAGTCCTTTCTCAATATGATAGTATGTAAATTATTTACTGAGAGTTATTATGCCTCCAGAGTTCATCTATACTCAACATGAAATTGGAGAACCTCCTCCACACTGATGGCTCCCTTTTTAACAGATCTTCATTTGTTAATAGACTGTACTTTTATTAATCCATCAAAGTTAACATTTGCATTTTAAAATTTTTTTATTTAAATTCTAGTCAGTTAACATACAGTGCAATATTGGTTTCAGGAGTAGAATTCAGTGATTCATCAGTTATATACAATACCAGTGCTCATCACAACCAGTGCCCTTCTTACTGCCCATTACCCATCCAACCCATCCACCCACAGTTTGTTCTCTATCTTTAAGAGTCTCTTATGGTTTGCTTCCCTCTCTCCTTTTTTGTTTTTCTTTTTCCTCACCTCCCATATATTCATCTATTTTGTTTCTTAAATTTCACATATGAGTGAAATCATATGGTATTTTTCTTTCTCTGACTGACTTATTTTGTTTAGCATAATATACTCTAGCTCCATCTGCATCATTGCAAATGGCAAGATTTCATTCTTTTTGATAGCTGAGTAATATTCCTGTGTGTGTGTGTGTGTGTGTGTGTGTGTGTGTGCACGTGTGCATGCACACATGAGCACATCTTTTTCCACTCATCAATCAATGGACATTTGGGCTTACATTAGCATTTTTGGAAGTCATGTCACCTGTTCAAATGAACTGCCATTAAATCATGTTTCTCCTATCCTGTATAAGAGCAGTGGAGTAAAATTACAGAATGTTAAAGTAAGAAGGCATCTCAACAATTATCTAGTCAAAATCATTCTGTCTATATCTGAAGAAATTGAGACTCAGAGATTGATCAACTCAAATCCTTCAGCAAGTTTATGAGAAAATTAGATCAATGTCCTGTTGTTGTATCCTTATACTAGAATATTTACTACTACTGCATATGGAGTCTTAGTCTCTGAGGCCAAAAAGGATCTCTGAGATCTAAGGCTCAAGTGAAAAACTAAACTGGAACGTCACATTAAAAATATTAACAGGAACCAGATAGATAGCAACCAAATTACTTAATAACTATTACCTGGTTTTCATCATTATAATCATCATCACCACCATAACAGTACGCTGGGTGGGAGATCTAGCTTAGTGAGTACCTTAGGTCTGGGGAGTCATTAGAGTCAAAGTGTGTATTCAATTTCTAGCTGCTTGCTGAAAACCTGATTCATGATGTTATTTAATTCTCCAAAGTGCTTTAACAGGTAGATATCATTTTATTCTTACTTGTTGGGTGAATTCAAGAAAAGTGAGGCCCAAAGAAAGTTAAATATTTTTAAAAACTTAAATGCTCTCACCCAAAAAAAGGGAGGGGGATAAATATGTGAGGTGATGATTAATTAATTCAATGGGGGTGGGGGTAAAAGAAAGAGAAAAAAAATTAAGATCATATAAGTAGCAAAACCTGACTTGTACCCTTCTGACTGCACACTTAATTCCAAAGTGTAAATCACAGTTTAACTCTTAACCACAAGAACATATGAATAGAACACTGTATCCCTGAATATGGTTTGAGGAGAAGCGAGGATTATTATTTTTCCATACAATATTGGGCAGGTGAATTTCTAAATAACTTATTTTTATTAGTATTCTTAACCTTGTATTAACATTGGAATTTAGCAACTGCCATAAATCTCTGTATGCTTGCCATTCATTAATAGTACGCCTCCTAAATAGGATACCAGGTTTTGGACATTTTATAAGTCCTATGGGCTTGTCTGTCTCCTTCATGTGTACTATAATCTTTTCAAAGGTGGACAGTATATTCTCAACATCCATCACAGTGCCTGTAACCTGTGCACAATGCTGGTAGCCTAGGTACATAATTAATACTATATCACATTACATATGTAATTGTTTGATGTACATCAGGTATACACAATGATTTACACATCTGTTCACCACCAGAACTAACAAATACTTTGAGTAGTTTCATACTGAACTGTGGTTTGATTCAGTGTGTACATACAAAAGATTATATTTTGAAAAAAGAATTTTCTTTCTGGAGTTTATAGTTTATTTAAGGAACAGAGATATATGGGAGACCAACAGATATTTTAGTTGCTAATTGATAAAACTGAAGGTTAAGTATGTGAGATAGGAAACACAAGAGAGAGAGGAAAGGAGGCCTCTAGGTGAAGTCTGAGTTGGTGGGGAGGATTTCATGCAAGAGCAGTCCAACTGCTAAATAGCAGCTGGATCTGGAAAGAACAGAAAACAAGGCCTATTATGTGGGTGGAATAAACTGACTAAAACCAAAGACCGTGGGGTGGGTAAGTATAGTGAAGGAAGAGGTGGAAATACATGTGAAAGAAGTAAACTAAAATCAGAAAACCTTAATAGCATGACATTTGATGCTAGCCAATATACATGTCCCTGAATGAAGATCTGATAGAACAGAAGGGTTGTCTGGGTTGGATAAATAAACAGAACAGACTCAAAAGCTCCTTCCATAAGGAAGAAAGCACAACAGCACCGCAAAACTAAGAAAGATCAAAAGGCAGCTGGCCTAACATCTCATTAGTTATCAGAGCTCAGGTTGATGGGAGTCCTGAGGGTGGGACTGGGCTCAGGAGACTAGACCTCAGATGACAGGCAAGAAAGGGCTGTCCGGTGTGTGGAGACGGTGGTTGGAGAAGAGAGCCAGGCCAACATGAGGCAACTGAACATTTTGTACCAAGAAAGAAGCAGGACTGGTCTCAGCACCAAGAAGCTCTTTGATAAGACTCAGCAGTGAAATAGTGCTTCTTTATGCTCTAACTAGCTCTTCCCCAGAATAAAGCTCGGGCCTAGACAAATCTAAACAAGGATGTCCTTGGAATTAGGATTCATCAATATAGAAGATTTCTGACTGAACTGAGAGGCATATCTGGGAGATAGTTTCTCAAGTTTCCACTGGGACAGACTGTGGGAGGAAAGGAAGCAATCTTGAAAAGCAGACTCCCATCTCTTCAGCACCTAATTCTCTTTCTTATTGCCCCTTGTCTGTTACCATGGCAAGTATCCAGAAAGTAGGGAAATTGGTTCTTGACAGTGTGGAAGAAAGGTTAGTTTGGCAATTACTTAGCAGGATAAAACACAGAAACTCAGTTGATAGTCTCCTACAAAATACTAGCTCTCAGGTGATAAAGCCAGAATAATTAAAGATATAAACCAACAAACAAAAAATTGCAATAAGAGATCAATCCAAAAAAATGACTCAAAGAAATGTGCATCTACCTAAGGCCGGGGAATGAGTACAAGGGGTAATTTAAAGACTATCCCCTCGGTTTTGAAGATGAGAATAAAAAAGTGGGATGATTACAACAGTACTTGGTTTAGTAAAAGCTGAGCTTTGTTTGGCACATGTTAATGTAGGAAGGAAGTCCCTAGGGTAATGAGTTAAAGGTAGTAGACTTAATCTCAGAGTTGTCACCAAGGCCAAAGATCTGGATTTAGGAGTAAGTATAATGTGGAACCTTGGGGATACAGGAAATACAGAGGTCAACCAGAGAGTGGAGATGAAATGGAAATATCCACACAAACATCATCAGTTAAAGTGCTGGGTACCCTTCCATCTTCTGACAAGTTGCCCATTCAAGTAGAATCTCCTCAGGAGCAAAACTGCTATGTCTCATTTATCTTCATGTGCCAAGCACCTAGCACAGTGTCTAGTCTATAGGAGATCATCAACAAGGTGTATTGCACTTAAATCAACAGAAAAAAAAAAAAAAATGGGACCTGGCATTGTATTGTGTTCCATCTCACAAAACTCCTTTTCAGGGTTCAATCCTCATTGCAGCACACAAAGAAAGCCCTCTTCTCTAGCTTCACCTGCCACTGCTCCCCAAGGCCCATGTTATGCTATGGCTACACAAGTTCATACAGATAAATCACTTTGTTTCAAACTGCATGCTATCTATACGGTGTTTTTGCTAACAAAATCTATGTCCCTGCCCATTCCTTTATGTAGCTCTTATTTTTCCATCAGTTTCATCTCAAATGTGGATTCCTTCAGGAAGACTTCCTTATTGCACCCCTAGTCTGACTTAAAAGTAGTGCTATGCTGGAGCTGCTTCATACAGGCTTGCTAGCCAATTGTGCATATGTCTTTCCAGGTCTATGTTCAGTGGTGTCAAGCCGACAGACTGAAATTATCCATGGTAGAAGTATTTGCACCATGGGAATAATCAACTGCTACAAATTAGGGTTGGGGGTTGAGTTTTTTCCTCTATGGAACTAATTGTTAAACATTTACCAGCACATGCTGTTCAAAATTCCTTTTCTCTATTATCTTAACTTCCCATAAATCATCTTACCCTAAATAGTATCCCACTGTCCAAAAACCACTTGTTTTCATCTCTTTCTAAATCTTAAGTTTCTTATAGGTGTTGTCTCCTCAGTTTCCATCACATATACTAAGTACTCAAAAATGTCTATTAAATAAATCATAAGAATATGATTGGTTCTATTTTATTGATGCTCTGGACTTTTTTAGCCCTGAATTATATCCTAACTCTGATTAAGCTTACTATAGAGCCTCAGGAAAGAGACCAAGTGGCTTGATCCATTTCCCTACAGGTAAGAGCTACAGCCAAGAGAGTAAATGAGTTATTTTCAGAAAGAGCATATATCAAGAATAGCAAAAATCCAAGGATTGAACATTGGAAAACATCCATTGGAGGTACTGGTTGGGTGAAGAAAATAGAGACAGGGAAAGCAGAAATCAGGAAACAGAGGAGGCAATAGAAAGCATATTAGGAGACATCAGGATAACACATCCTGGTGGGAGAGAAAAGATTCATGAAGATGGGGCTAGTCAATTATTAAATACGACCAGGTGTAACTGCTAACACTTAAGGAGGAATAACTTACCCAATTTGCAGTACCAACATTGAGGACAGACCCAGGATCACATGATCACAAACAGGTTTTCACAGTGGTTTTCATTATTTTATTAAATAGAAATGAAAGGCTTATGAACTTTTCCTGAGAAAAGATTTTATTCTTAAATAAGTAGCACAAATATTGGTGGGGTTATAAAGTAAGTATACACATACACACATGCACACATTCACGTATTCACACATACACACATATGTAAAGTTTACACATGTAAAGTTTACTTCATTGGGAAAATCATTTATGTTTTCATGATATTTTAGTGGTATAAAGAAATTTAACATTGATTTTATTTAAAAATGTCATAAAATATCAAAGTAATAAACTAATTTCACTCATCCTTTCAAATGATTTTTCTTCATTTTGAATTGTGGTAAAATACACATAACAAATTTATCTTCTTAATAATTTTTAAGTGTACAGATTAGTAGCATTAAGCATACTTATATTATTGAGCAACACATCTTTAGAACTTTTGATCTTGCACAACTGAAACGCTTACCCATTAAATAACAATTCCCCATTTCCCCTCCACCTAGCAACCACTATTCTACTTTGTTTCTATGAGTTTCACTTCTCTTGGTCCCTCACATAACTGGAATCAGACAGTATTTTTTTGTGACTATCTATTCCACTTAGCATATTGTCCTCAAGTTTCCAGCCACGTTGTAGCATATATCAGAATTCCCTTCCCTTTTAAGACTGAAGAATATTCCATGGTATGTCTATATACTACATTTTGTTTATCTGTTCATCTGTCGATGGACTCTTGGGTTGCTTCCACTTTTTAGCTATTGTGAATAATGCTGTTACCGATGTTACGAACATCAGTATGCTCAAATGGAAATTCTAAATTATTTTTCAAAGTAGTTATAAGTGATAATTATGTCGGCAAAACCAGAAACCAATAAATCAAACATTATGCTCTTGGCAATAGACTAATAAAAGTTTCTATATAAAGTAAAAATAGTTTAACAGTCTTTACCAAGTTCAATATGAAAAACTATGTACTTGCCAGAAATATAATTAGAAGAAACTCTTAGAAAATGAAAATAATATGCTTCGGTTTTACATACATTATATTTGTAAAGCCTCTAAATTTCACTAAATTAGTTGAATAATTAAAAACTAAAAATTAAAAGCAGATATAAAGACATTGCTTTAAAAATACTCAATGTAGGGGTGCCTGGGTGGCTCAGTGGGTTAAAGCCTCTCTCTTTGGCTCAGGTCATGATCTCAGAATCCTGGGATTGAGCCCCGCATCAGGCTCTCTGCTCAGCGGGGACCCTGCTTGCTGTTCTCTCTCTGCCTGCCTCTCTGCCTACTTGTGATCTCTTTCTCTGTCAAATAAATAAATAAAATCTTTAAAAAAATTTTAAAAATACTCACTGTAACACAAGGAGATATCTCCTTATTGATCACTATAACTAAATTGCCTCAAAATAAATGATTTGAAAACATCTTGAGAAGTATTCCATAGAGTTTTTTTGACAATAGCAGCTGAAGACTTTTTTTTAACTGTATATATTGAATAATAGAAATGATTTAAACATACGGTTAGTTCTGCAGCTTATAAGTTCTATAACTTAGCAGATGGTTAATACTGAAAAACTGAAATGACATTTCTCAACAGCTTAAGATACCATGTGATCTTATTTACCTGTTCGATGACTGCTGTGTCTTTCTATAATATAAAATGTGTAAGTCATGGCTATAAGAGGCACAACTACGGAAAATACTTACTAAATATAAGAAAAAGGAGTGAAACAACCTGGTAAGTAACGACTTACCACAAGAATAATAAACACTGGTTACCATAAAGTCTTTAAACAAAAGTATAGTGATGCACTGTCTAACTACCTTACATATCCTATTAAGTCATGTCCCTTATGGTCTGTGTGGGTAAGTCTTCCTCTAAGACAAGGAGACTCTAACACTAGTGTTCATTACTCTGGTTCTCCCAACCCCACATGTATGATAGAGTTCTCTGCCTCTAAAAACAATGAAATATCTAAGAAGACAAATACCCTGTCCCAAGCCAGGCTCATGTGTTTACTAGAAAATTATCCAACTGGATTTTGATACAGCCACAGAGAAAAAGTATTTTAAATCTTAACCACCAATAGTCTGCATATTTTAATTTTTTAAGCATAGAGCCCTGTCGATTTTTTTCATACATGGAATAGATTGCATTGTTCAGAGAAATGAATAATAGTTATAAAAAGGATTACTCACTGATATAAATTAGCAAAGAAATTCAATTTGGTAGAGGAAAAAGTCATGGTGATTAAATATGTATAGTCGATTCTCTTTATCTGTAGTAGTTATGTTCTATAAAATTGTTATGAACTCTGAACTATTGCGCTTAGGATAAAGACAAGGCTTCTATGAGCCTCTGCCATGAAATTTTCTTCAACCAAAATGCCACTTGCATTATATAGGTTCATTTGCCAATGTCTCATCAGTATTGAAAACCTGTTCTTCCACATAACTCTTTTCCTGTATACCACTTTGCAGGTAGTTTTTAAATTATTACAGTACCCTCATCTGCAAGTTTAACATTTTTCACAACCTATCATCTTTTGAAATGTGGGAGTCAACCAGCATTAGGCAAGAATGGTTAAACATTTTCCTGATCCTGAGTAATGTGACCATAAATTTCTTTGGTTTTTCAGTCTCACAACACTATCCACTACATTTTTGAAACCAATTGTCATCTCATGAATCCACAAATATAGCCACTTTACATAGCTTCATCACATACCACAGATGTTACTTTAGTGCTTTCTGGAGCAGCCTCACATCGGATTGGAGAATTTCTTCTTCCTTTTTCTGACTATAAACTGCTGTCAATCCATTAATATTGAACTCCTGCCTAAACACAGGTTATCTAACACTCACATTATCTCCATAAGGCACACCACCAGCTTCTTGCATGAGACAGCTCTTCAGCACTACATCCGGGGACCATTTTAAACAATGAAATCATCACCAAAAAGTGTAAGATTCAAAACCAAAACAAAACATCTTGTTAAATAGACTACAAGAAGGATACCTATTTACAGTGAGAATGGGAACAAGAAGGCAGAACATCCTCATTTTCAACCCCTGATGGAATGTGTAAGTCAGGTGAGCCGCTCAGATTTTCTGCAGCTCTGCTCATGTCTGGGAATGACAGTATTAATTTTGGGGTTACAAATAAAGCTTAATGAATAGGTGAATTAAAAAATATGGAATTAACAAATAACAAGAATCGACTGCATCTCATAAAGAAAAATTGTAAGCTTGCCTTTGGGAGCAGGGCTGACAGAATTACATCAATGTGGCAGAAAGTCCCAAAGCAAAATTGAGCACTTAAAGAGGTAAGAGTATCTAGATATGGTTCTAACACATTATTCACTTGCCACAAGGATCTGTCTTCTTTAGTGTTTTTTTTATTGTGATTATTATAAGTTAATTAATTTAATATCAACTGGAAAATCAAGGTCAATCACAATGTCATGATATATGGACAACATAGTGGCACAAAACTAATGTTCATTCCAATTTTAGTTCTCTTGCAGTAAATTCACCTGAAAATAGAGAGGTAAACACTAGTACAGTTTGGCAAAAGGTCTTGAAAATGAACAACCACATCCAAGAAACAGAAGAGAAGCAGAAAAAGAAAAATACATGTATTTGCCATGTGTCAGAGCTGAGAATCTAAGAGAAAGGGGAAAGGAGAGCTAACGTTTATCAAATCCTGTCTTATCTGTCAGGTATTTCAATATACCTGTTTCATAAAGGAAGAAAGCTAAAGTCAGGGAACAACAGCATGCTCAAGAACACAGTTCAAAACCATAATTCAAACCTGTAGTTACACAATTCAAACACAGGGGGAAGTTCTTTCCAAACAATAGCTCGAGACTGATTAAATTTAAGGGACAAATTAGCTTCTGCTAGTGATTATGTAGAAGAATCTAGGATTGTAAGAGTAGGAGTTGGGAAATGGACTTAATTCTCTGGCCCCACCCTTATTTCATCCTTTCTCTACCTTTATTTGTTGCGAGCCCTGACTCCCTGACTTGTGGAAGCTATACTATCAGGACTTTTGCCCTCCGCCTGCCACTTGGGTTTACCCTAAGGGAGGTACCGGTGGAAGAGGCCAAGGTAATCCTCATAAGTATTAAGTTGGCTAAATTGTTCATAGTTTAAAGAGATGGGCACAGTGAGCAGTCTCCAGCTGAATGAGAGAATGGGAACAATGATACCTTGCAACATTGTTCTGAGGGTGAAATATTAAAATACTATACATAAAATGGGCTGTGGAATTCATCAAAGCTAAGTAATTGCACAGTAATTATTTTATTTTTATTTAAAAATTAGGACAAAAAATCAAAACTTTATAATAGGAAAAGCTAAATGGCACAGGATGAACAACAAATCGCAGAATTGTGAGTGAACTGGAAATTTCTCCTGTCTACCTTTTTTCACTATACGAAGTTAGTAGAGTCTCATAAAAAATGACAGTTCAGTCAGTCCTGTGAAGTCTTCCCACCCCAGGTTCTGCCGGACCCCAGGCCGAGGTCACTTTAGTCTAGCTACAGACCCCAGGTTAAGTGTGAGTCTGAGGAACTTGAGCTCTGTGGCCTTTAATCTCCCTGACAGGAGGAGAAGCTCTTCTTGCTCTTTTCTCTCCCCATGTATCTATAATCCAGAAACTCAAAGAAATAATTTTTAAAGTCTAGAGGGGCTTTTTCTGTGTGTGTTTTTTTTTTTAAAAAGCAGTGTCATAGTAAAACTGATGTTAAATAAACTGGACATACTTAGGTGTACAATTTGCTAGGTTTTGACATATGTATAAGCCCATCAACGCCATCAACATGATCAAGATAATGAATATATATACACACAAAAGTTTCCTTGTACCCTTTTATCCTTCCCTCCTACCCATCACCATCCCTCCCCATACTGTCTCCATGCAACCACTGATCTGCTGCTTTTTGTCAGTATAAATTAACTTGCATTTTCTAGAATTTTATATAAATGAAATCATCTAGTATGTTTTTTTTCTTTTTGGTCTGCATTTCTCATTCAGCACAATTTTTTTGAGATTCACGCATGTGGCTGTATATTTCATTAGTTCATTACTTTTTATTGCTGAGTGGTGTTCAATTGCATGGATTTAACACAATTGTCTGTTCATTATATTTCATATTAGGTTCACATTTGTATTGTGACCATTTTTGGGCCATGAGCATTCACGTACAAGTTTTGTATGGACATTGTTGGGAAACAATGCTCCATAAATATTTTTGCTGTTCTGCCTGGTCAGGGCTTTCTGAGCAAAGAACGCTAGCATTTGGGTTTGGCGATAACTAAGTAGTAAGCCTAAAGCTAGAGACAACCAGAAAGATATGAAGTCTTATCTCTCCCTTAGGTCATCATTCATTTCCGTTTCAAAGGGTAATATACCTAGAGGCTTTCTTTTCCCTTCCTGGAGAGAATTTGCTTACATTCTATACACTCCAGAGCAAAGCTTGCTCTCTCTCCAGAGGAGAAAACGAGTATATTTGCCCACTGCTCTGTGTAAAATCTGAGATTCATAAATTCAGAGTTCCTTTCCTGTGGTGCAAATCCCTGTTTATGCACAGAAACTTTAAGTCTTCATTGTGTTGTTAGTTCATTAAATATTGGGGTATGGAGAAATGGCACTGAGATGCTCTGTAAGTAAATTATTGTTTTGTCCTTTGACCCAGCAACTTTGTATTTCCCATCAGCATAAATAAATATCAATATAAAAACTTAACCGATATGTGCATTTATTTCTCTTGGATAAATAGCTAGAAGTGCAATAGCTCTATCATATGGTAGGTACGTATTAAACTTCTAAAGAAATGGCCCAAGTGTTTTTCCAAATGAATATACCATTTTACCTTCTCACCAGCAAGCAGTGTATCAGTATCATATCTTCTCATCTTCTCCAACACTTAATACTGTCAATCTCTTTTTACTTTACTCACTCTAGTAGATGGGTAGTATCATCTCATTGTGATTTGCATTTCCCTAATGGTTAATGACATGAAGTATCTTTTCATGAGCTTACTTGCCATCTGCAAATCTTTTTGATGATGTGTCTGTTCAAGTGCTTAGCACTTTTCAAAATTTAATTGGGTGGGTTGCCTTCTTATTTTTATATATACTCTAAGATACAAGTCCCTTGTTAGATGTGTGTCTTGCAAATATTTTCTCATTAAGGGCTTGCTCATAACAGTGTCTTTTGGAAAGTTAAACGAAAAATTAATTTGGAGTCCAATTTATTGGCTTTTCTTTTATAGTTTGAGTTTTTGCCCTGTTTAAAAAAATCTTTGCCAAACCCAAGATCACAATTTTCTACTATATTTTCTTGTAGAAGCCTTAGAGAATTATATTTTAAATTTAGGTATATGATTAATGGTGAGCTAATTTTTATATATGTGCAACATATTTATGTCTAACATATAGATCCCCAAAGTTCTTTTTTTTAATATTTTGCAAATGTATATCCAATTATTCCAGCACCACTTATTGAAAGGACTATTCTTCCTCCATTGCATCTTTGTTAAACATAAGTTATCCACACATGTGAGATCTGTTTCTTAACTCTCTATTCTCTTCCATTAATCTAGTTGTCCATCTTTATATCCCAATGCTATATTATCTTGATAACAGTAACCTTAGGGGCACCTGGGTGGCTCAGTGGGTTAAAGCCTCTGCCTTCAGCTCAGGTCATGATCTCAGAGTCCTGGGATCGAGCCCCGCATCGGGCTCTCTACTCAGCGGGGAGCCTGCTTCCCCCTCTCTCTCTCTCTGCCTTCCTCTCTGCCTACTTGTGATCTCTCTCCTCTCTGTCAAATAAATAAACAAAATCTTAAAAAAAACAAAAAAACAAAAAAACAGTAACCTTATAGTAAGTTTTGAAACTAGGTAGTGTTATACCATTAACTTGTGTGTGTGTGTGTGTGTGTGTGTCTGTATGAAATTTGTTTTACTTATTCTAGATCTTTGCAACCATAGGAATTTTAGAATTAGCTTGTATTATTTATTTAAAAAGACAGCTTATATTTTGGCTGGGACTGCATTGGAACTACACACAAATTTGTGGAGAATTGACATCTTAACAATATTAAGTCTCGGACACATCAACACACTATATAATGTTTGTCTTATGTTTTCTCTCAACAGTGTTTTCAGTTTTCAGTATATAAGCCTACACAACTTTTATTAGCTTTATCTTTAAGTAATTTGTATTCTGATGCTATTATATTGTCTTCCAATTTTAATTTTTTGTTGATAGTATATAGAAAGACAACTGATATCATATATCAATCACGTATCTTGTAATCTTGATAAACACATTTGTTTCTGGTTATATTTTTATAACTTTTTAGTTACTTCTTTGTAGATTTCATAGCTCACTGCTGCCCTTCTCTTTTTTTCCCATTTTCTCCTCATTTTCATTTTGGGTAGTTTCTATGGTGAAGTGTTCAAATCATTCATCTCATCTTCCTCAACATCTAACTTGTGTATATTTATCTCAATGTATTAATCACACATGGTGTATTTTTCATCTCAAACACTGCATCTCTGGATGTTCAATTTGGGTCTTTTTGATACCTCCATGTTTCTACTTAAACTTTTGAAGATGAGGTATAGAGATACAATTGGCCAATGTGCTTGTTTCTTAATTCTAACGCCTGTGTTATTTCTAAGTCAGTTTCTATTGTTTGATTTCCTTCATTATGAGTTGTATTTTCTTGCTTCTTTGCTTGCTTGCTAATTTTTAATTGGATACCATAGATGGTGAATTTTACCTTATTGGATGCAGGATACTTTTGTACTCATATAAATATTCTTGAGCTTTTTTCTTTTCTTTTTTTTGGAATGCAGTTAAGTTGCTGGGCAACAGTTTGATTCTTTCAGGTCTTACTTTTTGAGATTTGTAAAGCTGGGCCAGAATCATATTTAGTTCAAAATTATTTCCCTCTACTGAGTCAAGACTATTCTGGGCACTCTAGCCACTTCTCTGTGAATTGTGAAATCTAGTCTGGTTTGTAGGTCTATTCCTAGTCCTGTAGTGAGCATTTGTACTATTCCCTCTAATGGGTGGTTCTTCCACAGCTGTAAGTACTTTTTTTTGCATGTAACTACTTATCAGTATGCCACTGAATACTCAAGGGATACACAGATTATCTCTGGAGCTATCTGTACACATCAGATACAATATCTGTACAAAGATGTTTGGCACTCTCTCCTACAAACTCAAATTTTCTTGGTCTTCTTCAATCATCAGCCTGTCAACCTCTGCTTTTGTTTCCCTCTCTGTGAGTCCCAGTCTGGAAATCATTGTAAGATAATGGCCTAGAACAATTGCAGGATCCACCTTGGTTTTTTGCCCATATCTCAGGGATCATTGTATTTTATTGCCTGATGTCCAGTATCTTGAAAAAAATCATTGTTTCACATATTGTGTCCAGTTTTTGTTATTACGGCTTCTCATAAGAAGGTCAGTCTGGTCCTTGTCCCTTGTCACAAACCAAAAGTCCTCTCAGTTCTGTTTTTTGCTGGGGGAGTTAAGTAGCATTGTCAGAAAGCCCCTTTCTTTGATTTTATAAGAATTTTCAGCAGTTTTAGACTTATGTCTTCATAGCTTTAGACCTAGAAGAAAAGATTCAACTCCTTTCCTAGTGACTGAGATAAAGATCCCTGGTTTGGTTGAACTTGAGTAGCTTAAGTAGCTACTATCCCCAGTAGATTGAACTTGAGTAGCTTGGCATCAGTCAGGGAACTATCTTGAAGTAATCACTGTGGCTTAGGGGGTTGCTGTATTCTACTTGGGACAGCTTGCATCCTGTCAACCCTAGGTGCAGAGTCCACTTAATAGCACCACACCACATGGGCTGACAGTCACGTAGAAATTCCTCCCCAGAAGATAATCAGGGTGCCATTGCAAGAAGGACAGATGGATGTCTATGTGGAGATAAGCAAAGAAAACAACAACAAATGGCTTATATGCTTCTTATGCTTATTATGAGAGGGTAAATAGAAGAAATTTACTTTAGTCATTTGATTAAAAAGTTCTAGGTCTTTAAAAAAAAGTTCTAGGTACTTGTTTTATTTTTTGTTTTGCTTTTGAGTCATTTTGTTAATAGTTACAGCTTCATAATAATTCAACTGACCTAATTAATTCTCTGGTTCAACATTATAAATGCTCTCTGTTCAAGACCATAAATCAAGTAAACCTTTATTAATAAAATATTCTTAGTGCAGGGGTGCCTGGATGGCTCAGTCGCTAAGCGTCTGTTTTTGGCTCAGGTAATGATCCCAGGATTCTGGGATTGAGCATTGCATTGGGCTCTCTGCTCAGCGGAAAGCCTGCTTCTCCCTCTCCCACTGCCCCTGTTCCCTTTCTCGCTGTATCTCCCTCTGCCAAATACATAGGCGAAATCTTTAAAAAAAAATTCTAAGTAGGTGAAATCTTTAAAAAAATATATTCTTAAAAAAAAAATATATATATATATATACATATATATATATTCTTAGTGCAGCAAAAATAATACTGAAAACAGTGAGTCCTTGCCTTTATCTTTAGTCTATACGACATGTTTGTATTATTTAAAAAAATTATTTAACTTCTCAAGATTTCTGTTTTCAATTCCATAAAATAAAAACTCATGATTTACTTTGTATCAAAGACCAAGAATATGCAAACATATAATCATGGCTAGTAAGGCTTTTGAAAATTTATCTTAAATTAAAGTCACCTATCTTTTGTTGACCAATGGATTTCACACTGCTTCTTGTGATTAAAGAAAATAAGGTGAAAATGCATATACCCCAACCCTAATTTGTATTTAAGGAACATATGAGTACAGAGATATATGCTATGGAAGATAACATTATCATCCAAGTATATATTACTTATTTTTTAATGATCTTTTCTACATTTTTAGAGTTTCTTTAAAAGTATGATCACCATTAAAATACAGCTTTAAAAGTGTTATTCAATACATCTTTCTTTTTTTTCTTTTTTTTACCATGAATGAGTAACAAGTATATGCGTAACAAGCAGCTTATATTGGAATCTTTTCCATCTTCCAACTCCAGCTGTTTAAAGTGGCATGAAATTCATTTGGAAATTTTCAGAAGTATAGGACTAAGAGTTCTCTAAATCAAAATTTTGTGACATAAATAAAGGTATATCTGCCTGGCTTTCCAAACAAAGAAATACCCACCTACTGGGAAGTGCTAGCTGGGAGTCACTGCATTGGATGCACTTAATTTACACCTGGTCTACTTCGCCTCACAAACCACCCTGATTGCAGACAGGTATAGTTATATAAAGTTTAAATGACTTTTTTTTTGATGCATCAGTGCATCATTTCACATATGCTTAAGCTTTCTATTTGTCCTCTATTATTTTCCTAAAATGTTAGTTCTTTGAAGAAAATGATATGGTAGCTCATCAAGTTAAATTGAATAATCCTTTTCATACTGAAGACTACATCAATGAGATCTAAATGATTTTATTATTTCTCATTTTAATTGGATAGTGTTGATTTGCTTCTACTTAAATTTTAAAACTACCTAAAACTCCTTTCAAAGTTTTATAAAAGAGTTTTTAATTATAGGACTATTACCGACTCAATTTACAAAGACAATGAGTCAGAATGATAGTTGGTTGGTAAAACAATTAGTAAGATTTTCTGGTTTCTCTTATCTAGCTACATGATGTGATTTTATTTTTCAAGATATTTTTACAAACTTTCCTTATTTACTTTATCTGACCACAGTGTCAGTTGAGCTGAGTAGCTGCAATTCAGGGACTAACATATAACCTTAAAAAGAGTGTATTTATTTGTGATACAAACTTATCACCTGGCATATTTGAAATAACCAGTCATTAAAATATTAATAGGTTATTATTTTATAAATTCACTTAAATTAAAAATTAAGCACTGAGACTTGACATCAGAGACCCCAACCTTCCTTTACAATAGATTAAATCTATACTTTATTGAAAAGCAAATCTATACTATGTTAAAACTCATAGATATGACCAGGAGTTCTGATTATGGCCATGGTGAAAACACAAAGACCAGATTTACACTGCCACTTGAAATAGTTAAAAAACTGATCTCAGCCAAAGAAGGACAGTGATGCCCAAGAGTCAGGAAACAAATAAAGTAAGCCCTACTACTGCTTTAAACCACTGCCTTTAGGACATTTCTAGACTGTGACCTTGGAAGAGGAACACAGGCAGAGTCTAGAAGAGTCTATAATTGAAGAGATGGAATTGAAAGTCTTTGGAGACCAAGGAAGCTAGAGTTCTAAGGACAGAGAACGAGAGATGAGAGAGCTGCAAAACAAAAACAAACAAACAAAACCCAAGAGTTCTGAAGGGAAGGTTTCCCTCAAGTACTCAAAAACTAAAAAAGAGAAGTCATATGATCATAATTTCTTTGTGTATGAAAAAATCATTTGACAAAATTCAACCACCATTCATCATCATCATCAAAAAAAAAAAATATCTTCCAACAAACTAACATAGAAGGGGACTTCCTTACCATTGACAAAGGCATCTACAAATAATCCCATAAGTAGCATCATACTTACTGGTGAAAGACTAAATGCTTCCTCTCTAATGTCAAAAACAAGACAAGGATGTCTGCTTTCTCAGGAAAAAGAAAGATACAGTATCCATATTTGGAAAAAAATAAGTAAAGCTGTTTTTATTCAGAGATGCTATTGTAATGTATGTAAAAATTCCATAGAGTCCATCGAAAAACAAAACAAACAAACGAAAAAGCAAAAAGAATTAATAGGTGAGTTGATCAAGGTTTTAAGATAAAAGATAAACACGAAATACCATGTTGTATGTCTATATACTAACAATGACCATCAAAAATTGAAAGTGGAAGGAATACAAGAAAGACAACTGTTACATCCCTCAGAAAATATATGAGTTTCAAAATAATAAGCATTGTTGTTTTTATAGTTTATAATAAAAGAGATGCATGTTGGAAAAAAAGCTGAAATTAGAAATCCATACCATAACATCAAGTGTGAAATAATTAGAGATGAATCTAACAAACAATATGTAAAGTCCATACACTGAAAACTAAAACACACAGCTATGAGAACTCAAAGGAGACGAAAGTAAATGTAATGACATATCATGTTGGTGGATCATCAGACCCACTATTGCTAAGATGTCAGTATTCTACAAATTGACAAGTAGATATGATGCCATAACAATTAAAATCTCTGCAAGCTGTGTTTTAGAACTTGACAACCTAAATTCACAATCACGTAGAAATACAAAGTACTTAAGTGAACAAAACCAACCTTGATAAAGAAAAACAAAGTTGGGGGACCAACACTATCTAATTTCAAGACTTACTTTAAAGCTATAATAATCAAGACAATCAAATAATTAAGATTTGATATACATATAGAGAAATAGATGAATAGAATAGAATAGGGAATGCAGCAATAGATTCACACATATTCAAAGACAATCATTTGAATCACACACATTCAAAGACAATCAAATATTCAAAGACAATCATGAGAGAAACTATAGTGATTTCAACAAATGGTGCTAGAGCAAGTGGATATCCACATGTAAAAAATACACAAACAAACAAACCTGAACTTTGATTCATACCTTGTACCATATACAGAAGTTAGCTTAAAATGGACCATACTCCTAAATGTAATACATTAAACCATAAACCTCTAGAATAAAACATAAAAGAATACTTTAGTGACTTTAGATTAGGCAATGATTAGATTAGATACAACATTGAAAGCATGACCCATTAAAAAAATACTTGATAAATTGGGCTGTTTAAAATTAAAATCTCCTGCTCTTTGAAAGACACTGGGAATAAGAATGTAAAAACAAATCACAGGGGCGCCTGGGTGGCTCAGTCAGTTAAGCAGCTGACTCTTGGTTTTGGCTTAGATCATGATCTCAGGGTCAAGAGATCAAGCCCCACCTCAGGCTCTGACCTCAGTGTGGAGTCTGCTGGAGATTCTCTCTGTCCCCTCCCTCTACCCCTTCCCTGGTGCACCTGAATGTTTATAGCAGCAATGTCCACAATAGCCAATCTATGGAAAGAACCTAGATGTCCATCAACAGATGAATGGATAAAGAAGATATGGTATATATATACAATGGAATACTATGCAGCCATCAAGAGAAACGAAATCTTGCCATTTACAATGACACGGATGGAACTGGAGGGTATTATGCTAAGTGAAATAAGTCAGTCAGAGAAAGACAAGTATCACATGATCTCTCTGATATGAGGAATTTGAGAGGCAGGGCAGGGGTTTGTGGGGGCTGGGGGAGAGAAATCAAACAGGAAGGGATGGGGAAGGAGACAAACCATAAGAGACTCCTAAACTCATGAAACGAACTAAGGGTGGCTAGGAGGCGGGGGGTAGGGATAGGGTGACTGGGTTATGGACATTGGGGAGGGTATGTGCTATGGTAAGTGCTGTGAAATGTGTAAGCCTAATGATTCACAGACATGTACCCTGGGGCAAATAATACATTATATGTTAATAAAAAAAAATCAAATAAATGAATAAAATCTTTTTAAAAAGAAAAAATAAAAACAAATCACAGACAAAAGAACATATTTAAAAATTACATATCTGATAAAAAACTTGTAGTTATAATATATAAGACCTCTCAAAATTGAATAAGAAAATACCACATCAATAATCAATAATCAATAAGAAAATATCACATCGAGGGTGCCAAGTACACTGCTGGTGAAAATGTACATTAATACAACCAACTGGGAAAATAGTTTGACAATTTATTAAGAAGGTAAAAATATATCTATCCCATGATCCAGTTATTCTACTAATAAGTATTTACCTAAGACCAATGAAAGCATATGTCCATACAAAGGCTTGTATGTAAATGCTTATAGTGGTTTTTTTCTTTTTTTTTTTTCCCCTGCAATAGTCTGAAACTGGTTACCACCCTAGAATTCAACAAGTAAATGGATAAACGAACTGGTGTATCCATTTGATGGGATACTTAGAGCAATAACAAAGAATTAATAATTCAGACACATATACTATGGATGAATTTCAAAATAATTCTACTGAGTAAAATAAGCTAGAAAAAAAAAGAGTACACACTTGTCTAATTCCTTTTGAATAAAATCTATAAAATGGAAACTAACCTTAGTGACAAAAAGTAGAAGAATGGTTGTCTGCAAATAGAGAGGGAGGTGCAGGGTTGCAAAGAAGCAAAAAGAAAATTTGGGGTATGATAGATATGTTTACTGGTTACATACATACATCAAAAATATCAAATCATACAGTTTTGATATGTACTTTATATGTTATGTCAATTTTACATTAATAAACTATTTTTAAAATTAAATAAAACAAACAAATGAAGAAAGTAGACACAGGAAATTACCAGGTCCAGGTAACATGTTGGAGCTAGCTGAGCCTGAAGCCACATCTACCCTAGCACTTTTTACATAAATATGTGAACAAACTTAATCTTTGGGCATGTTGTTTTAGATTGGACTTCTTATCAATAGAAAAAAAAATCTTAATTGATGTAAAATGCCCTCTTTGTCTTATGTTCTGGGGTGAATTGTCAATTTGACAAATATACCAATTACACTGAAAATTGACATAACCAAATGCCACTTGGTATCCTAACGCCTTGCCTTTGTATCTGCTTCATTCCCAGCAACCACAGGGATTCATTTCTCCTGCATCCCTGAGCTGGTAGTATCCACTTGAGATGAATCATTACCGCTTTTGTCCTAACTTGGTTAATTAGGGTTGACAGAATTAGCAAATAAAAATACAAATATTGCATGGAATGTACTTATGCCAAAATATTATTTGTTTTTTATCTGTAATTCAAAACAACTGAGCACTCTATTATTTATCTGGGATCTGTGAGGGAGATAAATAATCCCAGATGTGTATCTTTGACAGTCTATATCCTGCAACCATTTTAGTTACCAAACAGAAATCATTTTAAGTGGAAGGAGTGGAAGGAGATTGAATAAAAAGAATTCTATACCCACAAATATGTTGGTAGGAGGAAGAATAAAGGTCAGGAATGGCCCCTTCTGTATCTCAACTGTCCGCTAGATTTTGGGAAAACTGGTACTCAGGTCTGAAACTGCAGGAAACAGATTGCATTGGTCATGGGTACCTAAAGGCAACTAATGGATTAGGAGAAAACATTTGCAAACAACCTATCTGATAAGGAGTTAATATCCAAAACATACAAGGAATTTATACAACCAAGTAGCCAAAAAATAAACATACAAATTTAAAAATGGGCAGAGAACATGAATAGAAATTTTTCCAAAGATATACAAATTGCCAACAGATGCATGCTCATCACTTATCATCAGGGAAATGAAAATCAAAACCAGAATTAGCTATCACCTCATACCCGTTAAACTATCTACTATCAAATAGACAAGAGATAGCAAGTACTGTAAGAATGTCAAAAAAAAAAAAAAAAAAAAAAAGGAACCTTAATGCACTGTTGGTGGAAATGTAAACAGGAAGAGCCCCTCTGGAAAACAGTACGGTGTTTCCTTAAGGGGTTAAAAATAGAACTACTACTATATGAACCAACATCCCACTTCTGGGTATATGTCCAAAGGATGTAAAACCAGAATCTTGAAGAGATACCTTTACTCCCATGTTCACTGCAGCATTTATTATTCACAATAGTCAAGGTATGGAAACAACGTAAATGTCTATCAATGGGTGAATGGGTAAAGAAAATGTAATGTGTGTGTGACACATACATACAATGGAGTGTCATTCACTTTTTTAGTTTGATTTTTAAATTATTTTTTGAGTATAGTTGACACACAATGTTACATTAGTTAACACTAATGTTACATTAGTTTCAGGTTTACAACTTAGTGATTTGACAAGTTTATATATTATGCTATGTTCACCATAAGAGTATCATTCACTCTTTTTTTTTTTTTTAAAGATTTTATTTTTTGACAGAGAGAAACACAGCAAGAGAGGGAACACAAGCAGAGGGAATGGTAGCCGGAGAAGCAGGCTTCCTGCCGAGCAAGGAGCCCAATGTGGGGCTCGATCCCAGGATTCCGGGATCAGGACCTGAGCCGAAGGCAGACGCTTAACGACTGAGCCACCCAGGAGCCCCGAGTATCATTCACTCTTAAGAAAGAAGGAAATCCTATCATTTGCTGCAACATGGATGAAACTGGA
Source organism: Procyon lotor (assembly GCA_028646535.1). Taxonomy (NCBI): domain Eukaryota; kingdom Metazoa; phylum Chordata; class Mammalia; order Carnivora; family Procyonidae; genus Procyon; species Procyon lotor. The sequence continues at coordinate 51,067,771 of CM053608.1, forward strand.
GAGCATTATGCTAAGTGAAATAAGTCAAATAGAGAAAGAAGTATGCTGTATATCTTGCTAACATGTAGAATCTACAAAAAAGTTGAACTAGTAGAAACAGAGTAGATAAGTGGTTGCCAGGGGTTGATAGGTGAGGCAAATAGGGAGAAGTTGGTAAAAAGGTACAAAATTTCAGTTATAAGAATAAGGTCTGAGGATCTAATGCATGGTGACTATAGTTTATAATACTGTATTGTATAATTGAAATTTCCTGTAAGAGTGGAACTTAAGAACTTTTCACCAAGAAAAAAGAGGCAAATACATGAGGTGATGGATGTATTAATTACCTCAGTGGGAGGAGGGTATTCTTTTCACAATGTATACATACATCAAATCATGCTATACACTTTAAATATATTACAGTTTTGTCAATTATACCTCAATAAAACTAAGGGGAGAAAATCACGCCCTGAGTATGTAATTTTATATGAATTCCAAAAACAAGCAGAGCTGATCTAAGGTTAGAAGTCAGAAGAGTGGTTACCTCTGAGGTTGGAGGATCCGAATTGATTGATACTTGGTAGGAAACATTGTTCTTGGGTGCTGGAAATATTCTGTGTCTTTATCAGGATGTTGGTTACACAGATGCATAAATATTCGCCAAGTTGTAAACTTAGTATTCTGGCATATTTTATAGGATACATGTTATATCTTAATAAAAAGGTTTTTCAAAACTCATGTTCGCTGAAGCCCACATTCTTATTCACCACCACTGGAGGAAGAACAATATTCTCTTCTTTCCTTACATCTTTCAAATTTCATGAAGTACTTCTTACTGGTGAAAACTTGAACCATACCAGCAACACATTCTGGGAAATTTAGTTTCTAGGATTCTGACCCCACAAAATAGGGGATGGTGTAAAAGGTAATAGGAATAAATGCTGAGTATTCCTCACAGTGTTTTTGTCTTGTGGAAAGTTAACAAAAAGCAAAGAATGAAAAGTGTTCTAGAATATGTAGAACATATTAGTTAGACCTGAGTACTAGTTTTCCCAAAAACTATAGTACCATATTCTATGGTACTATAGATGGTGTTTTTTAAATATTCCTTTTGGAATATTCTAGGATCCATAATTCAAATCCAGGAGAGGTAGATATGTGTGTGTGTGTGTGTGTGTGTGTATTTTAATCACGATAGCAATGTGAAGGAAACATTATAACACATGGTTAGCTAGGGACTAGGATATTAAAATTATGAGTCCCTATACAATTGCATGATTAAAATTTAAACATTCTTACATTGTGGGAACAACAATTCTAATTAGACTATACTTTAACTGAGCAAAACACAAGTGTTGATTCTCTAACAAGATTTTTATTAAAATGATAGAAAATGAAACAAAATAAAAACAACACATTTCAATAACTTTTTTACCATGACCCATGATATAAAATATATATACCAGATTTTGTTTTACTTTCCTTGTTTTGTTTACTTTGCTCAGAAACATGAATGTACCATGTTTAGTTTCAAGCCTGTCAATCCAGTTTTATGACCATTTTAGTTAGCATGTTTTACCAGAGTGAAATATTTTGCATATTATAAAGTGTATTGCCATTAATGGTATACTTTCAGGCTTTTCTTTAATTTAAAAAAATCTGTGATTATATATGCCACAAACCAATAGTGCAATGTCCTATCACACCATATTACAATTATTAGGTATATTCCATTACATAGAATCGTAAGTGTTACAAGCCTTACAAAGCATAGTGAGAGTATCTTTTTAAAGAGCTGTTGCTACTCCCCTGCTAATTTTCATCTTTCATAGACCACCCCAACTGCTGCAATGTGTCATGTGTTCTCTACCATCCTCCTGTTATTGCCCACACAACATCATCTGACAATCACAGGCCATCTAACTCTTTTTCATTCAGAGGCCTCCACTTATAGTCTTAACTTGGTATAAATTTGGCGTGTCTCCTTATGAGGAGGGACAAAGGATAACCCATCTAATCAAAACACTGTAATTCACTCCACCTGTCATTTCATCTTTCCGCACCTTGCCCGAGTGTGGGCACACGTTCATGTGAATGTGGCCTTCTCACATATCTCAGCATGGTCCTGAAGAGCAAAACACAGTCTCTCTAATCTAAACCAAAGTATCCTCCTCACCTTCCTCAAATAGCATATTTTGTGATTTCAAGTTCACTGGTTATTTCCCTCTGATTTACGGTATACCACTGTGCTGCATGTGTCATCCAATAAACTCTTCATGAGAACTTTTGCAGCAGGATTATAGGGGGGAAAAAGGCAAACTGAAAACTGCATTTACCAACGGCAAGGTCCTCTTTCTGTCTTTAAAACACAAACAAGAAAGTGGGCACCAACTACACATTATTAGATCCTTATTACAATACTGCAGTTATCTGACATTTTCCATACATCACTAAGGACTTTTTTTCTGAGTTCAGTGGGAGCATTTTCAAACGCCTTCTATAATGCAACTCTACATGTCTCAGACCCACTATAATAATATCTGTAACTTTGCTATATTAGCTTTTGTCTCTATATCCCCTCTTGGACCATGTGGTACTTGGCATTCTTTCCCTAACTCTGTTTCTTTAGCAATCTCTAAACTCTTTTTGTAAAATATTCCTAATTCTACCTCTCTTCTTTATGTTCTTCTAAACCTGACACAGTTCTCTTAAAACATTCAATACATGTTCCTTGAATGTTTTAGTATGTGTAGGTCTACCCTCTTTCTTATTTGTGTGTTCTTTTCCTCCTTTTCTTACTTACTTGACCATATTCTTTCTTTTGTTCTTTTAACTATTTCTGTTTTAATTTCAACTCTCATTTTTTTTCTATCTATGCTTACAAGATGCCCCATTATACAATGGGTAAGGATGGAAGAGGGAAGAAATCTAGGGTTAATTCTGGGATATTAAATCTCTCTTTGACCCTGGGCAAACCACTGTACCTCTCTGGGCCTCAACTTCCTCTCCTGGAAGTAAGAAAAGTGAACAGGTTGTCCTGTAGAGGTTATTGCTAGTTCTAGAAATTCTGTAATTGCAAGAATCAGCAACTATATCCATGCCCATATAACTATATCTATACTTATTTCTGTATTGCGTTCTATTTCTTAGACTAAACTAGAATGAAACTTTTTTCTCCCAGTTTCCAGTTGTAAATTCTATATTACATTGCTTATTTTGCTTATTATTACTTTACTTATACTTTTTACATCTATTTTTCTGTTTGTCTGAACTCCAGAGAAACCATATTGTAAAATTTGTAATTAGCCTGCTCTGTAAGTCTCAAACCCGGGACTTCATTTAAGCTACTCAGTTTGTGAGCACATGTGCATACATACACATATACACATGCATATTTTGATACACACACACACACACACACACACACACACACACACACTTTGCTACCTCTGGACTCATACTTGTCTATGTTCAAAGCCTAGCCATACACTCCCCTCTCTGAGCCATAGTTCCCTCAAATGTGAAAATAGAGTTCCTACCTTAGAGCTCTGTTCTGAGGAATAAATCAAAGAATCATGTGTAGTGTTCAACAGAGTCCGAGTACATAGTAGCTCTTAAACGGTTCCCTTTCCCCTCCTACTCATTATTTTAATGTTATTTCAAATGGAACATGTAACCGAGCTCCTGTGGCAGAGCTGACTTGCTTTGTCGTCCACACTGGGCACTAGAACTGTGACTCTAGTGGAAAGGGGGGTCCTTCAAATCCCTTGGATCTATTTTTAATAATACCTAGAAGAGTTTTTTATTTGAAGATTTTCTGGCAATGATTGGCAATGATAAAAGGATTTGTTGGCAATGACTAAATCCACTCTCTGTAAAGAAAATTACATAAAGTTTATTATTTGGTGGGCACGTCAGCTCCAGTTCACTTCCTCTTCAGTGAGGAACTGGTATATCATGTAGCCAGTGTAATCGAGGGGATAATATTTGTTTTGGCTCTGCATGGAACCTCTTCTGGATTTTGTCTCATGCAGATTCCTTCTTCTTTGCTGAGACAGGAATCCTTTGTCTTCTCACCATGAAATTGATAAGCCTATTTCCTTATTCTTATTCCCTGCCTTCTCTTCTGTTACAATGGAAGATAGGCCCTGCCAGCCCTCCACTTGTACTCTAGATCCTGGTTCTACTCGGAGGCTTTTAATCTGTAGTCAGCCATTTCCCCCCTGCATTACCAATCCCTTCTCTGCCTTGTCAATCCATCTGCTAGTGACATGTTCTAGCATATACTCTTTTTAAAATAGAACTCTCCTGTCTCCATCCTAAATCCTCCTATAGTTAATAGTTATAGTCTCTGATCCTTTTCACAGCAAAACATCTCAAAAATCTGTTCTCATGGTCCTCATGTCTTCACTTCCCATTCATTCTTCATTCACACTGGCTTTTTTCACTTTTGGACCAAAACTGTTCTTTGTATGGCAACCAATAAACTATTGCCTGGTCACATCTACGCTTATTTCACTGGTCTTCTCTGCCTTGGCTTCTCACCAGGATTCACAGTACACTCATGTTTTCTTAAAATATTTTCCCCCTTTACTTCCATGACAATCACACAATCTTGGTTTTCCTTTTATTCTATATTCTATCTCCTTTGCAGGATCATCCTCCTCACCAGCCTCTAAATATTGGAGAAACTCAGGACTTAATCTTTCTGTATTTAATGTCTCCATCTGCAATCTCTTCCAGTTCCATGGATAGAATTGCTATTTCTGAAATGACTTCCAAAATTTTATCTCTAGCACCCAAGCTCTGCTCTAACATATCCTGTATCTATACCTAGATATCCAATAGGCATCTCATACTTGACATATTCTAAATCAATCTCTTAATATAACTCCCTTCATTCTTCTAATCTTCCCCATCTCATTAAGTGGCACCATCATCTTTCTTGTTATACAAGTTAAACACATAATTTTACCTTTGACTCCTCTATCTCCTCCCTCCTTACTCAAATTTAATCTGCTCGAGTTCTACATGTTATCTATACCTATTAAATATATTTCAAAATATCCATTTTTCTCTACCTCAGATGCCACGATGCCCAGTGAAGCCATCATCATCCTTTCATATTACCGGAGCAGAGAACTTAGAGCAAAAGGGGATTAAGTCATAGTGCTGACGTGTTTATATGGCAAAGAGTTCCCCATTCTTCAACCCTGGCTTTTCAAGAAGGAAGTTTAATGAATAAGAGAATGATAAGAAGTATTACCCTTACTCCATTAGGAGAAGGACGAATCAGAAGTGAGGAGAAAATAGGAATATAAATATATAGAGTACATGGACCAATATATATGACATTCCTTTTTTAGAAGATCCCTAAGGATCGACTAAGGGGAAAGCATAAAGGTAGTATTTTAAAAATTAAATAAAAAATAAGTCCATTTTAATATATTAATCCAAAATGGCTCCAAAACGCATCAATTCAGTCTTTCTATTTTGAATATGTTAAACCAGCAACTTTTTTTGAAGGACCAGAATCTTTGTATTTTCAATATACTGTGGTAATAAATGAGATTTAAAATATCCTTTGATAGGAAATATCTCTTTGTGTGTGAAGTCAGAGCTTCGAATAACTCTCATTTATTCCTCTTGTATCCTTATATCTCCAACTCTCACATAGCCTAGGAAATAGTCATTTGAGACATCACTATGTAATTCCCTCATGCTCTAAAGTATACATTGGTGGCACATAAACACAATGTATATTGACTCAATTTTTATTGTGGGATGAAAAAATATCTCTTTCCATTTTTCTTAGTCTTGCAATTCTCCTAGGGTCACTTCACTTCGGGGAATAGGGAGCTTCTAATTTTTTTTTTGTTCATGTATTTTGCTTATTCCTATGCCACATTTATGGAGCCTGGCATGAACGAGTAATGCAATGTAATGAAGGAAAGACACACACTCAGATCCTCTGCTCATGTGTATACATTATGAACCTGAGTGGTTGACTTTCCCTGCCTTCTGGAGAAGACAGAGACTGTACTGTGTTCTTTCTAAATATCTTAAGATAACTAAAATTTTACTTGGTTTTTACCCACCACCATCTTTATTTCCTAGCTTCTACCAAACAATAACTTTTCTCCTGTCCTCCACCTCCCAAAATGACTTTATTTTCCTGTAATTTTTCAAATATCTGCCAATTAGAACTCTAATGCATGTTCTCACTGTAACTTTGCTGAAAACACTTGTGTAGTTTACTCAAGATTTCCTCTGAGTTCCCTCTCACCCACTGTCCTTGTATCTGACTGTATTTTCCAATTATATTTCTCTCCCATTTTATAGTTCCACTTCTGCTATAGATTCTATGTTTTTACCTCTATCACAGTATCTCCTAGCCATAACTTTTCTGACCTTTACTTTTTTGTTTGATATTCTTTTTTGTTTGTTTGTTTGGTTGGTTGGTTTTTTGTTTGATATTCTTTATTCTTGGCTTATTCAGAAGAATCACCAAAATAATTTCAAAGTCCTACCTTCTTTTTTTTCCTCATCTATTCTCCAATGTCTGATCCATTTCTTTCCCCACCCAATCTGAAGCTTACAGCATATTCATTATTAACAAGGATTTTAATTATTTCAAACATGCCTCTTGTGTTCAATCCAACTGAATCTCTAATCAGTGTTCCCTGGTTGAACAACTCTTCTCAGACCCCCTATGGCAAATCTTCACTGTGATTCTTCCTTTGAAAGCCTCACCAGCAGCCTTCACATCCTCTTAGAGACTGAACAACCTCTTTCAAGCTTACTCTTAAGCTCCTTCCTAAACTAGTCCTTATTAAAGGAAAAAAAAAAAGTAGCCAGCCAAAATGATGAGTTTATTTTCCTTTTCCTTTTCCTTCATTTCTCTTTTCCACGCTAAATCAGCTTCTCACCATTGCTTTTCTTTTACAGAGTCCACATTTGCAGGTAGCCTGGATACTGAGAGTGAGCTTGGCTGGAATGCCACTGAGCTCATCACAAGCACACTTTGGAGGGCACCTGCTGTGGCTCTCCTCCACAAGGACCACAGCAATATGAGCATATACTGGACTGTTGCTTTCTCCTAACTCCTCCAACACCTGTTAGGAGTACTGGACACTTTGGTTCTGATGTTTTCTTTAAATTAAATGTGCTTTGCTTTCCTCACTCTTTGTTCTTTCTCTACCCCTCATCCCAGGAGCAGTCATGCTGCCTCATCAGAAATACAAGCCTCTTACACAGAATCCACAAACTAAATTCAGTAGGAACTCTATTTGAACTACATTGGCTCTAGTACTTGTAATTAACTTCTAACCTGGAAATTATAGAGGCCTGCTGTGATCTAGTCTGGCAGAGTATCACAATCAAAGAAATATAATCAAACAAAAGTAAATAGAAATTATTTTAAATCTGCACTCATCTCTTAAGAAAGCCGAAAAGCACAGTGAAATACCTTTAAAGTCCTTTATAGCCATCATTGCCACACTCTCAGTATTCTCCACACAGATGGAAATCCTCACAAAACCTCAACTCACATGGCTTGTCTTTCTTTCCATATTTTCTCTTTTATATTAATGGCTAAAAATCACTTTTTTATTTCATCACTACAGCTTTCTTTGTCTACATACTACTTCCAAATTTTCCTTCCTGCATACACATGCCATCACTTCATCCACATTATGCCTTCCCCAGAAGCCCAAGCTCTCCATTTCTGGAACACCCCACAGTGCAGAAGAAAGAGGTGCAGTCAATCCATTTCTCTGTCCAGCATCAGAACATCATCCAAACTCTATATAGTAAAGGAAAGCCCATGAACTTACTCATCGGGAGTCGGGAACTAACCCCTCTCTCCTTTGAAAGGGGCACAAGAGTGAGAAAACATGAATATGGTAAATATGTTACGATATTTTCTTTCTATAAAGTTGAAATCCATATTAGCTGACAATCTCTTCCAAAAAAAAGAGCTAGGAAAGATATTTTCTTACTGTACTCTACCTTTATGATGTGTTTAATATAACCTCCAAATAAAAGTCTAGAATCCCATCTTAGAAAACTTCTAGAATGTAGGAGTGACAGGAATACTGGTTTAAGAGTTGGAAGACCTGGGATTAAACTCTGCACTATCACAGGCTGGATGAACTTAAATAAGCCATTTGCTTTTTAGTTAAGGTTCCCCAGAAGCAGACCTTAGATAAATATTTAAGTACAGTTGGTTGACTTGGAAGATGACTCCCAAAAACTTGAGTGTTGAGTAGGGAACTGAGATAGAAAAAGGAAAGCATTCAGCAACAAAGAGAGGTATTATAAGTTACCACCAGGGGCAACTGAAGTTAATTTAGCTGCGAACTCAGACTGTAAAGGAAATACCCTTTAAAGTTATCCCACTCTAGGATGAGGCAGATGGGGTATTTAAACAGTAATTTCCATCAGACATTTGTTGAAACCTTTTTTTTGGAGGGTGGGGTGATATTAATTCCAGCCTTCTCTTTGAACAGACAGGGAAGGATCTATTGATCAGAGTAAGCACTCAAAGTACTGCAAATCCTATTATTTATAAGATTTGGCAGGGTGCATGGAAATAATAAATATCAGGGAACTATGGGAAGGACACTTGTAGTGCCTTGCTACATTCTTCCCTTGCACTACTTAGATTCATTCATACCACATATGAAAGTCAATCCATCCTGTCACTGATTCACAATTTCTTTTGCAAAATTATATTAGGACTGTTAGTGGAATAAGCCACAGTCCCCCCTGCTTCACTGATCCTGACCATAATTGATATGCATTGTGTCCTGCCTTTATCACACATGCTTGCTTTTCCTTTCTCCTCAACTAGTGCTTTAGCTTCTCTAGGTTGCTTGCCTGGTAGGGTGACTTGGATTCTAATCCTTGAGGGATCTAAGCTCCTGGTTACTACATCCTTGTCAGGTATGGCTGCTTCCAGTTATCATCAGGCATGGAAGAATTTAGAGGGATCTCACTGGATATCCTGTGCTCCAAACATACTCTTTCTTGCTCCCATTAGGAAATAACAACTCTATCTCCTCTTAAAAATCAGAGTCAACCATCCTGCTAATTTGGTAACTTCTTTCTTTGCCTGTTTGTCTACTATTATGAGAAACACAAAATTACCAGCTGATAGCCTTAGCTAAGGTTTAATGGAACGTTTACCAGGTCCCTTGACAGAAGACTTACTTCCTGTTCCTGAGAACCTCTAATCTGGTAAAATTTCAGGTTGTGGTTCCAGAAATCACAAATTCCCTAATCAGACTGATTTTAAGATGGGCCACTCTTACTTTCAATCCTTGGGTTTTTTCTATATATCAGGAACACAGATTGACATTATATGGCAATCAATTCAAAATATGTAACACTTCTTAAGCAGAGCCCTACCTCCTTCATCCCCCAGTTGGCTCTATAACTGTGCATTTAAGAAGTAAAGTACACAACACTTCATCAGGACAGCAGCTTCTGGGTGGGTCATGCACAAAATGGTAGGACTAATGGGTGCCAAGAACATATCCATTATTGAAATTTTATGCCTCAGTAGTTCCCTTGATCAAGCAACATCATGGGGAATTCTATTATGATAAATGAGGTACTTTGTGGACTCTCTGACTGAGGAGCTGGAAAGGTAAAAGATCATATTTATTGGCAGTTTAAAAGCAAGCTTACATGCACAGAAATAATAAATATCAAAGGGATATGGGTGGGACATTGACATTATCCACTGACTTCCTGAAACTCAGTTTCTTCATCTATAAATTGGACCCAATCTATGGAAATCTTCTTTTAGAATATTACAGAAATGTAAGCTATAAAAATTATTTTCTGATAGAATCTACAAAAGAAATATCATTGCTCCAACTTCTAGAAAATGAGAGTAAATTTTGAGTTTTCTTTTACATTTTATTTCATACTTAGCTACTTGTGGTTAATATGTGACTTTAAATCTAAGATATAAAATTAGGCAACTAAAAAGAAAATCCATCTTAATAGAAAATAAAAAAGAAAAAATCAAAGTATCATTCCCCCAAAAAATTGTTTTAATAACACCTATGAAAGAAACTAAGAATAATTAATCTTTAAAAATAAAATCTGTAATTAAGTACTTGGACAGTTGGTGGAGAGGAAGTCCTTTACCTGTTAATGTTTGATTGACATTTTAATCTAATACATTAAATCAAAGAATTCATTTATTTTAGAAAATAAGATCGCTGAATGATACCCTTGATTTCTAAGATTAATAAAAATCATCCTTAGAGTAGACTTTAAAATATTATTTCAAAACTTTCTGAGTTACGCTAAAAGTCTTACCAGTATTTTCTCGCCACAAACACCAACTAACATTACTTTATGTTCAGTAAGTACACATTCATTTTTATCAAAATCTAGTTTCTGTTAAGCTGTATTAATTTTTGTGGACTTTATAGGGAGGAAATGATGGGATAGCCTTAGGACCATGAGGCCACATAATGAAATGCAAGAGCCAGTCTGGTAGAAAGAAAAAGTCTACTAGAAAAGAAAAGGCAGTGAGCTGAGGCTATAAAGAAGAAAGGTAGTTTAATGGCATAGTGTCTTTTTTTGTACCAAGAAGTTATTTTTATATGAGAAAGAACAGATCCAACCTAGTTGGTTCAAATGGTAATGGTCATGAGTGAGATATCCTCAGGCAGACACAGTTCTCAGAAGAATGAGAATGTCAACTGACTGTCAGATTTGGTTATCAATTACATCTTTGGAAATACTATTTTCTAACAGAGACAGTCTCCATTTTAATAAATTTGTTATCATTGTTAATTGTGATTATTTTAACTAAAAATGTATTTCTGATTATAAATAAATATCCATAGTAACCTTTAGGATACTACTGTAAAAACTGTTTGCACATTCCTGAGGCTATTCACCATCCTAGCTATTCACCAGTAACTAAGAAATATCTATTGTCTCTCCTCATCCAGTATCAGCAACATAAGAATGAATAGAAAATCTTAGCTGCATCTGAGCAGTCTAGTTAGAACTGCCTCAAACCTCAAAGCAATAAGAAAAAATAATGCACAAAGTCACACTTGGTAAAAAGACATGGTGAGATCATTCACAACCTTTTACAAAGGACAAACATGAAAAGCAAAAATTCATTAGTGACAACAAATACCTGTACCAAGGCTTAGGGCTTGACGGACTAGGACTTATGACTATACCAACATTCAAGATTAATGTTCTCTTTTGTTCACATAGAGAATCATAGACATGATTAAAGGTCTGCTTCTCCACCACATCCTCTCTTATGTTCTTCCCACAAACAAAAATGTTTTCTTTCTCATCAGCCTTGGAGATAGTGATACCATATTTTTATCCCCACACTGAGGAAAAAGTTATATAATATAATAAAGCAGATTGACATTATGCATTTTACCACCTGTAGCAAAAAAGCTGGAGATATGTGTGTGTGTGTGTGTGTGTGTGTGTGTGTGTGTGTGTGTGTG
>CM053608.1:51079353-51104209 GCA_028646535.1 Procyon lotor
GCTTAACGACTGAGCCACCCAGGTGACCCTATATCTTCTATAAATTTTATTCTTAACTTCTTGACTAGTCATGTTTTTCTTTTACCAGCATATAAATAGTTCCATGTAGTATCTTAAACTAGTGTTCCAGAGGAAATAATACTTTTGGCAATAACTGGAGTAGAGGAGTTTTTTTCCCATCAAAATGCACAAATGCAAAAAGTCCTATTTTCTTTGTACTTTTACACTTAGATGATGTTTAAAGTATTATTTTCATAGTATTTTAAAATAAATGTTCATCTCAAAGTATTTAGTGATAGGTCCAATCCCTCCCTAAAACAAAGAGATGCAAAAAAGGAAAAAAAATAAAATGTTTAAGGAGAGAAAAATATGATTATTAAGACAGGGATTATTTTTAATTAGAAGGTTATGACTAGAATCAGGATTCTAAACTCCTGATCTCGGGGTGCCTGGGTGGTATAGTTCATCAAGCAACCAACTCTTGGTTTTGGCTCAGGTCCTAATCTCAAGGTCGTGATATTGAGCCCTGCTTCAGGCTGGGCACGTGGCACAGAGTCTGCTTCCAGTTTCTCACTCCCTCTCCCCTCCCCACCATGTTTGCACTCTTTCTCTCCTTCAAATAAATAAATAATTTTTTTTAAAGATTTTATTTATTTGACAGAGAGATCACAAGTAGGCAGAGAGGCAGGCAGAGAGAGAGGGGGAAGCAGGCTCCCTGCTGAGCAGAGAGCCCGATGCGGGGCTTGATCCCAGGAACCTGAGATCATGACCTGAGCTGAAGGCAGAGGCTTTAACCTACTGAGCCACCCAGGTGCCCCAATAAATAAATAAATCTTAAAAAAAAATAATAACAGACTCCTGGTCTTACAGTTTGTAGTAACATTCCTGTGAAATTTAAATAGGTAGAAAGTTTTGTCTAGATGGAAAACTAGATCAAATACTTTGTCAAAAAATGGATGTTCAATTCATTTTGAAATTTTTAGACTGACTACCAGTTAAATCATAGAAATAAAAACACTTTTGTTCTATTCAAAGAATAATACAAAATTATTTAAGGACATGGTTTCTGCATTTATGGTATTTGGAGAACTATTATTTTATGTATTTAATCTATTATGCTAACTTAACAATTTGATTTAGACAATTTACATAACTTACAAGATATTCAAACTAACCTGCTCACCATACCACAGTTCTAAATATTAAATATAAACAGATACAAGGCAAAGTTCCTTTCCCCATTTGCTTCAAACACCTAGATTTTCAACGACAGCAAATTTTAATGCAAGGGAAATTTTGTGGACAAAAGATGTCACCTTTATACAATACTGCTATTAAAACCAACTACAATAATCTTCTAAATTTACGACAATCTGTTTTGAAATACTTTAATTAATGTATACTTATGATTTTTAACAAAAATTTGTGATTCCAATCTAAATTCAAATACATGTAACTATCATAATAAGTAACCCTAATAAGTAAATGTATTTGAGTTTAACAGTGTGAATTGCTCTAAGTGTTTTAAGTTCTCCTTAAATGACTACATAAAAACATGAAAAAAATGGGGGAAAGGATGAGAATGGAGCTAATATTTATCAAATGCTTTTCTCTGTGTCTGTCTCTGTTTTCAGCATATTACATATATCCTCTTAAATAGCAATTGTCTTTCTTTCTAGTCTTTAAGTCAAAGGTTGGGGATTTTTCTCTGTTCAGGGCTTTACTTAGCTATTACTTAGCTATTACTTAGCTAATTAAGTAATTAATTAATTAAATAATTAAGCTAATTAAGTAATTAAGCTATTACTTAGCTATTACTTAGCTATTTACTTAGCTATTACTTAGCTATTACTTAGGGCTATTTTAGCCCTACAAGTCTCTGGGGGCAACTGTTAACTCTGTCACTGTCTGTGTCAGGAATGGGTAGCACTGAGCTTCTCCTTCCATAGAGCTGAGTTTGAGTTGCTCCTGGAAAACAGCTACTCTTACTGAGAAGGGATGACATTAAGTTTTTATGTTTCTTTTTATCTCATTCTGTCAAAATTTATTCCTGAATTCGTTTATTGTACATACTTGGTATATTAATAAATTAGCACATGCATGCAACGTATAAATAAATATGCAAATGATAATGGTATGTTCGCAAATATTTTTGCTAACAGAGCTATGCAATCAAACAAGTTTTAAAAAACATTGCACTAGACCATAAACACCACAGGAAGAGGGATTATGTTTGTCTCTGCACCCTTCACAGGGCCTTGAACATGATTACCCCTCAATAAATTCTTGTTTAATAGGTAAATGAATAATAAGTATCTCCAACTCACTGTCTTTAATAATTAGTTGGAATTATTATATGTATGCTAGAGTAACTAAAACTATACTTGTAAAAACAAATTATTCTAGGCTTGCTTTCATAAATAGGCAAAAATCAATTCATAAATAATAGCATCCATTTGCATATAAACAATGTTCTAAAGTCTTCTAAAATTATGTTGTCTCTTTTATAAAGGTTAAACACCCCCCCACCATCTTCTTTAAGCTATTTGTCTATTCAGTTAAAACTTTCTTCAAGATAACACAAAGGGAAATGTCAGCCTTGGCAAATGATCAGAAATTCCAAATTAAGTAGAATCTGAATTAATAAGGTTTTATCGTATCTTCAAACCAACAAAAAATAATTTACTATGTTCAAGGTCATTACTTCCATTTTTAAAGGGTAAATTTAACTTTTAAGTAAATGTGTGATCAACAGTGATTCTCTAAGCTCTATGGAGTATTCATATCTTGAGAATCATGTCTTGGGAAACATTAAAATAATTATTGCTATTCATGTCTTCAGTATAACCAACACCATATTTTTATAATTTTTCAATCATGTAGTTGCCTTATCATTTCCTTTACTACAGCCTTCCTAGACATACTAAAAACATAAAAACATTTCCTATTTTCAATGTAATCTTTTGTATACAATAGTTTTTTTTGTTTAGAGCTTTCTGATTATTTACCCCCAGCTCCCCATTCCCTTTTTTTGGTCCTGCCTCTACTCTACTTCTCTTTCATCTGTAAGAAACTTCCTCCTGCTGGCAAGCAACCAGAGTGAAGTGACAGAAAGCTTAGCAGAGTTTGATCTCTAATATCCCCCAGTTAGGTTCTCTGCAATCAAAGTAGGAAGGATAAGTTGAGGAATCAAGCTCAGTAGCTGGTGACAGACACTAACCTTCACATGCAGTTACTAGTAGGATTTCCTCTCATTCATTTACTCATTCAATATTCCATATTTACTACATTCCCTTATAAGCAAGTGTTACAGATGCACGGGTAAACGAAACAGATCCTGCCTTTATGAAGTTTACTGGCCACAGAGGGAGTTTTACACCTCTAAGCAGATTATATAGATATAGATATAGATATATAAGTATATTCTTGAAAATTGTAACAAATGCTAAAAATCAAAAGAACAAGTATTCTGATCATTTTCTACCCACAAACTGGTGATTTAATAAGCACAACCAACCATTATAGAGAGAGATCTTTTCTTTTTCTTTAAAGTCCATTCTGGAATTGGCAAATAGATGAGAACTGGCTGAGACTTTGTTGGTTAGAATTCAAATACTGCTATGCTGATTCACTCTCAGTATTGTAACCATGTCACGTCTTGCTTTTCCTGCCAGCCTTTATCTCAGTAATCTTGAATCTTTCATGGTTACTCGGTATAAGAAAGTTACAAAGGAAAAGGTAGAATGTGGAGGTTAGAGGAAGTCCAGAGTTTATTTTTTATTGTGTGTATAAAAAAATAAAGTGTTTACCATGGTAAACATTGAGGAACATTGAGATAAAGGCAAGAAAAAACAAAATGAAATCAAAATGCCGACAATGCAATGGTCAATCTGAGCCACTAGCCAGAAAAAATATGTATATATAGCCTGATTGTATCAGCTATGGAATATATATATTTACTATACACACACACACACACACCAATATTTAATATATATATGTGTATATATGCACACATACATACATATATAGCCTGATTGCATTGGCTATGGAATATATATATATAAATATATATAATATATAATAAGCATATATATGTGTGCATATATAAAAATGTATATTTCTAAGGAGTATATCCCTTAGCCAAATGCAGTCAGGACGGTTCTAACTAAATGAATATCTTGTTCCAGGTACAACCATGTTGTGATGACCAACAATAATCCAACATACTATTAATACACATACAGTCCAGGCCAAAATAGTATCTTTAGTTGTATATCCTGATGTATTTAACATCATCTAAAGAATAGTTTCCCTTCAGTTTCTGCTGTAACTGAAATATATTATCTCTTTTTTCCTCCTGAGTTTCCAGAACAATTATCAATTTAAACCTACAAGGCAGGTGAGGAACACAGTTTAATTATTACCATTCGTTGATTTACAACCTTGGGAATTTTCTGTGTGAAATCTGAAACTGACCACCACTCATGGAGGGCAAAGAGAGACTGAGAAAAGAGGGAGGCACCTCCAGATTGGTAGGAGGCAGGTTTACTAAGCAGGAGAACTTACATAAGTGGTTTGTCTCCAGTGGCCATAAGATGAATAAATCTCCACACCTGCCTGCCAGAATCCTAAAAGTTTATATAGAGGCCCTGGTGGGGTTCAGTCACACATACCATCTAGATGGTGTCAACAACACATTGCTCTCTCAAGGGTGCATCCTTGAAAATAGCTCCCACTGTGGGAATGGCTGGCAGAATGTACATTTCAAGTACACAGGAGAGGGTAAAGAGCCTCTGACTGCCTGGGTCTAGCTTGCAGGTCAACCAGAGGATACATCATTTCCATGACCTCCAATACCATTTGCTCAGGAAATGTCCTGTAGCAATTCCCTGAAGAGGGGAAGCTCTCAAGGAGAACATTCTGTGTGGAACAATAGTATTAAGCACTGTACTTTCAACCCTCTTCCTCTTGTCTTTTCCTTTTTCATGGTCATTCTTCTTATTAATATTACTATTATCTGGAGTTTCTTTTATCCAACACACAGGGAAGCAAAATATATCCCTCTATTAAAAATACAGGTATACCAATAAATTATTTCTCCATGTTAGCTTTCCCAAAGTAAGGTTCCTAGGCCATATTAGGTGCATTTTTAATGTAATAATTATTTACTGATGTAATTAGCACTATAAGAGTATGCTGCTTTCTCACATTCCTAGGAAGACCTTAATATTTTCTCTAATTCAGTTTTGTGATGGTATAAACACATCATTTTTGCACATAACTATAAATCTCTGAATTTTAGAGTTTTAGAACTATTGTACTTCTGTCATGTATTGTCTATTCTGATTTTCTGTCATTTTTTCTTGTTATTTACCTTTTAGTTATGTGGGAGGATAACTTTTGTCTGTGTCATTACTACCATTGTTATTCTTCTTCTCTCCTGCCAAGTCAGGAGAGGATATTTAACTGCTAAAGATTTTAACCCTTTACCGTATTTTACATTCTTTATATGGTTATAGATTTTTCTTACATTTGGGGCTAAAATACATTTCAATTCCATGGCATCTTGTTGGGAGGATATTCTCTACCATTTCAAGGTGAAATGGACATTTCTTTCCATTCTTTCTTTTTTATCAGTTACTTTTTCTCCACTGAACTTTAAACAAGCCCCCAGAATAGCTAACTAGCAGCAAACTCCTGAGTGAACTACTGCTGTGTTCAGAGTTGCTAAATCCACAGCAATGTTTAAAAAATAAATAAAAGCAACTGGGACCAAATACACCTCACTCTTTGGCCAACTCCAAATGCATTATGGTTCTGAGCTCCAACACGAGCTTCTTTGGTTTCTTTAGAAAGGACTTCAGGCTCAGAATGAGACCAAGACTTGAAGTTGATTTTTCCTCTGAAACAGTTCTGTCCATGAGATTGCCTGAGACAGTGCTCCCTCAGATATCTTTAGCTTGTTCCACAGTCTTTATAGTGATGTTCCACAATCGCATGTTCATTTTGAAGCAAGTTTTAATTCATTTCAAGAAAAATGGCATTTCTCTCCCATTAGAAGAGGAAGGTAATGGATAAATGAATCTTGAGTAAAAAGAGATAAAGGAAACAAATACAAGAAAATGAACTGAAAATAACAATATAATCATTACTACATTGTTACTACATAATTGTTACATTAGGAAGAGACAGGACATAAGATGGAGAGATGGTGGTATAAATGAGTTAAGTCCTTGTCTTGCTTAAATAGATCATGTTTAAAGTTGGTAAGTCAAGAAAGGACTATAAGCCTGCAATTGGAGGGCTAGATGCAATGACAAGAACTAAAATTGGAAATACTTAAATTAGGACTGGGAATAGCGCAGGGTAGAGCAGATGACAGGGAAGGTAGAACCACATAAGACCTCTGCTCTGAACAATTGTATATATTAACCATGTACTACTTCAAGAAAAATGAAATATATATATTATATTATATTTAATATATTTATATATAATATTATATTTTACATTATAATTAATATAAAATTATATTAATTTAATAAATTAATTAATAATTAATTATAATAAATTAATATTTATATCATAATAAATATATATAAAGCCAAATAAATATATTATATATATATATAATATATATACATATATATACATATACATATACTATATATACATATATATATACAATATATATATATACAATATATATATACTATATATATATCATATATATATGATATAATATTTATATCATAATAAATATATATATAAAGCCAAATAAATATATTATATATATATATACATATATATATATATACATATATATATATATATAAAGCCAAAACATGCTCAATGATCAGTCCTAGCATACAACAGTTAGGCATTATCTCCTCATAATAAAATGAAATAACAAGATATATCAATGCCTACACATTATTTTTGCTTTGAAAACAGTCTAAACTCAATAGAACATTTGCCATTGAACAGTTTATTGAAGATACATGGAATATTTTTTTAAAAAAAGCTAAATAAGACAATAAAGAAGCAATCAGCCAAATTCCAAAACATTGGACATTCCAAAGGACAAATGATCTGGTTTTATAACAAACAAAAAATGACTTATAGCATAAAAGGGACTGAAGAGACATAAAATACAAATTCTATATTTGAAACACAATTGATTCTTGATTTGAACACACCAACTGTAAAATACATCTTTGAGAAATAGGAAAATTTGAATATATACTGGATATCAGGTGACAATAAAATACAATAATTAGAATAGGTGTGATAATGGCACAATGAGTATGTTGAAAATGTCTTTGCAAGCAGAGACGAATATGAAAGTACTTATAGGTAAAATGATATGATACATTGGATTTGCTTTAAAAATACCTCAGCAAAATAAAATGTTGGTAGTAATAGTGACAAATGAGAAATGACAATAAATGATGCTTTTTGCCTCCAGTTGATGGCCACATTAGGGTTCATGATATAGTACTATGTTCTCTACTTTTGATATATTTGAAAGTTTCCATAATAAAGAGATTTTAAATTTTAAGAAGTGGATAGGCTCAGATGTGCTGGGAGATTTTCTTTAATAATCAATGAATGTGTAGGAAAAAAAATTAGATAAGCAAAATTAAGACTGAGATCAAGCAATGTCATTATGACACATACAATTCCAAATCTTTTTATAAATATGTGGGTATATAAGAAAGTGAAGCTTTCCACTGAAAGAAAAATGATTTATACTGAGAGACAGGAACTGAGAATGAGGCTAAGCACTGAGCTGATTTAGGGTTGGTTTGTCACAACTTGGAAAACACTGGGCCCAGCTTCTATAGACTTGCCTTGGAAACAGGTGATGAGTAGCAATAAAAGAAACATACATTTGCCAATCTTACTGCTGAGTATTTCTGTTAAGAAAACAAAACTCTGAACAAGGGATTTTCCCCCCCTCAAATCTTGAGGAGCCCTGTGCTGGTCAAGAATATTCACTGACCAACCCAGGGGGCTTTAAAACAGAGCAGGAGCCTCAGCCCAAAACTTTCCTTTTCATGCTGACAAAGTATGGGGGCAACATCTTCCACTTGCCTTGGAAACCTAGAGGTATGGTGACATATTTATGGAGCAACCAGCATTCAGAGGTAACAGACAGTTCTGCTTTCATGGGAGAGCATCTCAATTCTGGCTCTTATAAAATGGCTAGGAAAAACAGGATGGGTCCTTTGGACATGAGAAAACAGCCTTAAGTATTCATGGAAATATCACTGAAGAAGGAACCCAAGGAGAGAAAAAACTTTATTAGTTTTTGTAGGGAGGGCCTCTACTGATGTGCTTTGGGTATTATTGAAAAGCCATTATTTGCTTCTTAAACAATTAGCAATATATCTCAATTAAATACATATTTACACAAATATTATCATAAGTACATACCATTTGCTTTATTCCACTAACTAAATTGTAAACATGTTGATAAATAAACTGTAATAAACAGGTCTATAAATAAACAAGTATTCTTTAGTTTGTTCAATATAACCTCGACATCTAGATATTTATAAACAAATATTTATATTTAGATTTTTATATTTAAATATTTAGTTTCCAATTTTTACTATTATAAAAAATAACCCAATGAATATTTTGTAGCTAAATCATTATGTAATCCTTATTTTCCTAGGATGAATTTCAAGCATTGGAATTTCTGAGTCAAAGTGATACTGTGAATGAGCAAAACAAAATGAATTGCCCCAAAACAGAGCTGAGTATATATAAATTACATATATGATAAAGTAGACATCATGGATTAGTGTGGAATTGTTTTTACGATAAATGTTCCTAGGCCAATTGCTTTGTTATTAATCAGACTTATTTTTAACATCCCTTTTTGTTACAGAAATAGTTTAAGATGGCTTAATAAGATATGTATCATAGAGCAAGATATGGTAAATTTCATAAGGGAGAAATGAAGTAAGGAGAAAACAAAGATAGAAGAAGAGAGGTTTGTTTTTTTTGTTTTTTGTTTTGTTTTTGTTTTTATGTATGCCTTCAAATACTATATACTTGCTGGATATAAGCCACAAACTTCTAGCATCAAATGAGAAGACAGGAGTAGCAGTTACTGAATTCACATAGACATGGAGATAATGACAAGCTAGTTACTAGGGAGAAGCACAAATACTTGTATGCTAACCCCTGAAAGAAATTCTCCCTAGGTTCTCTTGGAAAACAAGGTGTAAATGTAATGGACAACACCCTTACAGTATGCACCACAGTGCATTTCCTTAGCCTGTTTGCTGCAACATCCTTCAACCTAAGTTAATGGCATTGTGTCAAAATACAAGTCAATACAAACTCCACAAGGGAAGGTGAGCAATAAAATGCAGTCCACACAGGCAGCAACCTATTGTACTGATTTCATCCAGGGTCAGAGCATCTGAAGAAGGATGAATAGCACATCTTTTAGGTCAATCCTTCTTAAATGTGGTTTCTTTCAACAAAAGCTTTGATAGATGTTAAACAGCAGTGAGTTAATACTTCCTGAAATGTACAATGAGTGTAGTCATGTTAAAAGCAGTAAACAAAATAATGAAACCCTTTACAAGTATACATAAATCTCGGTATAAATCTATCTCATCTCTCTGAAGTAAGCAGGGCAAGTAACTACACAGTTTAGATGAAATAACTAGTCAGTTAATGGGTTCACACTGTTTATATCATGGTTGTAATTAAATACTCATCTAATAATATATTTAATTCATAATATCCCTGCTAGACTATATACCCTGAGGGCAGGAATCATAGATACTTCATCACAGAAATGAAATATAGACATTACAACTCACCACCACCACCTCTATGCATGTTGCATGGAATATCAGCCTATAAATTCAAGCATGTAATTTATAAGCCAAGGAGTGGTACACATTTTGCACCGAATGTCCAGTAAATCAATAGTCTGTAATTTGGGAGGATTAAAAGAGCTTCTGTTTTATGAAAAGGAGTACAGGAAAACTTGGGATGTCACATAAATTCTATCTGTTGAGTTGATAAAGCTGAGCATGCAAGTAAGAGCTAAAGGCCAAAATTCAGGGAGATTCTTTTTGATTCAGGGAGATCCTTGACAATGTTAACATCAAGAATTTCTTACCAGTTGCTTCATTTAGCTAAAATTCTCAAATTCTCATATTTTATCTGAGTTCTGCATGGTTTGAAGCAAGAGCCTTTGGTTTATATACTGGAAAAAGTAAATCTCGCAGGTGGTAATTTCTCAGAGGTATTTTACTCATTAAACAAATGAATCTTTAATTGATAGAAATGTAGGCATCTGTGGAGTTCATATTCCACAGCTTGCTTTCTTATGATGCACTCTGCCTATTGGTAGAGTGACAAAAGGTGGATGGGGGGAGGAAGAAGCATGTGAGTCCTCTTCTCTTCCCTCTCAGTCCTTGTTTTCTTCACAGATGTTTTTCTAGCATGTAGGCCACTTCATAACATGTCTTCCATTATGGGGCACTTGAATTCTACCTTGCAGATCCTCTATATTTTTAAATTAATTGTCATATATGTTGAATTTTTAATAATGTATCCAATAAATTTTTTAAATAAACTAGCAAAAAATAACTCTTTGAGATTCTAACATCTCACTTTCATTAGTCCAGAGAAAGTTATGATAATATTATTATAGTGAATTTTATGTTTTGACTTGGCACTAAGGAAATTTCGTGGGTTTTTGTTCTCACAAAACATGTAAAAATAAGTTACCTTATTAAAATAACAGTGAAACAGGGGCGCCTGGGTGGCTCAGTGGGTTAAGGCCTCTGCCTTCAGCTCAGGTCATGATCTCAGGGTCCTGAGATCGAGCCCTGCACTGGGCTCACTGCTGGGTGGGGAGCCTGCTTCCTCCTCTCTCTCTGCCTGCCTCTTTACCTACTTGTGATCTCTCTCTCTCTCTCTCTCTGTGTCAAATAAATAAATAAAATCTTTTAAAAAATAAAAAATAAAATAAAATAACAGTGAAGCATACATGCGTGGAAGTCTTATTTTTTGCTAACACTACTTTACACAATACGCATTATAAAACTAAAAAAATTAAGTTAAATATTTAAATAGTTTTAAAATCTGTCCTTGATCTTAGTATTATGGTAAAAAAGAAGTTTCTATGATTATGGTCGAATTTAGCAAACTTAACATTTAATCTGGGAAGCCAAACTAAAACTCAGCTAATATTTGCTTATTATCTCCATAATCAAAACAATTTTTTCTTGAAAATGAAATGAAAAAGACAAAATGAAATTCATTATTGAAACAAAAGTTTGCACAATTACTTGTAATGAAAAACAAACAAACAGTAGAGTCTTATGTTGAATCAAACATGGGGTGGCATATCTGTGTGATTATCCAGAGGCCTAAATCAAGGATGGCCATCCCCAGGACCCTAGAGACTTGGTGTTCTACCTCTCCAAAATATTCCAAAGGAGGAGGGGAGAGGTGTAGTGATGGCAGAGTAGAGGAGGCAAAGGGAGACTCAGTGGTCTGAGACTTTAGGAGAGGCAGGCAGGGGCCCTGGATAGAAGATAATTGAGTCAACATGCACAATTTGATATACTGAGTCAACAAACATCTAAATAGTTACAATACCCCAAATAATGTTGTAGGCATTATTATGACTTCAATTTCAAATAATTGAAATAATAATTCCAAAGACATAAGCCATAGTAGTCCTTGCCAAAATATTATGACTGAAGCAGAGTAAGAAATGTGTGCACCAAGGAACGCAGAACAAATGGTAAGAGTCTACATGAACAACTGAGCAAGGCCAACATCTGCCTACGTCAACTGCCATGACTGAAACATGGCTTCAATTGAGGGATGCCAAAGGACATGTTTCTTTACTCTTATTTTCTATTTTGATAGAGAAATGTGTCTTTTTACCAAGTTGTATGTTAGAACATGAATTACATTTCACAATTTAAAGAGTCCATTTTAAGTTTATGACAGCAATGATTTTTTTTTTTTCTGGTAGCACAGATGGAATGCATGTGGTCTCCTGAACCCTGACACACACACTTCTGATGTTCTTTTTATTTGGACTTATTTGCAAATTGGAACAAGATTTTAACAACAAAAGCCCTAAATGTAATGGTGACTAAAATTCTATTTGCTTGACAAAATTAATAGTACTGTGCAAGATCTAAGACAAGAGCCTACTTTAGAACGTATACTATTTCAAGGTTCTGGGACCATATATGCCCAATGTCAACTACTCTCTTTTGACCCAACTGTATTTGAAAAACTGCTGTGGTATCTTCTCTCTTTATCTGAGTTAAGTATCACATTTATCCTCTGGCCTTGTCCTCACAGAGCGTTGCTAAAGACCTGGTGTCCTCCTTCTGTCAGCTGCTTGTTACTCATTGCTCACTAAAATAACAAGATTTAGATAAAACTGCTTTACCCCCATTTATCTGAGGGGAAACTTCTTAGGAAAATAACAGGTGCCATGTTTAATTTTATAAACGTAATGCAATTCAAAAAAGACACTAATCACAAACATCCAAAAGATATATTCTAACATCTTGAAATATAATAGAAATTTTAAAAATATTTATTGAATCAATAAACAGATTAATGATAAAATCAATCTGCCTGTATACTCACTATAGAGTTGAATTACATTCATCTAGTGATACAATGTTCTATTTACTTATTTAATGTAATACTTTCCATAATTTTGATACTATTATTTTCTTTTCTAACCTGTGAAATATTGTGTTCTTTAATTTGAAAAGTTTAATTGCAAGTGGTAAATATGTAACTTGGGGTCTTTTCTCCTCAGTAAAACTATTTTGACCCAGAAGATCAAAGACCACTTTAATATATTTAGTCTATGATAACTGATCTAAAATGTCTTAAATTAGGTCATAGAACAGAAGACTACACTCGCTGAAATAAGTCATTAGGCTGTTTCAAGTTCTGATTTCTTTGGATTTTTCTAGATAATTATAATTATATTTTTTAAAGGAAGAAACACTTTTACACCTTCATGCAGACATCACATTTAGACCTTCATAGTTCATAATTTCTACAAAAGCCAAATGGCTGTTACCAGTCACCCAGAGCTGTCATAGGTTATAAAGCAATTAAGACCTTTTCAAGAGTTCACAATGACTATTTTTTTCTTAAAATACTATGGCAAGCAACAAATGACATTCAGCTTCATTTAAGTCATTTTAATGGTTTGATTGGATCACATTTATCATTAGGACAAAAAACTCAAGAGGGCACATTTTTCATAATATCTCTGTACAAATTATTGCTGCATATGCATTACTTAACAGACTGCTCTCAATTCCTAGGTACAAGGGCATAAAAGATAGTCTTGAAATTTTAGCTTAACTTCTCTATTACTTTGAATTGGCACATTAACACTAGATGCAGCCTCACTATTTAATGGAAACTCTTTCTGTTGCCATAGGGTCTTCATCCCTACATATTTTTATGGATGAGAAGATATATACAGCTATGACCTGAAGGAAGCATTTTTGAAAGCACTCCATAACCATAGCTAAGTCTTTTAAATGATATGGAAGACAAGTGTAATAAGCAAATCTGTGTACTGGTTAGAGTGACAGGTGCAGATAAAGTCAAGTTCTGGTTATCAAGAAAGGACAGAACGAAACTCGACACTTAAGAAAAGTGAACAGAAATGTGCTGCCTGAAGGCTCTGAAGCAAACCTTGAGGTCTGGATGACAGTTTCTATTTTCACTTACTGCTTGCAGAAGATTGATGACAAGTGGTAGACAATGAAAAAAAAGATAGCCCTAATTCTCTCTCTTTCTTTCTACACACACACACACACACACACACACACACACACACACACACACACACATTATATTTCAATAGTTTTCTTGGGAATGTTAAAGTTATGGTTTTTACATCCTAAACCCAGATATAGTTCCAAAGAGTAATCAAGAATCTAACCAAATTTACATTAACCCAGGGGAAATTGAAAGCATGGAATAATGAAAACTAAAAATGCATTTAAGAAAAGAGGTCTGAAATTTAACCTAGTATTTTATAATATTCCATATATAATTGACCTTATGCATGTACTTTACTTCATGGGGATGTAAATTATTATGCAGTGACATTTTATTTCTATTAAACTTAGGTGATCACACTTTTTTTGGATGTAATCCATGAGTCATTATATACGTTGAAGTCATTCCTCTTCGGTAGCATGAATATACATGTCAATAATGAGTCAAAATTAAGCTATCTCCTATCATTTCTGAAATACAGTGGAGAAGACTGAGTGACAGAATTGGTTATAGCTTGCTTATTTTCTATTTGTTAAGTTCCTGATTCCTGATGTATCCTTTCTTCAGTCATAGTGTCATCATCATCATCATCCTCATCCACTAAGATGAGGGCATATTAGGGCACGTGGGTGGCTCAGTCAGTTAAGCATCCAACTCTTGGTTTTGGCTCAGGTCACCATCTCAGGGTCCTGAGATCAAGCCCCACATTGGTCTCCCCACTCAGTGGGTAGTCTGCTCTCTCTTTCTCTCTCTTTCTGCCCTTTCCCCTGCTCCTGCACACACACTCTTTCTCTCAAATAAATAAATAAATCTTTAATAAAAAATAAAAATAAAATGATAGAATATTAGTACTCAAAGGAACATTAGGAATAAAGTTTTCAAACTGCTTAATTTTTAAGAAATGAAGGTCTAAAGAATTTAAATAATACAAGAAAATCTCGCAAAGGAGTGAAGATTTAAATTTCCCACACATACAACAACGCTTTGCTACTAATTTTGCACTGTTTTTTTTTTTAATTTTGCACTATTTTGAATGGTAGCTTCTATTATACTGTATTTCACTGAATGTGAGGCATTATCAAGTGTAAGACATCATTATTTTATATGTCATTTAAAAAATCAATAATTGACATTAAACTATGATAAGCCATCAACTGTATGCTACATCTTCATTTCCAAGACATTATACAAAAAATGGAAATCTTAGAATTGCTGAAATATGGTATCACATTGTACATGAAGAAGGTCTTTATCTTATCCTGAATTCAGTACCAAAGCTATAAAGTAAAAGTTCAAAATGTTTATGATCTGATTCTCACCATTGCTACTAGAACATTAGTTCTAGTTCTTATTATTTTATTATGCATACTCTAACTACTTCCTGAAATAATTTGAAGAAGCCTAAAGAAATAGATAAATATATTTAAAAAATCAGTAACATTAATTTAAAGAATAAGAACTAAAATTAAGGGATAGAAGATAGTTTTATTAAAAAAAAAAAACAACCCAGAGCAAAAAGAGCTGCAGAAATCCAACCAAAACAGAAATTACTTCTGAAATTTGTCAAAATTAAACACAGTAAAAATATAGAAAATGATCAGAAGAACATATTCATGATTTATCGCAGTACATACTTTCTAAGGGGGAAATTACAAAGGAGGACACTGATGTTTCTGGACAGAGTCTTAAGCCAAATTAATAAAGAGATTCCTAACTTTTATTGCATCATTGACCCCTTTAACATTTGATAAAGCCCTGCCTCAAGTTTCCATAAGTATATACACATAAAATAATGCATGCAATTTCAGGGACTTCCTGAATGTGTAATTAAGAAGCCCTTCCTTGATTTCTAATCTTTCTGTCTTGTGTTACAGATTCTGGTCCTCATTCAATGTTAGAAACTTTGGGTTTTCCTTCCCCCAACAGTGAATTCTTCTGAAATCCCTTCACTCCCATGCAGGCCACATGCTCTACTCAGATGCCACTGAGGTGTTTTTCAGCTTTGCTGAAGACATGCTTCCTACTTTTGAAGTGAAATCCCCCACCTCTTCATTTCTCTTCCTGTCTGTCTACATCTCAATGCTGAGAAGAATCTATAATTCTAATGCTTTTAGTTTTAGAAATATGTTTCATTTACTTCTATTTAAATAAATCTTGATTACTACATCAAAATTGCTTTCTTTAAATTATAAAAGTAATATAACCTATCACAGAATATTCCATTAAGAGGTATAGAAAGTATGAAATCATGTAGAAAGTCCTTGGCCTGTGTCTTCCCCTGCCCTGAAATTTGGGTATACTTTTCCAGAAATTTTGGGCATACTTTTCCAGAAATTTATCCATGTTTTAAACTAGTATATTTCATTTATCTTCAGAGAAAGATATGTGGCTTTATTATTACAAGATACATGAAACTATCCCCACTGTTTTGTATTTACTTACCTAATTCCATGATATAATATGTACATGCACATGATCAAATAGGAGTTTGGCCAATATATGAGGTAATTCTTCATTCGCCTTATGAGAAGAACCAATATTTTTGTATAAAATAAAAATGAATTTGGCCAGCTTTACATTCAAACATTTAGAGATGTAGATAAAATATTCAATGTCTATTTATAATACTGAATTAGTTTTGGAATGATACATGCTTTAAGCAGTTATTTAAAGTATCATTATCCACTCTCCAACTTCATGAAAAAAATTTGTTAAAACTCTTCATATATATGTTAGACATCCACATCTTTGTGATCACTAGAACCAGTTTTGGAGTCTTCTAATGTAATTTTCCAAAGCCCTTCATCTTCAAATCCATCTAGTTGTTTGTAATGCCATTACCACAAAGGTGTCAAAGCCTTAAGGGCTCAATCACAAAATACTGAAACAATGGTTATGATTATGCTGGTTATTTGCATTTATCCAATAGATCAGTGATTGCCAAAGTGTGAATCTGGGCTAGCAACATCAGTATCACCTGGAAACTTGTTAAAAATGAAAAATGTCAGGTCTCTTATCTGACATATGAATCTGAGATCTTAAGGTTGGGACCAAGTAATCTGTACTTTAACAAGCCCTCCAGGTGCTTTTGATGTACCCCGAAATTTAAAAGTAGGTATTGATTTCATTTTCCATAACATAATCACTTACTGCATTGTTTGTAAAATTGCTACTTAAAAAGTGTTTACAAACATTTCCTAACACTTCTGTTTGTGAAGGAATATGCACAGGATAAGTAACCAAATCTACACTAAATTTCTGTGAAATCTTTTTTATTGATTACATCAGGTGATATTGACAAGAAACAAATGACACTGATATTGTTTCAAGCCAATGTCTTCCCCCAAACAGTATTTCTTTGGTTTAAACAGAATAAGGGAGAGAAATAGCCTATAATAGGAGAGATTTTAAAAGATCTCAAATACAAATTAATTGTCTATTTGAGGGATAATTTTGGGGAGAAAAATGTCTTTCCTTATAATTAGGTATACCCATGGCTTCATAAGATTTACCTACTGTGGAGTATTTATACATGTGGATTGAAGCTAAGTTCTGACCACAGCTCCTTATCAGCACCGTAAGAACTCACTGTGACCAGTGAAGAATGCCTAATTTACATATTTATAATATCTAACGTTAGATGGAAGTTTATAGCGAGTTTAGTGTTCACTATTCATATATGGACAAAGATTTTAGGGTTTGTTAAGCATAAAATCTTCAGTTTTCAGCACTCATGACACTTGCTACCTCTTCAGGACTGCCTGTTGCCCTTCCACTCTCCTAAGGTTGGAAAATTGAATCTCTAGACACAGGCTCCGGACCTCCTGCTGACGAGAGATCCCAGTACAGGATCTTATCCACAGTGATAATCTAGTCAGCTACCTGGGAAAACACTACAAGCTGACTGAGGGGCTACTAACAGACACCATGGAAATGTTGGTGTGCTCTAGAGGATGCTTTGATATCCCATCCAGATTCCCCATTAAGGACCAAGGCATTTATTTTTCCAGTTGCCAGGAGTGTTCGCCAACAACAGTTCACAGCTGAGTCCCATTACAGACATTGCCCTCAACCAGAGAGGTGCTTCACTCAAATTTATTTCTTCCTTGGGAGCAACCTATACCCAGTGATGTCAGTATGGGAATACAAAAGCCCAGTACCCTCACTTCCAGTAGGACAACTCTGAAGATCCATGCCATTCCCTAGATATTCCCCATGGGGTCAATTGAGTACATAGCAGTACTATGCATGTACATAGCAGTTCAGCTTCTCCCCCTACCAATCCATCTTCTTTCTCTCCCTTATAGGCATTATTCCCAAAAGCACAGCTGTTAATACATCACCTACATGTGAATCTCTGTCCCAGGGTCTGATTCCCAGGGAAATTGACATAAGACAGGATCTGCAGCCTTATCCCCCCTTCCTCCCCAAAAAAAGTATAGGGAAGGGAGGTTTAATTTATATAAATTAGATTATCTTATATTGAATAATCTTCATTGTGTTAAAAAATTCTATAATAGGGGTGCCTGGGTGGCTCAGTTGTTATGCGTCTGCCTTCGGCCCAGGTCAGATCCCAGAGGCCTGGGATCGAGCCCCACATCGGGCTCTCTGCTCTGCAGGAAGCCTGCTTCTCCCGCTACCATTCCCTCTGCTTGTGTTCCCTCTCTCGCTGTGTTTCTCTCTGTCAAATAGATAAAAAATATTAAAAAAAAATTCTATAATAAATATAAGTATTTTCAAAAGTTTTTTGAATTTTAGTTTAATGTTTTTACATTAAATCCAATAAATACAATGTTTTACACAATGGGCTTTAGACTTGTTGTTTTGTTACTGTTATTACATGCTTTTTAACCCAATTATTGAATTCTATTCTAATATATAGAAATATTACAATTTATTTAAGTAATTCACTGTTCATAAGTATGTTTTTAGAGTAGCTTATATATAATGTAAATAATTTTCTATATATTATTAAAAAAATAACCATACAGAAGAGTATAATATAAATAACATCTCCCTTACCTTTCCCCTTGACTTCTAGGTCCCAAAGACAACCACTTTATAATGTCTGGTTTTTGGTCTTTTGGGACTGCTAATACAATTCAAAATAATATAATTGAACTTATTTTTCATAGTTTATTAATTTAAATGGTGTCTGTTGATACCCGTTATTAAAGAAGAATATTTATACTATATTTTACCACTTCTGTCACTTATTTCTTTTGTTTCAAATATTATTTTTTTGTTTCATAAATTAGTATATACAACTCTTCTAATTTCCTTTTCATTTTTAGTATTATACTGATTTAAACTCAAATTTAATTTCTTGATTTATCATCATGAGACATTATCTATTAACTCCCCCCATTTATGACAATAGTAAGTAGTATAACTGAACCTCAAATTAAATAATTATAATTCTCTTCCCCTTAAAAGAAAAATAACTATGCACCTAATTCTTCTGGATTCGCTTTTAATTTTTTTCTGGATTTCTTCACTTTTCTTAAGGATAATCAGCTGCCTTTATTTATTGTACCCTCTTCCATCTTTCCTGTATTCATTTAGTTGTTTTGGTAATTTTACTGAAGTAATCTCAATAAGATATTTTACACATAGAATGTGTAGATGGTAAATGTTCCAAGTATTTTTGTGTCCAAATTTTTAAATTTCAATATAGATATCAACATATATTATTGATGATTTAGCCAGATATAGAATTCTGAGTTTAAAGTCTTTGAAACTTTTCTGACTGCAATGGTAAGAAACTAGAAATCAATTACAAGAAAAAAAAATGAAAAAAAAAAAACCACATGGTAGCTAATCAACAGGCTTTTAAACAACCAATAGGTTAAGAAAGAAATCAAAGAAGAAATAAAAAAAACACATGGAAACAAGTGAAAAAACAATGGTTCAAAAATCTTTCGGACATAGCAAAAGCAGTTCTAAGAGAGAAGCTCATAACAATATAGGTATACCTCAGGAAACAAGAGAAATTTCAAACAGCCTGATCTTACACATAAATGAGCTATAAAAAGAAAAACAAAGTTTGAAGCTAATGGAAGGAAGGAAATAATAAAGATTAGAGTAGAAATAAATGAAATAGAGACTACAAAAACAATAAACAAATCAATAAAATCAAGAACTAATTATTTGAAAAGATAAACAAAGTTGATCAACCATTAGCCCAACTCATCAAGGAAAAAAGGGATTTAAAGAACTAAAATCAGAATAAAGGAGGCAAAATAACAAGCCATGCCATAGAAATACATCAGATTATAAGAAATATTATGAAAAATCTATGTCAACAAATTGGACAACCTAGAAGAAATAAATTCTTAGAAACACAAAATCTTCCAACAGCAAATAGAAAATTTGAAGAGACCAATTTTTAGTAATAAAATTAAATCTGTATCAAAAAATTCCCAACAAACAAAAGTCCAAGACCACCTTCAAAGGTGAATTCTATCAAACATCTAAAGAAGTAATACCTATTCTTCTCAAACTATTCCAAAAACTACAAGAGAAAAGAAAATTTCCACATTCATTCTATGAGGCCAGCATTACATTGATACCAAAGCCAGACAAAGCTACTACAAAAAAAAAGAGAAAATTACAAGCCAATATCTCTGATGAATCTTTTTTTTTTTTTTAAAGATTTTATTTGACAGAGAGAACACAGCTAGAGAGGGAACACAAGCAGAGGGAATGGTAGTAGGAGAAGCAGGCTCCCTGCTGTGCAGAGAGCCTGATGCAAGGCTCGATCCCAGGACTCTAGGATCATGACCTGAGCCAAAGGCAGACACCTAATGACTGAGCCACCCAGGCGCCCCTCTGATGAATCTTGATGCAAAAATCCTCAACAAAATATTAACAAATCAAATTCAATAGTACATTGAAAAAAAATTATTCATCACAATCAAGTGGGGTTTACTCCATAGATGTAAGGATGGTTCAATATTTGCAAATAAATAATCATGATATATCACACTAATAAGAGAAAGCATAAAAATCATAAAAGCATCTCAATAGATGCAGAAAAAGCTTTGACAAAATGCAACATTCGTTCATGATACTTTATTTAATCTCAATAAAGTAAGTTTAGAGGGAATATACCTCAATATAATAAAGGCCATATATGAAAAACCCACAGCTAACATAATACTAAATAGCAAAAAACTGAAAGCTTTTCCCCTAAGATCAGGAAGAAGACAAGATGTCCACTCATCACTTTTATTGGACATGATACTGAAAGCCCTAACTGCAGCAATTAGAAAAGGAAAAGAGGAAGAAGTAAAACTGTTAATATTTGCAGATGACATGATAATATATATAAAAATAACCCTGAAGATTCCACCAAAAGCTATTAGAATTGATAAATGAATTCAGTAAAGTTTCAGGATACAAAATTAATATACAGAAATCTGTTGCCTTTTTTTTACACAAATAACAAGATAGCGGAAAGAGAAATTGAGAAAATAATCTCATTTCCAACTGCACCAAAATGAATAAAATACCTAGGAGTAAATTTAACCAAGAGGGTAAAAGGACTGCACACTGAAAACTATAATACACTGATGAAAGAAACTGAAAACAACCAAAACAAATGTAAAGATACATCATGCTCATAGACTGGAAGAAGTAATATCATTAAAATGTCCATACAATTCAAAGCAATCTACATATTCAATGCAATCTCTATCAAAATACCAATAGCATTTTTCACAGAACTAGAATCCATAATCCTAAAATTTATATGAAACAACAGAGACCTCTAATAGTCAAAGAAATCTTGAGAAAGAACAACAAAGCTAGAGGTATCACAGCCCCAGATTTCAAGGTATACTACAAAGCTATAGTAATCAAAACAGAATGGTACTAACACAAAAACAGACACACAGATCAATGGGACAGGATAGAGCCCAGAAATAAACCTAAACCTATCTGGTCAATTAATCTACAAAAAGGAGGCATATACCATAGACAAAAATACCAACTTTTCAATAAATGATGTTGGGAAAACTGGACAGACAGTTATATGCAAAAGAATGAAACTGGACTGCTTTCTTACACCACACACACAAAACTTAAATTCAGAATGGACTAAAGACCTAGAGGAGGAGCAAGGTGGTGGAGGAATAGGAGCCTGAGATAGGGTCGGATCCCTGAAGTTCAGCTGGAAAGTTATCGAACCATTCTAAACATCTGCAAACTCAACAGGAGATAGAGAGAAGAAGAACAGCAATTCTAGGAGCAGAAAATTGACCACTTTCCAGAAGGTAGGACGTGTGGAAAAAGTGAATCCAAAGCGACAGAAAGATAGACCACAGGGGGAGGGGCCAGCTCCCAGCAGCCGCAGAGCAGTGAAGAAATTTGGAACTTTTAGAAGTTTGCTCAGCTGAGGAACATCACTCCAGATGCTAAGTGGGGGGTTTTGCCCTCAAGGGAACAGTGTGGTTTCAGGACCCTTGGGGTCACAGAGGGACCAGGGGTGTCTGAGGGTGGCCCCCAGGTATCAGACCAGGGAAGCCAAGGCAGAGACAGAGTTGTGCAGTGGGCTATCAGATTGGGCTTACTTTAGACCATGATCTGAGGCACAGTCGGGCCACTGTTCTTTGAGCAGGGACCCCACAAAGGGCAGCTCCAGAGAACCTCTTCTTTCCTCCTCTGGGAGGAGTGACGCGGGAGCATGTTGCAGGAATCTGCTGCATTGGGAGACTCCAAACAGCGCTCTGCACCAGAGGCAGAAATGCTAGGTCACAGGCTGGGTGAGCTTGGAGCGCAGCCGGAGACCAGGGAGAAAGGAGTGACTGCTTTTCTTCAAGGGCGCACTGAGGAGCAGGGCTTTGAGCTCTCGGCTCCTACAGGCCAGAGACTGGGAGGCTGCCATTTTCATTCCCCTCACTTAAGGCGGTATGGAAATCATTCAGGGAACAAAAGCTCCTGAGAGCAAACCTGAGCAGATTGCTTGGCCCAGATCTTGGCAAGGGTGGGGCAATTCTGCCTTGGGCAAAGACATTTGAGAATCAGGCAACAGGCCCCTCCCCTAGAAGATTAGTGAAAATATCCAGCCAAGACCAAGTTCATCAGTTAGTGAAAACTGCGGAACTCTAGAGTTAGGAAAAAAGCAACACAGAATTCATAGCTTTTTTTCCCCATGATCCTTTAGTCTTTCAGAGTTGAATTTTTTAAATTTTGTTTTTTTTCTTATTTTATTTTTTTCTTTTATTTTTCCTCTTTCCTATTTTGGGGTTTTTTTTAACTAATATCTTGTCAATACCTTTTTAAAATCTTTTCTAATTTTCACTGTTATATTCATATTTTATCCCCTCATTGTATTTAACCTTATTTTTTGTATACATATATATACAGGGGTTTTTTTTCTTCTTTAAAATTTTAGGATACAATTTCTTCTAATAGATCAAATATACCCTGAATCTAACACACGACTTGGTTCATGTCTCCAGCCTGATCACATTCTTTCCTCCTTTATTTTTTTTTCTTTTTTCAACCAACCTCTTATCAATCCCTTTTTTAGAATATTTTTTAATTTTCATCTTTATATTCATATTCCATCCCTTCATAGTGTTTACCCTTATTTTTGTATATTTATAAGTTTTTTCTTTCTTTAACAATTTGGGAGGTAGTTTCTTCTAACAGACCAAACACACCCAAAATCAGGTGTGGGGTTCAGTTCCAATCACAAGTCTAATATATTCATATGTATTTTTTTCTTTCTCTCTCTCTTTTTTTTAAGATTTTATTTATTTATTTGACACAGAGACAGAGAAATAGCAAGCAGGCAGAGAGGCAGGCAGAGAGAGAGTGGGGGAAGCAGGGTCCCTGCAGAGCAGAGAGCCCAGTGTGGGGCTTGATACCAGGACCCTGAGATCATGACCTGAGCCGAAGGTGGAGGCTTTAACCCACTGAGCCACCCAGGTACCCCTCTTTTTTGTTTTATTTTAATTGTTTTTCCTCTTTTTCATCCCCCCTTTTTTCTTCCATGACTGGTTTTGGCTCTCTTCTGATTTTTCTGGGGTCCTTGCTACCCTTTTAGTATTTTGCTCTCTCACTCATCTATTTTTATCTCAATAAAATGACAAGGTGGAAAAACTCACCACAAAAAAAAAAAAAAAAAGAAGAGGCAGTACTACCAGCTAGGGACCTAGTCAATACGGACATTACTAATATGTCAGAAATAGAGTTCAAAATGACAATAATCAAGGTGCTAGCTGGGCTCAAAAAAAGCATGAAAGATATTAGAGAATTCCTTTCTGGAGAAATAAAATCCCTTTCCAGAGAAATAAAAGAACTAAAATCTAACCAAGTTGAAATTAAAAAAGCTATTAATGAGGTACAATAAAAAAATGGAGGCTCTTACTGCTAGGATAAATGAGACAAAAGAGAGAATTAGTGATATAGAAGACCAAATGATGGAGAAAAAAAAAAGCTGAGAAAAAGAGAGACAAACAACTACTGGACCACCAGGGGAGAATTCGAGAGAGAAGTGATACCATAAGACACAAAAATATTAGAATAATTGGGATCCCAGAAGAAGAGAGAAGGGGTGGAAGCTATATTGGAGCAAATTATTGTAGAGAATTTCCCTAATCTGGCAAAGGGAACAAGCATCAAAATCCAGGAGGCACAGAGAATCCTCCTCAAAATCAATAAAAATAGGTGTACATCTTGTCATCTAATAGTAAAACTTTACTTTTAGTCTTAGTGACAAAGAGAAAATTCTGAAACCAGTATCTGTAACATACAAAGACAGAAATATTTGATGGGCAGCAGACCTATCCACAAAGACATGGCAGGCCAGAAAGGACTGGCATGATATATTCAGAGCACTAAACGAGAAAAATATGCAGCCAAGAATACTATACCCAGCTAGGTTGTCATTGAAAATAGATGGAGAGATAAAAAGCTTCCAGGACAAACAAAAACTAAAAGAATTTGCAAACACCAAACCATCCCTATAGGAAATATTGAAAGGGGTCCTCTAAGCAAAGAGAACAGACCAGAAAGG
>CM053608.1:51104709-51122187 GCA_028646535.1 Procyon lotor
CAGGCACAATCCCAGTTGCACACTCTCATGACACATTGTACTTTTCTTCTGGAGTACTAAGAGTTTATAATTCATTAATTTTTTGTTTAAAAATTATTTATATTACATTTTATTCTTGGGAAAGTAAGCTCCCATTGAATTCTTGTTCACCAAAGTATACACAGAGTTCTGTGGCTTTATTTCCCTCTGTATATATTTGGCATTTTAAAACTTTTTATTAAATAAATTTTTAAAGACACACAAAAGTAGTGAATCATATTTAATGAACCCTCACATACCTATCACCTATCAATACCTATCAATACATACATACCTATCGATATACCTCTCATTTATTATAACATGTAACTAATTAAATATCATTTTCTAATATCATTTAATACCCAGCTCATATTCAAATTTGCCTAATTGTTCTAAAATGTCTTTTTAGATTTGTTTTGTTGGAAACCAGGACCAAAACAAGATCTACCCATTACATTTTGTTACTATGTCTAATCAGTAATTTTTATTCTGTGATAGTCATCCTAACTTTTTTCTTTAATCTCACTAATTGGCCCCAGAGAATGTCCCATATTCTGGATTTGACTAATAGCCTCTCTAGGGTGTGACTTAACTGTTTCCTATAAACTGATTGTGAGATTGAGTAGCTTCATTAGATGGAAATTTTACTTTTTTTCACAATAATAATTAATAGGTAGAAGTGGATATTTTCCAATGTATCGCATCCATATCATGAAGCACATAATGTCCAATTGTCCCATCATTAGTGTCTCATCATAATTTGGAAGGACTTTAGTGAAGAGGTGGCATTTGAATAGGGTTTTGAAAGAACCTTGTCAAATGGTCAAGAAGAATGGTACATTCCAGTTGCGGGGAGGAGGGAACACAAGAATCATCATACAAAGCCATGATATGAAAACGAGCAAGTTTTGTTTTTCTTTTTAATCTCAGATTTAGAATTGATAATGCCCTTCAATTTGAGGATTAAATTTTAAACTCAATTTCATTTACCATTACTTTTAGGATAATTACTTTTGAGACTGAGCCATTCTACATTCCTGCTAAATATTGGTTTTGCTATTTAAGTCACTCTTACCAATCAAGTTTTCTTTTATCTTACCTAATGGAAAAGGTTTATTATTTTTATTTTAAGAGATACTTTGTTGACTGTGGTATGGATGTGAAATCTGGACAAAGATCTTTTAGTTTAATGTGATAGTCTAATCATTTAGTGGCACATAGATAAAGCTCTTAGCAATGGAATTTGCTAAATTTTGCTCAGTTAAATCATATGTTTTCTTTTTTGAAATGATTGACTCTAGAATCCAGAATATATTTGATTGAGTACAGAACACTGTAGAATCCATCAGATACATCGTAGGGATACTGTTACAACTTTTTATTGAATTGGTGAAATTGATACTTGGTTAACAAGAAACAATAAGACTTGATAGGAAATCTAATTACTGGCAGTGATAGGTGAGACTATCACTAAATTAGTGTCTTTCAAGAAAGCTTCAGGTTTCATCATATTGATCATTTACATTTTGGAAAGCTGAGGACTGAGGGTAGAAGGTGGGACTATTTTAGGTAGAGGAGGTAAGTAGTTTCTGAGAAAGGTTTCTTCCTTGGCATATGTCTTCTTAGTTTTGTTGTTGATAACAGATCTCACCATTAATAAACAATAGTCCACCACTAGAATGAAGCTACTCTAGATGTAATTTCATAATAAGCTTTATCAGCAATAGCAACTTAATGTGTATTAGTTTGGGGAGGAAGTATATCCTTGAGAGGATAAGTAGGTGTCAGTAGAATGATGAGACAGGGATGATCAAAATGAAGCAAACCGGAATGTCAAGGGAAGATCGGGCTCAAGGGTGGGAATTTGACAAAAAAGAGGTCATTGCTTAGATTGAGATCTGCTAATCCTTGAACAACAGGAAATCACAATGGGCATGGTCACAGCTGGTGTATACATTTTTGTAAGTAAAAGATTTTGTTAATAAAGTTGTCAGAAGGTGAGTGCTGAAAGAATGTTTCATATATCTATTTGGTTGATAATTTGTCATGCTGAGAGTCTGTAATTAAGTATCTATCAACGCAGGCAATGATGCATGTTTTGTATGGTATATTCCATTGTAGCACAAAATATTGTACAACTTCCTTCTACCAGCAGAAAATCAGATAAATACTGCCTTGTGGTGTGATATATGAGTCCAAGGGTTCTAGTGTGAGTAGAAATAAGAGGGCTTTGTTGATGTCAGTGTTTGCCAAAGTGGAGAGATAGAGCCACAAACAGGAATGTAGCCAAGGTTAGAATTAGGAGTGATAGGATTGTATATCAAAACAAGGCATCAGCTAGCTTGGAGTCAGATGTAAAGGAGGACTTGGGTCTGGATTCCTCCATATGTGCTGACTGGAGTGTACTCCTGGGACAGGCACAGTTGCTATAGGGGGACATCATGGAGAATATCCTCTAGTGTGAGCAGTTATTTTTCAGGCTAGTATTCAGGGAAATCACATGCTGGTGTGTTAAACCATAAACCTAATGTGAATGTCACCTAGAGAAAACAGAAATTCATAAGGTCATTTAAACACTCAATTTAAAGTATAGCTATGCTTTAAGTAATGACTCACCCTGGGTTCTTTTCTGAATTGGTGTTTGAGTGCATAAAAACATCCCAAACAAATAGCCACTGAATATATTTTGTGGTAGATGGGAAAGAGTTATTTCTATATATTGGGATTTGAGCCAATATTTTTCTTAATTATAAACATAAAATATGACTGGAATACATTCCCAAGCCATTCCACAATCAAATGAGTGCAATGAATTTGTGAGCTATGCAAGTAAATAAAGTAAATGTGATTGTGAATATGCATGTCTCTGATATAGAAGTAAAACTGAACTGCTCGTAGAGGGGTCAAGGAAACAAGAGTGAGACCATGGGTAGGGTAAGGATTTCCTACTCTCTAATAGTACCCTTGCAAAAGATAATGTAGTATTTCAAGAAAGATTTTGAGGTTTCAGCAGTGATTAAAATACAAAAAAATACAAAGGCACCTTTGACACAAAGAGGTTTCCATTAGGAATCTCATCAAACTTGAATGGTAGAGACAATAAATAAAAGATAAGGCCTCTCTCAAGCTGCATCTGTTTCTCTACTCCTCTGTATGTGGCAGTCACCGACAGATAACATCCTCTGTGTTCTCACTTGCTTGTATTTCTCTATCATGCTTGCTTGTGCTTCCTTCTTACTAAATAGCTGCATGGTCACTTATTCATTCGATAAACATCTATTGCACACCTTCTATCTGCCACATGCTGTTTGATGGGCTGGGGATAAAGATGGAAAGAAGACACAGAACTAGTTCTGCAGGAGTTCACAGCCTAGAAGGCTAGTTTATAGCATAGACCTTAGAAAGGCTACTGCTTGATGTTGCCTATTTCAGATAAAAATAGCAAATATTCTACTCCTTCTCTCTCTCTTTCTCTCTTGCCTCCCCATGATGCCAAACTTCCAATCAGCAATAGTTATATGTTTCCAAGCTTCTATCCCAGACTATTTCTATTTCTATTCTGACCAAACCCTATTCAGTTCCTCCCTTCTCTTTTCCTTTTCTTCCTAATCATTAGCTCCTTAAGGTACACTTGTTTTCTTTACCAAAGCAAAGAGACCACTGTTTTCAAAGTTGCTTTTTTTCCCTACCCTGTCAGACATATTTTAAATATAACAAACACATTGTATAGGAAAGCATGACTTTAGAAGTACTTTATGATCCCTATTGACCAAATGTATGGACAACTTTTACCTAATTTTCTGAAAAAGGTATATGAACTTGTGTAATTTTACTTGATTCAAGCAAACAAGTGACCATTACATTTAGATGAGTTTTATAAATTTCTACTATGGCTGCCTCATATAAATGTAGTCTGAATTGGCAGACAGGAAATTCATGTTCTCTGGGATTTGGTGACTTTCTTAAAGGCCAGTGTGTCAAAACTGAAAAGAAGCACACACCATAATCTCCCTCACCTTCCACAGAGGAGAGCAAGATGGATGGGCAGCTACTTCCCTAAAGCAGTAGATATCTGTTCACTCAGTCTAACCTAAGTTCACTTAGGTCTATCATTTGTTGTTGGGAAGATATCACCTCTATGCTGAGATTTCAATTGATATTCTCTGAGTGATGTGTTTTCTTTTGTTGTGTTGGAACCTACTTAATGAAAGCATTTGTTAGATTTTTGTTATATCTCAAGAAAGGAATAACTTAAAAAAATCATAGAGAATTTATTTGAAAAAGAAGGGGGGCATATATATTTTTTTTCATTGAGCCCCTATACTGTTATGAATTCTTCATTTACTCATGTTGTAATGACCTATGACATACTCCCATTTTTTGAACATATTGTCCTCAAGTGCAATGCCCTTTAGGACCTACCTAGTCTCTCTGGATTCTTTGAACATTCTCTTAATGAAGATATAATTCATCTCTAGCATATCACTATTATTGAGTAGTTTAATTAGTAAAAATACCTGACAACTTCAATTGAATCAATGAAAATAAGACTTCCTAAATACTTCTTATAAGTGATGTATTTATGATCTGATACCCTTTTAATGTTAATGTATTAATTTCCTTCCCTGTTAATGTATTAATTTCCTTCACAGTGTGATCTTTCCTCCACTTGGTAATCTACAGGTGATGGAGCAGTATTCTAACAACTATCACTTCTTTTTATATTTTATCCTCCAAAAAAAGTGCATCTTACAGGTCCATGTTAGATAGAGGAGGAATTGGTAAAATATTATGAATTCTCTTCTTTTATATATTCATACTCCACAATTTTAAGAACACTCCTCCTTTTTAAAACTTTTGAATTATGAAGAGATTTTTAAAAAAATACACCTTGTTATAACAATGTGCCATCAAAGTTTTTTTAAAGTGTAGAAATATTTCAAACTTTAACAATACACTTTCAAATTAAATCTTATGAAAAGATGTTTGGTAAAGTAAAATAACTAGAAGAAAAAGACTTTCAGGTACACTTAGACCAAAATTTTAGTGGAACACATATCTCTGAGAATTATGAAATGACAAAGGACATTAGAAAAACATTATTGGGCACCTGGGTGGCTCAGTGGGTTAAAGCCTCTGCCTTCAGCTCGGGTCATGATCTCAGGGTCCTGGGATTGAGCCCCACATCAGGCTCTCTGCTCAGCGGGGAGCCTGCTTCCTTCTTTCTCTCTGCCTGCCTCTCTGCCTGTTTGTGATCTCTCTGTCAAATAAATAAATAAAATCTTAAAAAAAAACCAAAAACATTATTTTTTAAAATTTTGTTGCAAGTACGCATTGAGACTGCTCATCTATTGAAACATAATTCTTAGGTAGTGGTATATTCCTTTTCATGGGAGTATACTTGGGGAAAGCAGCACATGCAATGTCTTTTTGATTTGTAGGGTATCTCTTGGAGTAATGACTCAAAATATGAGTCTTAGGGTTCTCCAGAAAACAAAGTCCAAGGCAATACTTTTCATGGTGATGTTTTATTGGGAAGTATAATCCAAGGATGGCATTAGTGAGGGAAAATGGAAGGAGAGGCAAGGAAGAACTAGCAAATATGAATGAGGTGGCTCATTACCAAACTTACATGACTCCATGAAAACCACATCTAGTTGCTTGATCATGTGGATGAGATAAACTGTAGGAGAACCACTGCACTTTGGAACAGTCTTGCAGAGGGAGAAAGGAAGAAGACCCTGTTGGTTCCCTCTCATCATCTCTTACCCTTCTGGATTTTACCCCTTGAGTCCTTTGGACAGCCCCTGGGAAACCCACATCTTAAATGCCGTAGCACAGCACATCATCTGAATATGGAAGAGTGGGAGAAGCCAGAATCTTGGGTTGGGTTGGGGCCTGGAGCTCTGGTAACTCCTGTCCTAGCAGGTGTAATAGATGCTGGAATAGCATAGCCCTAACCTAGAGTTGTGGCATAGACAGCTGGTAGTGTCAGAAGGTGAGACAACAACAAAGTTCTCTGAGTAGCTGAGGGACCAGAAGGTAGAGAAGTTTGTGCAGGTCTAGGAAGACACATAAACCAGGTCCAGTATAATCCTCCCTGGGCACCATTCAAGTATGTTCATACCCTCTTGTGAAACTATAATGTGAGACCTCCATTTTTTAAGAACAAGATGCCCTCGTTTTAAGAGGAAATGCCTAAGAAGGAAGGTATCAAATCCAGCCAATCACAAATTTTCCTTGAAGATAGTAGCCAATGTCTGAAAAAGGTTTAAGGAGTCTTAATGGGTCAAACTGCAGCCTCTTTGCTGTTACTTATCTTCCTACTGTAATTGGTAATCATCATCCTTCTTAAGGGTTTCTTAGCTTAAGGACCTCTTTCTAGAAGGGAGTCTGAGTCCTGAATTGGACTTTGTTGGGATATAGTTATTGTTTGCCTATGGACAGTTGTTACTAGCGTGAAAGTAGTAAGGGAATCTCCAGTATTCCCTAGGTTTTAGACATACTTTTCTATGGCCTATTGTGTTATAATTCTGGCTTGCTATAGTAATTAGGATTAATTAAATCCCAGAATGCTATACTCCTTTTTCCCCCTGCTTGTCCATTGACATGAGAATTGCAAGTGGTTAGGTGGTTATAATAGCCTCACACTCAATGGAAATCTTAATATATCCTCCAGCAAAAGTGGGAACCACCTCCACTCCCAGGTCCAGGATTCCTAGCCAATAGATCTTATGTTTTCCATTTAAGGAAGCACAAATTTTCTCAGGGGGTCACTGAGAGAGATGGCAGAAAGGGTACCTCCTAACCCCATCCCCACACATTCCAGCTGTTAGGAAAATAGTATTATATGTTGCTTAAATGCAGCTACTGCCTATGGAGGACAGTGTCATAATTCTGAAATGTGTATTCCCCAAGCTAGTACTTTAGGCTAGGTTTTAACAGACTGCTTCATTTTTACCAGGCCAGTCTTCTGACAAAGCTTTTGTAGTCATGAGCCCATTGTCTTAACTCACATTTTTAAAAGATGAGTATCCAAGAAATAAACTGAGGGTTTTAGAGTGGAGGGTCTGGGGGGATGAGTGAGCCTGGTGGTGGGTATTAAGGAGGACACGTATTGCATGGAGCACTGGGTGTTATACGTAAACAATGAATCTTGGAAACCTGCATCAAAAACTAATGATGTGTTATATGGTGATTAACATGACACAATTAAAAAAAAGAGAGTCTCCCAGTCTAAAGTAATGTTGTATGAGTACCATGTGGAGGGATCAGGCATTCTGTAAACCACTGGATGTTAGTGCTGGTGGGAGCCAGATTCCATGTGTCCCCAAAAGATACTCCAATTGAGTTTCAAAGTGGATGTAGGAGCCAAAGCCTTTTTGGTCCCAATGAGGCAAGGCATGGGAATTGGGGCTGTTGTGGCTCCTGCTGCACTGGCCCAAGGAGGCCTAGACAGGGCCTAGTCCTCATTCTGGGGGAGACTGAGACACTGACTGTACTTGGGGATTAGGCAATGGTATCAGTGAGTTCTGTATAAGCCCATGGCAGAGGACCCAGAAGGAAGGTAGAGCTAAGTAAAATAGGGAGGGTGGAGGGGAGGAATTTGGTGCACATTCTAAAAACATTTTCATTAACAATAATCCCATGTAACTGTTTGAAGTGGGTAGAAGTAAAGAAGATATGTAACCTTGGTTTCAGACTCTCTTCTGCAAGAACAGCATGTGAGTTAAATATGATTGACAGCCAGGGGCAGAGGCAAGTTCTTCCACCTTCTCCTCACCTTCACTTCCCAAGAATGGTGGTGTGGTTTGTAGGGATGGTGGGGATTGCATATGTGTAGGTGTTAGGATACCTGGTTCTAGTCCAAAACCTGTCAGTGGCTAGCCATATGACCTTAGACACCTTTGTTTGTTTGTTTTTAAACCTTTCTGGCAGCAGAATTCTTACCTAAAA
The DNA here is from genome assembly GCA_028646535.1 of Procyon lotor. Classification (NCBI taxonomy): domain Eukaryota; kingdom Metazoa; phylum Chordata; class Mammalia; order Carnivora; family Procyonidae; genus Procyon; species Procyon lotor. The sequence goes on from CM053608.1 coordinate 51,112,687, forward strand.
TGAGGGATAGCTAGTGTCTTTTCCAGTTCCAAATCTTATGAGCTGTCACTGATATCATAATATATTGGCAGAGTATTCAGGTTCATTTCTGCAGATCGAAGGAACTGGTACAAGGTGGAAAAGGCATTTTGTGGTAGAGTACAGACTGTGGCTTGCAAGCAGAAAGATGGAAACATATTAAGGGCAGAAACAGACAACATTTTCAAAAAAGATCTTGTGGACTGACTACTATTAAACACTGCTACATGAAGCTGATAAATATAGTCATACAAAAAGGGCAAGAGTTAAAAGAAACAAAAAAACTGGGTTCAACTTAGTGTCTTCTCTTTTCAGTACCACTACACATTCTCACTCCCTTTCAATTAACTGTGTTAAGGCATTTATTCTGAATCAACTTTTGTCTCTGCTGAAGTGTTTGGGGTCATCTGCAGTGGGCACCTCTGCTACTGTTTGGCAGCTGAGTGCCTTGGCCGAGAATCCCTGCAGACTTTCTCCCTGAACTGCTGCCTCATTATGAAGGAAGCTGTCCCTTCAACCCTCAGGTTCTGTTCTTTGAGACAGCCACTGATGGGACATCATAGGTTTGTCTCATTGCTCATTACATATTTATGTCGAGGGGAGTTTTCAAATTACCTTTTAGCTTCTCATTATCATTTAATATTTCCTGCTTCTAGTTAGTTAAGTCAGGCAAGAAAGATGTAGAAAAGTTCTGCAGTGACTCTCTCATCTCTATCTTTTGCTAAAACTCCATGGATTCCTCTTCCAAGCAAGGAGAGTTACAGGAATGATAAAATAACTAGCCTAACATTGTTAGAGATGATATTTCCTCACTTTGTTTTCACTGTTGAGGCTTCTAGGTTTACCAGCTTATTAGTGAAATAGATTCTTTAGGATTAAATCAGATTATTGCTTCTGGTAAACTCTGAAATTTTTTTTGATTTTTGGTATTTTATAGCCATTTTTAGAACTCTCAGCAAATTTTCACCATTGGTTTCTGTCTAATCATCTATTGAATTTTTTTTAGATAAATAAGCATATTTCTTAGTTCTTTCTTGTTCTCTGATTGTTAGTTTTTTATTAAAGCTTATTTTTGATTTATGGGTACAAATTCCTCTGAGGATAATAATTACACACACACACACACACACACACACACACACACACACACACACATTTGTAATTCTACTAAAATGTCCCTGATTCTAACAGAGTCTTTGATTCTTTATGATGCACCCTGTGGTATACTGCCCAGATACCCTTCAAGGAAAAGCTTATTACCCTAATTGTGAGGTGTTGTGAACAGGCAAGCTTTTGGCTGTCAGACCTTGTGATGATCAACTTTTAAATTACAGTGAGGTTATCTCTGAGATGTACTCATGATAAATATTGGATTTTGAATCCTCCTGAGTCAGTGTTCCTCTTTGTGATTTTATAATTTTGTTTGCAGCAAATTTCCAAAATGCTAGTACTACTGTATTTATTACCACCAGCTAACATTTATTAAATCAATTACATGCTAGAAGCTGTTCAAAGGATTTTGTATGCATCACCTAATTTAATTTACTTAGCCACCCTACCAGGTAGCTACTATTCGGTATCTCCAGCTTTGTAGAGGAGGATATGAGGGCTTAGATTAGGGTACCTGCTCTAAATTACAGGATCATATGTAGTAAGGTGTGGAATCCATCCCTGAATGGGCTAACTCTAAGCACACATTTTTTTTTTTAAAGCATTTAAAGATTTTATTTTATTTATTTGACAGACTGAGAGAGAGAGAGATCACAAGTAGGCGGAGAGGCAGGCATAGAGGGGGGGGGAATGCAGGCTCCCCGCTGAGCAGAGAGCCTGATGTGGGGCTCGATCCCAGTACCCAGAGATCATAACCTGAGCTGAAGGCAGAGGCTTCAACCCACTGAGCCACCCAGGTGCCCCTCTAAGCACACATTTTTAAACAGTCCACATTCTGCCTCTTGATACTAGGGGACAGAATTGTATTTCAAAAAAGGTTTTGGTTGTTTTTTGGGGGACAGAGTTATATACTATTTTGGCTTATCTCTGATTGTGATTTACTTTATTAATATGAAAAATAAGAACTGATTAAACTAGACACAGAAATACAGCTACATAATCATAGGAATACCTAGAAAATATTTATTTAGAAGAGATAAATGCTGGAAAAACTGTGTTTAAAATTTAACTTTTATCTGTACCTAGCAGCAAAGTTGTTGCTGCTGCTGCTCTGTATGTGTGTGTGTGTATGTGTGTATGTGTTTTAAAGACTAGAAGTACCAAATTTTCACTACTTTCATGACTGACTTTTTAAAAAAGGTTTATATATATAATCAGTCTTGTTAAAACAAACAAAAAGAACACTATAAACAGTGTTAAGTACTTTATATTTCAAAGGCATTAGGTTCAAATCTAAAACTGTATGGCATTTTTATTAAAAATGTTTCAATGCTCTGTTTTCACGATCAAGTAGATGACTAAGTTTTCAAGATTTATTTTCATCAAAGTTTCTTGCTATTTAAAGGAAATAGTTTTTTTAAAAAAATTAAAGAATGCTTTCAGTAGAAGAGATTTTGATTGCTTTGTCCCTATGTGTCCTTTTTTAAACATAATTTTGAATAGCAGATGGTTAGATTCAGACAACACAGGGTTTAATTCGTTTCTTTGTCATTACTCATAGCTTGAAATTTAGAAAAACTGAATTTAGGAAAGGAAGGAAGATAATCAGTTTATAGTAAATTTTATCTCACATTTTCCCCTCCATATGAGTGGGATTAATCATGTCTTTATAGTGTAGAGATGCACTTTATATCTATTCTAAGCATATGAAATGTTTTGGATCAGGTTGTTGGCGTGCCCTCAAACTCTTGCATACTTTCCAAGCTGCCTTGACTTCAGAGGAGCTCAATAAGCTCTAATTTTTAAAAATGGAAATGAGGCAATGGTTTAAAATATTTAAAATTTTCTTTGGCTTTGTCAGTTAGTGATACTTATTTCAAAACCACTCTCTGAAAAGAGATTTTCTTGGTGGTATAAGTAGATACTGTTATTTTCATTTAATATCACTGCAATGTATACAACATGCACTGAGATCTGTTATTATCCAACTTTTTCAGAATGCATAGAAGAGAAAAAGTAAATCATTTTTTTAAAAAAGATTTATTTATTTGGCAGAGAAAAAGAGAGAGATTACAAGGAAGCAGAGAGGCAGGCAGAGAAAGAGGGGGAAGCAGGCCCACTGCTGAGCAGAGAGCCCCATCCTAGGAGCCTGAGATGATGACCTGAGCAGAAGGCAGAGGCTTTAACCCACTGAGCCTCCCAGACGCCCCGGTAAATATCATCTTTTAACGGCATCCATAAAATCTCACCTCTTCTCTGAATCCTTTTTCCAATTAAGAAACAAAAGTGACACATACATTCTTTTTTTTAAAAAAACTGAGATATAATTGACCTATATCAGTGTGTAAGTTTAAGGTATACCAAGTATTGATTTGATGCATTTATATATTGCAATATGATTACCACTCTAGCATTAGTTCACATCTTTATCACATAACATAATTATCATTTATTTTTTTGTGGTAAGAATAATTAAGAATGATTATTTTAGCAATGTGAAGTTTATAACACAATACTGTTGGCTATATTCACTATGTTGTGCATCAGATCTTCAGAACTATTTATCTACTACTTGCAAGTTTATATCCTCCAATGAGATCTCCCCAACCACTCCCTCCTCCCAGCCCCTGGCAACCACCATTTTGTTCTATTTTTATGAGCTGGGTTTCTTTAGATTCCATATATAAGTGATGTCATACAATATTTGTCTTTCTCTGTTTCACTTGTCTCACAAGCATAATGCCCTCAAAGCCGATCTCATTTATTGCCTTCATCATTCTTTCAGATCATCAGGACTATAGTGTAGGAGTCATATTGATTCTGCTTCTTTTTTCACAATCTGTGTCCAATCCCATCTCATGTACACCAGTTGAACCTTCAAAACATATCTCAATGTGATCAGGGACCATATATACCTCTGCCACCTTAGGCTGGACCACTATAATAGCCTCACTGGTATTCCTGTTTTAACATCTATTCTCCCAACCACAGTCAGAGTGATCTTTTAAAATGTGTACCATATCCTTTTACTCCAAGACTCAAAATATTCACTGATGATCCCACTTAGTAGAGTCTGCCAGGTCAAATGGGATCTCGCCCTTGCCTTCCTCTCAAACTTACCTCCTTCACCTACTCCCCTCACTTATATCACTTCTGCCATGCTGGCAATCTTATTCCTTGATCATGCCAAGTTCATTTCTACTTCACAGACTTTACATTTGTTTCCTGGGCCTGATATATTTTTACTTTAGATTTTTGCATGGTTCATTTCTTCATTCTTCCAAGGTTACTTCTCAAATATCACCTCCTTTGGGAGATCTTGAGTAACATCCATTCTGAGGCAAGAAAACTTTGCTTTATTAGTTCTAAGGACTCCTGACTTATAAACTTGAGACTATAAATATTTGTTATGGGAAATACATTTCACTTCTATGTTGTTAAAATATCTATTTAAAAAAACTATTTATTCATTTAAGTTGGAAACTATGTCATAGGAATTTAGCTTTACCTTACCAATCCTGGGATTATTAATTCACTACTTATATGTTCACTAACTTTATTCTGTAACTGGGTCTTTTTTTCATGCATTGAATTTTCTCAAATGAAATACAAGCCTGCAGATATCCTCTACCTACTTATTCAGAGGTTGGGATAATTTCTTCCAGATATACAGTGTTCCAAGAAATCATTGACCAATTGCTTTCCAAATTAAACTAAAGAATCATTTTTAACTATAAACTAAAAACTAAGTATTGCAAGATATTTGAAGGAATCCAATAGGTTGAAAGAAAAATACAAAATAGACAAGTAAGATAATGTTGCAGGTTGGATTCCATGAGAAGCAGACTCTGGGATGAGGGTAGCAGGTATCATATTATTAAGATATGTCCCTGAGATTTACACTTGTAGAAGGAAGGGGAATAAGTGGCAAGATTAGAAGGTGAGTTGTGATGTAAGCCTGATGAGAGCTTCAGCCAAACTTAAGGGGATGCTCTGGAACTGAAGTGGTCCTTCATAATTTTTTCAGGTTGGGACACATTAAATACTCATGAGATATGGGTAATCTTGGGAAGGGGCATGACCTTATGCAATGGGGCACTCTGCAACTCATGGGACTGACAGCCGTAGAGCTGCCTGCTAACAACATTCTCACAATTAGGATAACAGCTTTTCTTTGATGGGAAACAGGGAAGCACACCATAGTATCAACAATGAAGACTCAAAAATCCTGTTAGAAACAAGGACATTTCAGTTAAAGAAAAAATATATATTGAAAAATCTAATTTTTAACCTCAGAAGAATCTATGCCCACAAATTAAGAATAAGCTTCAATGAAAAGGAAACAGAGAGCAATAAAGAACTTAAAAATGGTTGCTTAAATAAACATGATTAAGAAATAAAATAGGCTTGTCCGAGTACCAAGCTTGATATTTGGAAGATAAAGTTGAGAACACAGAGGTAAGCAATAAAGAGATGAAAAAAATGTGAGAGAAACTAAAATACATGGATGAAAGTTTTGAGAGGCGCAATAGTCTTCTAATGTTAGGTCTAGAAGCAGGAAACAAAGTCAAGAGTGGAGAGAATACTAACGACCATTAAATAGAAAAAAAGAAGAACATTAGGAAGAGAAAGAGGAAGAAGAAAGAGAAGGGAAGGGAAGGGGAGGGGAGGGGAGGGGAGGGAAGGGAAGGGAAGGGAAGGGAATAAGATTGCCAGCATGGCAGGGGGAAGGGAAGGGAAGGGAAGGGAAGGGAAGGGAAGGGAAAAAGAAAAGAAAAGGAAAGAAAAGAAAAGAAAAAAGAAAAGAAAAGAAAAGAAAAGAAAAGAAAAGAAAAGAAAAGAAAAGAAAAGAAAAAGCCACCAACCCAGATCTGAAGAAAGAAATAGTTTTTAAATGGAAGGGGTCCACTAAATGCCAAGGGTGTTTAATAAAAAGAAAAATAAAAACTAAACAGAAGCCAAAAATCACTTCTAGATACCATCTTGTGAAAATCAAACTCATAAGACAAAGAAAATTCTAAAGAGGAAAAATACTAAAAAAAAGCAGGATACTATAATGGGATAAGAATTACTCTGGCATCAATGAATATTCAAAGATCATAAAATAATTTCTTCAAAGTTTTTAAGATTTTTAAATTTTTCTTACTATTGAAGTACAATTGACATACAATATTATATTAATTTCAGGTATATAATATATTGATTCAACAATTCTGTACATTACTCAGTGCTTACCATGATAAGTTTAATCACTGCCTATTACCATACAATGTTATTACAATATTATTAGCTATATCTCCTATGCTGTACTTTGTATCTCTGTGACTTATTTCTTTTATAACTGGAAGTCTTCATACTCTTTATTTTGCCCATTTCTATACTCATCCCTTTCTGGCAACCGTGAGTTTGTTCTCTCTATTTGAGTGTCTATTTTTTTGTTTGTTTTGTTTTTCAATTCTACAGATAAGTGAAATTATATGATTTTTGTCTTTCTTAGACTTAAATCACATAGCATAATACCCTCTAAGTCCATCTATGTTGTAACAAATGGCAAGATCTCATTCTTTTTTTATGGCTAATTAAGAATCTGTGTGTATGTGTGTATCACATTTTCTTTATTCATTCATCTATGGATGGACATTGGGTTGCTTCCATAATTTGGCTATTGAAAATAATGCTGCTATAAACATAGTTGTACATGTATCTGTTCAAATTAGATTTTTTTTTTGTTTTCTTTGGATAAATACCTGCTTGTAGAATTACTGGATCATATGGTATTTCTAAATTTTTTTTGCAAAATCTCCATACTGTCTTCCACAGTGCACAATTTGTATTCCCACCAACAGTGCACAAGTGTTCCGTTTTCTGTACATTTTAGCCAACAATCACTATTTCTTGTTCTTTTGATACTAGCCATTGTGGCTTTGATTTACATATCCCTGATGATTCGTCATGTTTAGCATACTTTCATGTGTCTGTTGGCTATCTCCTTTGATAAGAAAGAAAATCATTCACCTTTGGAAAAAGATCTTCTTTGGAAAAATGTTTATTCAAGTCCTCTACACATTTTTTAATTGGTTTGTTTCTGTTTTTGATGTTGAGTTGTGTAAGTTCTTTTTATATAGTTTGGAAATTAAACCCTTATCAAATGTATCACTTGCAAATATCTTCTTCCATTCAGTAAATTATCTTTTTGTTTTGTTGATGATTTCCTTAGGTGTGAAAAAACTTTTTATTTTGGTAGAGTCCTAATAGTTCATTTTTGCTTTAATTTCCCTTACCTGAGGAGACATAGCCATAAATATGTTGCAAAGGCCAACATCCAAGAAATTACTGCCTGTATTTTCTTTTAGAAGTTTTATGGTTTCAGGTCTAACACTTAGGTCTTTTTTTTTTTAGGTTGAGAATCTTTTAATTTTTTTTCTTTCTTTTTTTAAATTAACATATAATGTATTATTTGCCCCGGGGACACAGGTCTGTGAATCATCAGGCTTACACATTTCACAGTACTTACCATAGCACATATCCTCCCCAATGTCCATAACCCAACCACTCTATCCCTACTCCCCTATTCCCCAGCCACCCTCAGTTTGTTTTGTGAATTTAGGATTCTCTTATGGTTTGTCTCCTTCCTGATCCCCTCTCATTTCATTTCCCTCTACAACCCCCTCGCCTCTCAAATTCTTCATATCAGAGAGAGTATATGATAATTGTCTTTCTCTGATTGACTTATTTCGCTTAGCATAATACACTCTACTTCCATCCACGTTGTTGAAATGGCAAGATTTCGTTTCTCTTGATGGCTGCATAGTATTCCATTGTATATATATACCACTTCTTCTTTATCCATTCATCTGTTGATGGACATCTAGGTTCTTTCCATAGTTTGGCTATTGTAGACATTGCTGCTATAAACATTCGGGTCCACGTGCCCTTCGGATCACTACATTTGTATCTTTAGGGAAAATACCCAGTAGTGCAATTGCTGGGTTGTAGGGTAGCTCTATTTTCAACTTTTTGAGGAACGTCCACACTGTTTTCCAGAGTGGCTGTACCAGCTTGCATTCCCACCATCAGTGTAGGAGAGTTCTCCTTTCTCCACATCCTCGCCAACATCTGTCATTTCCTGACTTGCTAATTTTAGCCATTCTGACTGGTGTGAGGTGGTATCTCACTGTGGTTTTGATTTGTATTTCTCTGATGCTGAGTGATGTCAAGCACTTTTTCATGTGTCTGTTGGCCATTTGTATGTCCTCTTTGCAGAAATGTCTGTTCATATCTTCTGCCCATTTCATGATCAGATTATTTGTTCTTTGGGTGTTGAGTTTGAGAAGTTCTTCATAGATTTTGGATACTAGCCCTTTATCTGATATGTCATTTGCGAATATCTTCTCCCATTCTGTCAGTTGTCTTTTGGTTTTGTTGACTGTTTCCTTTGCTGTGCAAAAGCTTTTGATCTTGATGAAGTCTCAATAGTTCATTTTTGCCCTTGCTTCCCTTTCCTTTGGAGGTGTTTCTAAGAAGTTGCTGCAGCTGAGGTCGAAGAGGTTGCTGCCTGTGTTCTCCTCCAGGATTTTGATGGAATCCTGTCTCACAATGAGGTCTTTGATCCATTTTGAGTCTATTTTTGTGTGCGGTGTAAGAAATGGTCCAGTTTCATTCTTCTGCATGTGGCCGTCCAATTTTCCCAACACCTTTTGTGAGGAGACTGTCTTTTTTCCATTGGACATTCTTTCCTGCTTTGTCAAAGATTAGTGGACCATAGAGCTGAAGGTCTCTTTCTGGGCTCTCTATTCTGTTTCATTGATCTATGTGTCTGTTTTTGTGACAGTACGATATTGTTTTGATGATTACAGCTTTGTAATAGAGCTTGAAGTCTGTAATTGTAATCCCACCAACTTGGCATTCTTTTTCAACATACCTCTGACTACTTGGGGTCTTTTCTGGTCCATATAAATTTTAGGATTATTTGTTCCATTTCTTTGAAAATAAATTGATGGTATTTTGATAGGGATTGCGTTAAATGTGTAGGATGCTTTAGGTAGCATAGACATTTTCACAATATTTGTTCTTCCAATCCATGAGCATGGAACGTTTGTCCATTTCTTGGTGTCTTCCTCAATTTCTTTCATGAGCACTTTGAAGTGTTTTGAGTACAGATTCTTTGCCATTTTGGTAAGATTTATTCCTAGGTATCTTATGGTTTTGGGTGCAATTATAAATGGAATTGACTCCTTAATTTCTCTTTCTTCTGTTTTGCTGTTGGTATATAGAAATGCAACTGATTTCTGTGCATTAATTTTATATCCTGACACTTTATTGAATTCCTGTATGAGTTCTAGCAGTCTTGGAGTGGAGTCTTTTGGGTTTTCC
>CM053608.1:51122687-51179627 GCA_028646535.1 Procyon lotor
TGGATGGGACTGGAAGAGATTATGTGGAGTGAAATAAATCAAGCAGAGAGAGTCAATTACCTTATGGTTTCACTTACATGCTGAGCATAAAGAAAAACATGGAGGGCATTGTGAGAAGGAAGGGAAAGGTGAATGGGGGGAAATCAGAGGGGGAGATGAACCATGAGAGACTGTGGATTCTCAGCAACAAACTGAGGGTTTAGGAGGGGTGGGGGTGGGGGGTTGGGCGAGCCTGGTGGTGGGTATTGAGGAGGGCACGTATTTCATGGAGCACTGGGTGTGGTGCATGAATAATATATCTTGTAACACTGAAAAAATAAAATAAACATATTTGGGGGAAAAAATAGTCCATTTCATTTGTGGCTGAGGAGTATTCGATTTTATGGATGGATCATGGTTGGTATGTACATTCACCAGCTGCTAGACATTTTAGTTACCAGTTTGGAGCTATTACAGATAAAACTTCTATAAACATTAAGGTAAAGATACTTCACTTCTTTTAAGTTACCTAAGAGTGGTAATGCTACACCTTATGGGAAGCACATGTTTAACTTCATAAGAAACAGTTGAACTATTTCCCACAGTAGTTATATACTATTTTCCATTCCCATCAACAATATAGGAGCACTCCAGTTGCTCTACATCTTTGCTAGTATTGGGTACTAACATTTTGTTTTTGTATTTCAACCATTCTAGCAGTGTGCAGTAGCATTCATTGTGGATTTAATTTGCATTTTCTTAATGACAAATGATATTTAGAAGTGCGTGTGTTTAGTTGCTATTCAAATCTCTTCCTGGTGAAGTGTATATTTAAATATTTTATTAATTCTTTAAAATCTATTTGTACCATTTTTAGTGATTGTGCTTTGAGTTATTTTTATATTCTGGACACTAGTCTTTTAAAAAAGATATGGAGATTTTAAAATATTTTTACACAGTTGACTTGTTTTTTGATTTTTCTAAACTGTGTTTTATGAAGAGCAGGTATTTTTAATCTTGATGAGATCAAACTTATCAAATTTTTCTTTTATGGATCATGCTTTCAGTATCATATCTAAGAGGACTTTGCCTAAACCAAGATCATGAAGATTCCTTTCTCTGTTTTCCTCTAGAAGTTTTATAGTTTTAGGCTTCACATTAAGGTCTATGTTCCATTTTGAGTGATTTTTTAAAAATTGATGCAAGGCACAGAGGGAGATTCCTTTTTGTTTTGTATAGATATCCAGTGGTTCCAATACCATGTGTTGTAAAACAATCTTGGATTGCTGGTTTCAACTCCAACATATAAAATAGACCTTGGGGGGAAAGAAAGCTGTACAAACTGAAAATTTTTTACTTTTGTTGGAGTATAGATATCCAGTGGTTCCAACACCATGTGTTGTAAAACAATCTTGGATTTCTGGTTTCAACTCCAACATATAAAATAGAACTTGGGGGGAAGAAAAAAGCTGTGCAAACTGAAAATTTTTTAGACCCTTTTGTTGGACCCAATGGAGAACTGAAGGGCAAATCACCACCCCTAAAATCTGGAGAGACAAGTGAAGACAGAGAATCATGGCACAGTATTTTTAACTGGAGAAGAAGCCGCAGGACCAAAGACTAGCAATATTAAATGGTAGTTGAATTATAATTTGGAAGCTGATCATGGACTTGAATGAAAGTGAGAAACTCCTCAGGGCCATAGTCTCGGAAAGGCCCCTCCCCCAACATGGTTTTACCTCCAAAAACCCCATGAGGTTCTCACAGTGAGGAGCTAGGAAAGATTAAGGCAATGGGGTTGGAAGAATTTTTTGGCTTAGCACATTTTCCTCTTTATATCTTCTTTACATCTAGGGTAGTTTTGGGTTTCTCAAACTTGGAATTTTAGTGTTTCCTTTTTTTCACAGCTGTTTCTTATAATTAAGAGTGTCAAGTAATTAGAATTTTAACTATACTTATTTGGTTGACAACTGTACGCCAAATATCTATCACCAGTTATGATTAAAATATAAATGAGGTAAATAGAGAAATAGAAGTATAATTACCATATCTGCTACAATTTATAAATCAAATAGCAAGCCATCTTTTAAAGAAGTATATTAAAACTTAAAAATACTAACTTAATAATGATAGCTTACTAAATGGTTGTTTGAACTAAATTGTTTCTGAAATATTTTATGTAGGGAAAATTCAAAGTGGATTGGTTTAGGTTAAGATCAGATTAGGTAAATAAAAGATCATATTAAAATGGTATAAACAACAAAAGAAAAATTGAATCACTGTCACTGATTAAAGCACCTTTCAATAATGCAGCTTGTAAATATGGAAGGAAAAAAGAATGGCACTACAATGCTACAAAACCAAAAAGAATAACATATAAAAATGCATAAGAAGTAGCTTGATTAATTGAAGAAATGTCTGCATCTTTCCCAATGAAAAAAGGAGCCAAGCAGAAAAATAGTGAAAGTGTTTCCTGACTGTAAAATTCATGAATAAGATCAAGAAATACCACAAAGAAGGAGATAGGGTAAGAATGAACAATGGGATTTGGAGGAAAATAAGCATTCAGGTACTAACAAGCTTAGATTACACACACAGAAATAAGAAAAAATAAATTTTAGCAGAAATAAAAGATTTGGAAAAGGTCACAGACATAAGGGATACACCAAAGGTGAAAATTGACAAAGGCAAATATGTTGCAAAGGAAAGCAGCAAAATGCCAGTCTTGGGCCAAGAAAATAAAAGAGAGAGGTTTAAACAATAAAATTCTCACTTGAAATGACAAGGAAAGCCCCCAAAAGCTAAACAGAACACCTAAAGGTCATGAAAGTATATAATCAAAATGGATTGTCCCACAGTAAGTTATCACAACATTTAGTTTCCAGCACAGTTTAAATCAGTTGTGCCAATTTCTTTTATAGATTGGAAAGATGGAAAACACTACACAAAGGCCAATGGTCTGGAGTGTAATTAATTTAAAAATGACTACAATAAACAATGTAAAGAATACAAACAATGAGAGAATTAACATCTATTTAGTGCCTATTACACATCTAACCTTTCATTTGATATTCAAAGCAACACTTCAAAGTCTACATTAGTGTTCACATTTTACAGATAAAGAAACTAAACTCAAGGAGTTTAAGAAATCAACCCTAGTAACATAGCTCTAAAGCCAGGGAAAGGGACTCAAATGCAGGCCTCTGAATGTAAAGCCCATGTTCTTTGCACTTTCTAAGTTGCTTCCCTACTACAACTAAGTCTAGTGATACACACATTAGGGGAAAAAAACGACAGTGTCGTTCCAGAAATCTACAGTAGAAATAAGAGCATTCACTGGGAAATTAATTCAACTTTGTTGTAATCTTTGAAAATTTTCAGAATAAAATGGAGTCTGGGGAAAGAGGAGATACCTAGCGGTTTAAAAGATCTAATTAGAAGGGAAACTAGACATTAAAAAGTTGTGGTGTTATCGACACTGAATATCAAAAGGCTCAGAGTCCCATTTTCTAAACATACACCTTCACCAGGGTGCCAAAAAGACATTAACACCTCTTTTGGTTAAGACATTTGTAGCTCTATAAACCTCATGCTGAAATAGAGATCTGTTGCCTGGATTGAGATCATATCTTAAAGCATTTAAATCCATGAACACATGCTAATTACAATATCTTAACACTTTAGAAATAGAAGAGGTCCCTGGAATAATGGGACAAGGAATGGATATACTTTAATACAGAAAACAGTAATAATAAGGATAGCTTCACATCTGCATTTTGCTTATTATATTGCAGAGACTATTGTAAACATAAAATAATTGATTTAAACTTGTAAACCAGTCAGTGAAGTAGGCATTATTATTATATAATGTAATTGATAACAGCAGTTTGACTCCAGAGGACACACCCTCAGCCATTATACTGCACTGCCTTTCCCAGGTCCATTGCTGTCTCTTTGGTATACGTGGGGCCTTGGATACCCAGGAAATGGTAGAAAACTGAAAGTGATGGTAATCAGGGTCTACCCTTCCCAGGGGAGAGGGCCTAAAGATATAGGTTTGAAATAAACAGAATCTACATGACTTTGCTTAGGTTCTAACCATTACATTTCTTATAATTAGATAAGAAAGGAAAATAAGATTTTTTTTAACAAGTAAGAAAAAACAATATAAAATCAAATAATAAAAAAGGCAAATAAAAAAGAGAAAAAGATGCTTATGCACTAGAAGAAATAAAAATTGAATAAGAAGAGGAAGGAAATGATAAATAGGGAAGAACTCATAAAAGTTAATTTTAGGGGAAATTTCCAAGTTAACACTATTAACATGTTAAATAGAAAAGTATTTGAGGCAAAAGCATGGAGTGAGTTCATTAGGGCAAATGTAAGGTATATGCAAATCGTTACGTATTTCTATGCAAATGTGATTCCTTTCAAATGTTTCCAGTTGCATTATTTCATTTTAATATGGCATTTGCCATGTTTTGCTACTTAGCATTCAAATATTTTCTTCTGGAAGAAAATCCTCCATTGTATATTGCAAAGGAAGTTAAGCTCCCTGATTTCCAAGAATTCCCTCTCCTTGCAAACTGAAGGTATATAACCTAGGATTAGCCAAATAGATGCTCTCACCCGGAACTGAAGGTCTTGCAGCCTTGATGCAAATATTCAGTGATTAGAGTCTGGGGTAGAGGCCGAGACCAGAGCCACATCATCTCTAATTAGCAAGCAGAGGCTGGAAGCCTCCAGCAGTGATCAAACAGGCTGTTCTGATGCATGACCAACTGCCTGCTCCAAGTGGACCTACTTGTAGCCATTCCTAAACTTAACCCTTCCATGTGTCTGTCAGTTCTATGTGCTACCTTCCAATAAATTCATTTGCAGCTTAAATTAGTCAATCAGATTAACAAACAAAAATAAGTCCTCAGGAGGTGGCTGCAACACTGAGGGCAAGATGTGGAAGGCCATACTGCAACAAAGAAATTGTGAAAGTCAAGAACACTGTGGGCACGTCATTTAATGACAAACAGATTAAAGAGAGAATGACGTTATATCCCTAAATGTTTGGCTTAAGAAACAACCTGATAACCTAGAGACTTCCTCTGAAGATAGTAACAAATTTATTAAGTCCTAAAACGTCAGGGCCGAAGTGACCAAAAACCACACTAAGGTGTAGGCAAGTAATTTGTTGAATTATGTCTGCTGAAGTTCACAGCCTCAAGACTATACGTTCAGAGATCATTTCTATAGTTTGAAGTTCATATATAGTTTGAAGCCTCACCAGGTTCCTTTTAAGGAATTACGCCATTTCTATAGTTTGAAGCCTCACCAGGTTCCTTTTAAGGAAGTTATGGTATTGAAGAAGAAAGAGTAAGACCTTATAAACTGCGATAGGAATAAATAAAAGGCTTCAGAGGGCACAAACTACCTTGAATCCTAATCTCTCATTCCCACCTCTGAGAGCCTCCTTTGTCAACTATCACTACCTCATTGTCTATAAGGCTGTCTGTCCTTTACCTAAAGTGTTACATTACAGGAGGATGTCAATGTTCAAGCCCTGTCTTTCCCTACCCTTTCTGCCTCAGTCCCAGTGTGTCTGGAAGGTCAAATGCAGCACTGCATGATTCAGTGTGCTGCCTTGAGCAGCTGGGAGGGATTATAAAGGTTTGCTCAGTTAATTATTAGAAATTTGGAATAAGTGATTCACAACACTAAAATGAAGTTGACAAGCTAAAAAGTCCTTGTTAGTTTCTATTAAGAAATCCTGTTGGCTCTACATTCCAAATATATTGAGGATACAATACTTCTGACCATCTCTACTATTACCATCCTGGTCTGAGCCACCATCATTCCCTGCCAGGATTACTACAAAAGACTTCTACTGGTTTATGGGTTTCTGCCCTTGTCTCCCCCGATTCCATTCTCCTGGATTGTTTCCCATTCAGCAGCCAGATGGATCTTTTTAAAACCTAAGTCACGCAATGCCACTTTCTGTAAAACCCTGCAAAGGCTCTCCATCACACACATAGCAAATACAAACCCTTATAATGACCCATAGATCTCAACAGTTTGCTCTTTGACCCTCCCTTCTACCACCACCTCCTCACTTAGTCACCTTTAGCCAACCTGGCCCCTACCCGTCATAGAACCTGCTAAACACACTCCCCCTTAGGACCTTTGTGCCCACTGCCCCTTCTGCCTACACTGCTCTGCTCCTGAATGTTGATATGGTTGTTTTCCTGACCTCTTTCCATATTTTGCTCTCCTTCACAGTAAAACATACCCTGACCATCCTGTTTCATTCTGCACCTGGACCCTTCCTCTGCTCAGCTCTATATCTGTGAGGGGCTAACCCCTACAGTATGCATTCCCAGTTGCCCAAGTCAGTTCCCTTGGGCCAAAGGGAACCAAGAAACCTGACGGAAATTGGTAGGTAAGGCAAATATATCTTTCATTTCTACTATACCATGGCCCTCCAGAATCCTGAGGTTTCTAAAAAGATTTTTAAGGCTATGAGTCTACTAAGATTTCATTAATTGAAATGAAGATGCAGTTTACTAAATAATAACCTGAAGGCTTTAAAGAGTTAATGCTACTTTAAAGTAGGTTGAACATAATTAGGCCATGTCTTTAGGGTAGGGGAAGGAATGGGGTTTTGTTCAATTTGTGCTTAGATATTTGTTTTGCTTTGTATAGTTATCCTTGAAATCCTAAAATGATTATATTCATTTGAAAAAGCATATAAGTTGAAATTATTATAGAACATTTCTAAAGCTAATTTATCTTCTCTTGATTATTTTCCATAAATATTCCCTGATATTTCCTTCTGTCTTTTATGTTTTTCGGAATAATTTTGAAGTGTTTCAGAAACAGTCATGGTGAGCTAGCTGCATGCTAGCATCCCATAGTCTGTTTCCCTATTTCCATCCGACAGTAGGCTATTTGTTCTTGGATATGTCCTCAGGCAATCTTGACACAGAAATGCAAAGTAATCACAGTTATCTGGAATCTTTGATTAAAACTTACACTGATAGCTTTGGCAGCAGAAATATTTTCATACACCAAGGTGTCATAAGGCTCAATTTTAAGGCTGTGATTAGATAATGAATCTGATAACCCTGTAAAAGTACACTTAAATTTATTTGTAAGGATTACTGCTTATTCAGCCTAGGTATGTGCTGGGCATTTTATAAACATTATCCCTTTGAATTCTTACAACCTTTCTAAGACTATATTATTAGCCCCATTTTACAGATGAAAAACTGAAATTTAGAGTCATACAGCTCTAAGTGATAGTGGTTAGATTTCTACCCAAGTCTCGCTGATCTCAAATCCTCAGTTGTTCCCATTAAATCTGTTACCTTGGACTTTATAAAAGACATAGGAACATGCAAACATCTATAAAATTTTTATGATCCCCAGGTAATGTCAATTCATTTCAGGGGAGAAATATTAGGAGAATCAAGTCCATGCAAGCCAACAGATCCACTTGGAAATGGAACTTACTGGAGATATAACTACTTGTCTTTTGTGGTAGTGGTACCTGCATGTAATATATAATAATAACTTAATTATTTTTAACTTAAGGAAAGACTTAAAGGAAACTTAAAGGAAAGACTGATCAGATATTTGTATAAAGAATAATTGAAGACTCTAGGAAGAATACACAGGGAAATTTTTCTCTAATTAAATAATAATACTAGACCATGTTTTTTCAGGGTTTAATATGAGCCTATCATGGGAAGAGGTATATAAATGTCCTTCAAACTCTTGATATCAATATTTATAGCTAAGGAAATGGAGACAGAGAGGGTTAGCATTTGTCCAAGATACCAAGTGGCAGGGTTAGCAAATAAAGTTCATGCTTTCAATCAAAATTCTCTTAAGCATTATAAAACACTGATGGTACTTCTTCTGAATTGTAATATAGCTTCTCTACGTGTTCCCTACTTTCTTGCAAGGCTAGGACATCTTATGAGAACAATTACAATTATTTAAAATGTCATAGCACAGAACATTAAACATAGTAATACTGGAAATCAGCTATATAAAGTGGTGAAATATGCATTATGGATCTATTTGTTCTGTGATAATAATAATAATAAATATTATATATATAAAGTCACCTTTTCAGCCTAACATTCTACAGGGAAGTCTTATAAACACAACTTTACTCCTAAATGAATCACCCCACCCGGTATCCATATCTTTGTGTGGTCCTCTCCCACAATGATGCTCATCATATCCATATGCCTTGAATTGGCCAGTAGATATTACAAGTATGACATAAGAAGAAGCTTAATAAATGCTAAAAACACTGGGGCATGTTCTTTTGGAATACGACCACCACCATGTAAGAAAGTCAGACTACCCTGCTAGAGAAACTACACAAAGAAGAACAGTCTCTGTCAAGAGCCCCAGATAACCCCTAGTCAGGTAAATGATGTTATCATGGGCCATCCTCCACAACTGAACCACCAGATGACCCCGGGCACAGGAGTAACTCCATGTAAGATCACAGAAAATCAGCAGTTAAACCTAGCTTAAATTGCAGAATCATCAGCATGTGAATGGTGATTACTTTAATCCCCTAGGTTTGGAGGTAGTCTGTTACAACAATAGATAACTGATACACTGTACTTTTTCTATAGTTAATACAAGTACCCACATAAGTGTGCATGCTTCTCTCTCTCTTCACATAGACACACCTACACACGTACACGTGCACACACACACACACACACACACACACACTACCCCCTTTTCAGTATATTTTCACATATTACTTCTACTCTTGACACTGGAAAAGAGAATGCTACAAAATGTCTAGGGCACATTTCTATATACTGTATTGCTATCTTTTGGGTTATATCTTTACTGAGCTTAAGAATACTTCACGAATACAAACTTACTGCCCTGTGATATAAAACTACCTAGAAAATATAATGCATACTAAAATACAAACTTATTTCATTGAAACAGTTATATATGCAATTATTTAGGCCTTACTTTACCCTTTTCATTATTAAAAAGTAAGATTCCACCAAGGTGGATTAAAGTTTACCAGTAAACTGAGTAATACTTTAAAATTCAGGAACATTAAAGTCAGTTTTATGAGCAGATATAAAATATGGTCATCTGTTTATGGAAACCAAAAATACTCTTCCCATCTGCATGACTCATGGATAACAGAAATAGCAATAAGATATTAAATATTGTGGTATAGGGCTTGGTCCCCAGTAAAACTCCAAATCCTTGGGAAGGATAACATCTTTCTAATTATTTATTAACAATTTGTATATTAATATTGGATTTCTCCTAGAATATGGCTTTCCCAGGGTATTAGGGAGAATATGAAGACTATAAGAACCTAAGAGTACTTGACTAACAAGAGCAAAGGGATAGGAAATACATTTAATCTACTTCACTATTGCTCTCAAGATCTGGGATAAAATCAGCCTAGATAGGTTTGCTTTCAGGGAGCTTGGGAGGTACCAGCCACATGAATCCCCGGATTCAGAGAGGAGAAGATTTTATAGACAGGATTTTAAAACATATAGGTGTCATTTACCCTGAGAGCTCCCCAAACTCCCAACTTACCACACAGCATTACTTTTTATGTCCCTGCTCCACCTAGATACTTGCACAACAGAGAAAGGGAGAGACAGATAGGCTTTTGTAAAATAAGAGAAAGAATTTTAGAAATGTATTGAAAGCTCTGTTATTTTGACCCAAGTTCTTCCAGCCCATTCCTTCTGAAAACTGAGAATAATAACTCATTTTTACAGGATTGTTTTAAGGCACGGGTTAGCAAATTCTGGCTCATGAGCAAAATTTAACCTATCTCCTCTTTTTGTATAGCTTGTAAGCAATTTTTAGTCTACCTTACAAGGTTATACAACATAACCAGTGATGTGGCAATTTTTCTTGTGATTCTTATTAAAAATTCAACAAAATAATTCATGCCAAAGTTATAATGATAGCCATGTCATTAATAAATATTGGTTTTAACAAATTCTTGAAAGCACAAAATATGTGTTTTTGTTAACTACTGCGAAAGAAAAAGTGTTTAGTTAGTTTTTTTTTTTTTAAGATTTTTTTTTATTTATTTGACAGAGAGAAACACAGCGAGAAAGGGAACACAAGCAGAGGGAATGGTAGCAGGAGAAGCAGGCTTCCTGCCGAGCAAAGAGCCCAATGCGGGGCTTGATCCCAGGACTCTGGGATCATGACCTGAGCCGAAGGCAGATGCTTAACGACTGAGCCACCCAGGCACCCCAGAAAAATAGTGTTTAGTAGCTAGATAATATTCATGGAAAATTTTGTATAAATAAATCCATTTAAGCATTTTTATCCATTACTAACAACTTAATTAGCTATCTTATTTGCTTATGTACAGTCAGCAAAATCTCCCTAAATCAGAGTATATTGGGTAAATAAGAATGATATAGACAAGAAAACCAATTTGCAGGATGGAATTATTCAGACTCACTGCCTTTACCAGTCTAATTACATATAATAGCTCTGTTCCTGTCTGCTTTGACTTATTTGTGTGGACCTTGTCTTAAATGACAAGCTGGAATTTTTGAGGCTAAAGAAAGCAGAAAAGGGAATATTTCTAAGGGAAACAGAGGAATCCTGGGAGCAGATGGGCAGATTAGAGAAAGAACAGCAGAGCCATGGCAGTAGCTGCACCTGTCAAAATTTGGCTGGAAAGTATGTTCCCAGTTGATCTGATTTTAGAGTAACAGGATGGGTCCATGAAATACTTATCCTGACACTTTAAAATTGTGGATTTTACGGTTTGCTGCTGCTCCTGCTGGGCTGCCTGTTTCATTCAGTTATGCTGAATCCACAGATCTGGAAATGGCATCTCTTGACAGAGGGAGGACTGCTTTCAAAAAGTCCAGTTTAGCCCAAAGAGACCCAAGACTGACAGCTCACATGGTAATATAAGACTTGGAATATATAATAAACATAATCAGAGAATATTGGGGAAAATATCATAGTATTCTAGTAATCAGTTAAATCAGTAAATCATATCAAGATTTATTACCTGGCTCTGAATCTTGAACAGAATAAAATTTGAGTTTCATGGGCTCTAAGAGGCTGTTAGTGTTTTAATCCATAATGAATAAAGGCTAAAATTATAGATAATGTAGTATTTGGTAGAGTTTTGAAGTATGGACTCTATGGATGCAAAAAAGAAGGTAGTCTAGAATGGGTCTACATATACACTAGCAGCCCTGAACCCCTTCCTTTACCACCACACAGCCTCAGTCCTCCTCCCTCCTCAACCTACTACCATCTGACTTAAACCATCCATCAATCCTCTGAATACTGCATCAAGGTTTCTCAAGGTCACTGATAATGCCAACTTACTTTCCATCAACCTGGTAAACTAAGTGTCCTGATTGAATTTTTAATAATTCTTCCAAAAACAAACAGTAAAAAAGACCAAATAAAAAATTAGATTTATCTGTGAGTTCACAAGAAAGTAAAAAATATTGAATGAAGGCAAAACCCAAAAGATAAAGTTGACTTTTGCCTTGCGAGGATTTGCCAAGCCTTGATACATTTTCAGTTCAGTTTTTATGGCTTTAAACTTGGAGAGGGTGATTAAGAGGAGGAAAAAAGCCCAGCATCTCCTTATTCAGAGAATATGAAGAGATATTCTTCATAAAATTGGACTTCAAAGGGCTATGATCTCAGTAGAATGGTGAAAATGAGGTTAAGATAATTCTATCCAAACACCTACCCTTCAAAATGGGATTGCAAAGAGAACTACCTTGGTTCTGAGCGAAGAGGAACACCCTTGAGAATTTTTAACCACAATCTAGACTTCATATGGATTTTATGTAAATTTATACATTTATTTAATCTGAAAAATCTCAAGCTAAGAATTTCAAGTGTTTCTGGACTACAACTAGTAGAAGGAAATGAAACTCTTCTGCACATGAGCTTAGCTTTGAATTATTCCTATAGCCTAAACTCTGGAAATAGTTTCTTCTAGCCAAAATTACAAAACATAAATAAATCACCAAATACAACACACACAAAAATAACAGAATCAGACAGGCAAATAGTTCAGATATTGAAATTATCAAACAGTATTTTTAACCCATGAAACAAATAATACATCACATGTTAATTAATAAAATTTAAATTAAAACTAAATTTAAAAAAGAACATAAGTATTTTTATTATGTTTAAAAAAATAATGAAAGGATCAGTAATATAAATAAAGATCAAAGGACTTTAAAATTGCCAGCCATGTTTGAGAAATAATCAAGCAATTTCTATAAATGAGAAATATAATGATTCAAATTAGAAACCTAAACAGTAAAACAGATTTGAAAACTGCAGCACAGAAACACAGAAAGATGAGGAAATGTTGAAACAAAAAGAGGAGAAAGTCTAACATTTTCTTTTTTTTATTTATTTATTTTTAAGATTTTATTTCTTTATTTGACAGAGAGAGAGAGATCACAATTAGGCAGACAGGCAGTCAGAGAGAGGGGGAAGCAGGCTCCCTGCTGAGCAGAGAGCCCAAAGCGGGGCTGGATCCCAGGACCCTGAGATCATGACCTGAGCCGAAGCCAGAGGCTTTAACCCATTGAGCCACCCAGGTGCCCCAAGATTAAAATGTTAATTTTAATCAATTAAATTCTCTGTATTAAGAAATATCAAGCAAGATGATTAAAAAGACATCTATCACCTACTCAAATCACTGTGAAACTACAGAAACTAAGACAGAAAATATATTAAAACAGAATTAAAATATAGATTTACTTTTAAAGAAACTATAATTATGCTGACAGCAGACTTTTCAATGGCAGCAATGCAAGCCAAAAGCAAGTGGAATCTTTTCAATGTGTCAAGGAAAAAAAAATCTTCAATCTAGAATTCTGTATCAAGTAAAAATATCTTACCAAAAAGGACAAAATAAGACATTGTTATACAATGCAAACATTAGAGTTGGCTCACAGACCTTCACTAAAATGAAATTTAATGATATACATCAGGCAAAAAGAAAATGATCCTGATAGAAGATCAAGAAGCAAGAGGAAATAAAATGCAGGAGGCACTAATAATAATTTATAGTAGGATAAAATATAAAACAAAAATACATGGTAATAATAACAAAGTTAGGGGAGCAGTAATTGCATTTAAAGATTTTAAGGACTTTACATTGTTTCAGAAGAGGATAAAATATTAATTAAACTTATTGGAAAAATAAACATGCTGAATTTTCTGGAATGATTATTTTTAAAAATATAGAAAAGAAACTACAACTTATAAACTAGTTGATGAAAAAACTAAATGAAAATAATAATCAATTAATCCAAAAGAAGATAAGAACAGAGAAAAAAGAAGTGTAGATTAAGTAGGATGATCAAAAAGCAAAAACCATGACTGTAGAAATAAATCCAAATATTTCAATTATTACAATAAGCAGATATTTTTAAATCTGTTTAAAAGTCAGAGATGATGAATTTCTTGGATTTCTGTCATAGATTTCTTCCTATGTGCTATTTACAAAAGACACATCTAAGATACAGAATTTAGAAATATTGAAGGTAAAATGATGGAAAAACGCATCAGTGAAACACTAACCAGAAGAGAGTGGTGTCACTCTTTTAGTATCAGATAAAATAAATCCCAAGCAAAAAAAAAATATATATATATATATTAAAGAGGTCATTACATAACTACAAAATTTCCAGAAAAATATAGAAATTTTGAACACATATTCATATAATGGCATTGTCTTAAAATATAAAGAGCAAAATCATAGAAACTATAGGAAGAAATTAACATATGCAAAGTGACATAACAGTGAAATTTTAAATTGATGCAATTAATAAGCTTTATTATACTTAAACATATATAAATAACTGAATTCAGAAATTACAGAATACATTATTTTCAAGTTCATAGAGAGCAATTACAAAATCCACCAAATAAATGTTTATAATACTAGTCTTAACAATTTCAAAGGACTGATATAACCATTTCATTTTCTGATCCAAATAAATTTAGAAGTCAATTTAAAAATCCTAACTCTTAAAAATTCCATACATTTGTGAATTAACATTTACTTGTAAATAATCAAGGGGTAAAACAAAGCCATAAGGAAAATAAATATTTTCTCGTGAAAAATAGAAATACTATATATTAAACTGGGTAGAATGAATCTGAAACAGTATTTGCAACCTTACACATATTAGTAAAGAAGAAAGAAAATAAATTAATGAAGTAAGCATGCAACTTGTTACCATCTGTGTGGCCATGAGTAAATCACTTAACCCTGAGTGCCTCAGTTTCCTCATCTGTAGAATTATAAAAATAATGGCATTTATTTAGGATTGTTACAAACACCAAATGGGTGTGCTGGACACTTCACATTTGTTTCTCTAGATCTACTCTCCTGCCTTCTCCACTCTGATCTTTGTCTCAGGAGGTTAATATGCATGGACTATATAACTATAAGGCTTTCTTGCTCTCTGTGGGTTTCATGCAGCAGCAGGTCAGAAAAGAAAGAACAAGAGTATTAATTTACATGGCTCCTCCACTTCAGCCCATATTTGGCAAAGGCTGCATCCCTAAAACTAAGGCCATGAGTTCTGTTTGGTGTCTTTTCCTCACAAGGTTACGGCAACCACTGTCTTCTCCTGCATCTTAAGGCTAAGAGATGATAACGGTTTCCTATTGCTCTTAGCCCCCAAATTTTTCACCAAAGGAAACCATTGCTTTCCTTTATTCTTGACCACAGCATCACAAATAGTCCCTTAATTATATTCTCTTCAATTACCCATATTGTGATACTTTGACTGATAAAATGAGTTAATATATGAAGCATTCATATATAATGCTTAGCACATAGTAAGCTTTTTAGAAGAATTAGTCAATATTATTATTGTTGTTTTTGTTGTTATATGAGCACAGGCCAAAAAAAAAACACATTAGGTAATTTAACAATTACTAATCACTTTTTAAAAATCTACTTACAATATAAGAACAAAAGGATCTTTCTTAAATACAATAGACAATCTGCAATTCTTACCCTACTTGGTGCTCTTGGGAATTCAATTCCAGTAATCACAATGTATCTTGAAATGCTCCCTGCCTTTGGCCTTCATGACATCACATTAGCCTGATCTTCCTTCTACTTTTATGATCATTCTTTCTACCTTTACAGGTTCCTTTTCCTCTACTCATTCCCTAAATGTTGCTATTTCTAAAGTTCTGTTCCCCGTTTTCTTCTCTTTTTATTATACATATTCTCCTTGAATGATTTAATCAAGACTTGTTGCTGATAATCCCCAAATCTCTACCCCCAACCCCAGATATCTGAGTTTTGAACCCATATACAACTACTCTTAAATGACCTACAAGTACTTCCAATTCAATTTTTCCAAAGAGCTCCTCATATTTTCCTCCAGTGAAAATATGGTCCCCATTTCAGTAAGGCCTCACCTACCACCCAGCCATCCAAGCCTGAAACCTAGGAAATCAACTTCAATCCCTTTCATTGCACATCTCTCACATCTACTTCTCCATATCTCTCAACTCCATCTACTTTCCATCTCATCTGCCATCTCTTTCCCACTCTATTGCAACAGTCTACCAATTAGCTTCATAGTTTCTCTCTAGGTTCCTTCAAAATCAGTTTCAAGGCTGTAATAATTTTCAAGGCTACTAATTAGGTTAGTTCTGCTTACGATCTTTCAATTGTTTAATTATTGCCCTATGGATAGTGTCCAAACTTTTAATGTGGCTTTCAAGATCCTTCATGAATGGATGCCTCCAATTTTGCAACTTGTATTTTTTCTTTCTCATTCCTCCATATGGAATTTTTTAGTTCCTTGGAAATGGCTTTCTCCTTTATCTCTGGGTAGACATCTATATATACTGTTTACTCTGCCAGAAATATTTTCCCTCTCCACATGGTTAATTTTTAAACCTTGGGATATATGCCTTTTAGCTTTTTATTCAACTTTTAATAGCAAATTTTAAGTATACACAGAAATAGAAAAAACAGTTTAATAAAGTCTTATTTCCCATTCCTTAGTTTCAAATATCATTAACTTGCACCGATCTTGTTTTACACATACCTCCATCTACTTACCCCTTCCTATATTATTTCAACATCATATTATTTTATCTATAAAATCTTCAATATGTATCTCCAAATTATAAGAACTATTTTTACCATAATTATAATTTTCATATTTTTAAAAATTAATTAAAACCTTTAACTATCCAGTAGTGTTCAAATATCCAACTGCCTCATAAGTTCCATATACATGAAATTATTTATACTTATAATTTCTTTATGTGACTCAAGATCCAAATACATTTAATACATTGCAATGATAACATTCTTAAATCTTCTTTAATCTCATATTCCTCTTCCATCCTGAGCAATTTATTAATTGAAGAAAATGGATTGGCTGGTCTATAGAGTTCCCCCCATCCTGGATGATTCTGATTGCATCCCTGTTTTATCACGTTCCTCAGTCCACCACAGTTGCTGTAATTTGTTAACTAGATCTAGAGATTTGATATGAATCAGTTTCTTTTTTTTTTCTTTCCAAGACTATATCATACATCATAAGCTGTATAGTATTCTTGTACCAGAACATATATAATGCATGTTTGTCTCTGTTATTGTAATGTAAGCAGTCAGTAATGATCAATGCTTAAATCCACTAATTGATTAAGTGTTGGTAAACTGCTTAATGTCTAAACCTCTTATTCACCCTTTATGTCTGAATTAGTACACTCCTCTTTTTGGAAATTCTTCCCTTACTTTCCTTTTCAGTGTCTACTTTGATACTAGGCATGTTCTCCTATATATATCTCCTAACATACTCTATACTTCACACTACTGTTAAATTGAGCATCTGTCCCACCAAAATGGAAGTCTCATGTCTCATGTGGTAGGGAACACATCAGCTTATTTACTATTAAATCCTTGAGACCTAGCATGATGTCAGGCATACATACCTAGCATGATATCAAGCATGTAGTAAGTGCACAAGCAGTATAGAAGGAAGGAAGGAAGGCTGGCAAAGGGCAGGGGAAGGGAGGGAGGACGGGAGAGAGGGAGGAAGGGAGAAAGGGAGGAAGGGAGAAAGAGAGGAAGAAAGAAAAGAAAGAAAAGAAAAGAAAAAAGAAAAGAAAAGAAAAGAAAAGAAAAGAAAAGAAAAGAAAAGAAAAGAAAAGAAAAGAAAAGGAAAGGAAAGGAAAGGAAAGGAAAGGAAAGGAAAGGAAAGGAAAGGAAAGAAAAGAAAAGAGAGAGAAAGAAAGAAGAAAAGGAAGGAAGGAAGGAACAAAGGAAGGAAGGGAGAGAAAGAAAGAAAGAAAAGAGGAAAGGAAGGAAGAAGGAAAGGGAGGAAGGGAGAGAGGGAGAAAGGAAGGAAGGAAGAATATTGGTGAGAGGAATGGATTTTAAATGTATGGATTATTGACATAGATGTCAAACATGAATATAATGGCAGTAGAAAAGGGGGGCAAATACAGGGTTATCTGGATTTACTTTTCTTACTAGAATTAGGCCATTTAACAAGCATGTCTCAGTAACTTTCAGGTATAGATACATGAATTTAGTTTTAAGTTCTCTCAGATAAGAATAGTGCATAAAATAACATATTAAGAGGAAGCCACCTGGGTGGCTCAGTGGGTTAAAGCCTCTGCCTTCCGCTCTGGTCATGATCTCAGGGTCCTGTGATCAAGCCCCACATCGGGCTCTCTGCTCAGCAGGGAGCCTGCTTCCCTCTCTCTGCCTGCCTCTCTGCTTACTTGACATCTCTCTTTCTCTCTCTCTCTGTCAAATAAATAAAATCTTAAAAAAAAAAGATGAAGATGAGATGCCATGAAATACTCTGGAATCCCTATAGTGATTAAAAAAACAATAACAAAACAACCTAAAACAAAACAAAACAAAATTGAATGGTAATGGGTGGGTATGTCAGAAATGTTTTGCCCAGTGTCCTTCCTACACCTACCACTGGGTTGGCTTCCCTCTTTGATAAGTATTTTCAAAGTCAATTTTTTGGGGTGGGGGAATTCCTCTCCTCTCTCTCTATCTGTGTTTTATACTCTGAAAAATAGAGATACTTGTACTAGTTCTGAGAATTGAATGTAAGTAGGAGTCACCAGTAGTTTGTATTTCTGCAGGTAAGTGGCTAACTTAATTGTGCTTAGTTACAGTATTTTATTGAAATGTGAACAAGAATGGATAAGTAAAACAAATAAGATGTCCATCCTTATTTATACAAAATAAACAAAATAAAATAGCATGTAACCAAAACAACCATCTTTGTTGATGAAGAAGTTTTCCTTTATGATCTTTCAAAACTCAGATGTTCAGGAAGACTATCTGAATCCTCAGGTTGGCTAGTGGTCCCATCTTCCTATTCTGACAGTGCCATAGGTATATCCTCAACAATATCCCTAATAAACTGAAATTTTCTGACAGCCTTATTCGTGAGTTACTCTAGGGCAACGATAATATTGCTTTCATCATTATAACCCTGCACTGTAACATGTGCATGCATAACACAGAATATGTCTTTGATAAATATTTTTGGAATGGCAGCAAGGTGATCTCATAGGAAATAACATACATACTCCCCTTAATCCAATTACCACAAAAAGTAGTCCTCCAATACAAGAACATATTTCATCTGCTGTTACAATAAAAGGTTAAACTCAACAATCTTATATAAATAAGAAAATTTTCTTCATACAGTTTTTATCTCAACTAAAGGTAAAACTTCAACTGATGGGGTTGATAAGCAATGCAGATACCTCGTGCCAGGTGAAGTATTTGAAGAAAAAGGAAAACAGTGAATATGATTGTTCACATTCAACTTTGAAAACAAATATATTCTCTCAGTGCTGAGCTTTTATACATTCCTTCCTTTTCTTTCTTGGCAAAATTATCTCATCCCCTCAAAACACTTTCAAACATTTAATAATGTAATATGATGTAATGCAATGGCCTTAAACAATCTCACAGTATATGAAAGTCAGAATAACCAGTGCAGGAGTCTGTAACAACTTCAGCTCTGATTCTTTAATAGCTTAGGTATGTAATTATATATATCAAATATAATCTATTTGTCTTATATATTGGTTTCCCTAACTTCATGAGAAAACCTTATAATATCTCTGTAAAAATATCCCTTTTTCATTAGGAATACTTGCACTAGAAAAATTAATAATGTATTTCATTACATTAATAATGTAATAATGAACTGATTTTTTCAACAAATAGATTGAGAGAGTTGGATGGTGGAAATGCAGATTTTTCTTGGTCAACTCTGAGCTAAAACACATAAAATAACTCATCCCTATACTGAAATAGACCTATCAGTTGTGGACTAGGGAAGAAAAACAAACAACACCTAGGTCAAGATGAAGTATATTAGGAAAATAGGCATCACTTCTTATGTCCCATTCTACTGACAAATCTCAATGGTATGGAATTTGCTTATGTGTGGATCCCCATTGGAAACCAAATTTTTTGTTTAACATTTTAGAAAGGAGTAAATAACTCAGATGGAATATTCTTCCCCCACCCATGGAGAAAGGTCTCAAGTGTGACCTCATAATTATAATGGTCCATCAAAACCTGTACTTGCTCCCTATTGGGGTTGCCTAAACTATCTAATTTCAAAGCTGAGCCTCAAATCTAATTTTACAGAAGCCTGAACTTCACTGTAGAGATACTCTAATGATTATAACTGGGAGTTTATTGCAAGGCTGGAAAAATCAATAACTTCATAATTTCAACTGTTTTCTAAGAGCCTCTGAAGCACTGTCCTAGGTAACCATGGTGTATAAAAACTGTCAATATGGGGCGCCTGGGTGGCTCAGTTGTTAAGCAGCTGCCTTAGGCTCAGGTCATGATCCCAGGGTCCTGGGATCAAGCCCCGCATTGGGCTCCCTGCTCGGCAGGAAGCCTGCTTCTCCCCCTACCATTCCCTCTGCTTGTGTTCCCTCTCTCGCTGTGTTTCTCTCTGTCAAATAAATAAAATCTTTAAAAAAAAAAAACTGTCAATATGATTCTTGTCCTCAAGTAGCACATAGTAAGACAGCATGGCTTTGAGTATTCCATGAGCATTAAAGGAAGTGGTATACTCAAGGGCAGTAGTACATCCAGGGATAAAGAGTGTAGAAGCCAAGGTAGGGTCAAATGCTGGGTTACTTTTTTCTTCTTAACTTCTTGAAGCCTCAGTTTCCTTTACTCCAAGATGGAGCCAATGATACGTACTTCATGGAGCTACTGAGAAATTAAACTGGATAAGGTATACAAAATGCTCAGCACAATGTTTGGCATGTGAAAAATACTAAAATAGGGGAGTTAGCATAAAGCCAAGAACCAGTAACTAATCAGTATATGGAGAAAGAGCAAAATATTTATATTAACACTATTTTTTTTACTTTCTTTCCAATGAAAACACTTTTTCAGAAACATCTACAGCTACAAATTTCTTTACTTGGATTTTGTATTCCCTTCTTTGTATACATTAATCCTGTATTTTTTGTTTCCTTCTAATTTGTACTATACTTTGCTTCTTTTCCAAAGAGGATCTAATTGAGGTTGACTCTTTGGGTTCCCTGTCCAGTATACTTACAAACTACAAAAATAAATTTCAGGTTGTTATGTAGGTGTTGAAGGAAGAAAGACTGAGAAGTTTTGGGTATTAATCTATTGTTTTAGGATCATATAAATTTCATGGATTTTGCAATTGAGTGGGGCATAAGTGATTTATGAATCAAATCTCACTGTATCTAGACTATAATGAGTGTCCCTGTTAGGATAAAATTAATGCTTGGTTGCGCTGAGTAGCTTTTTTTTTTTTTAATTCCATTATAGTTCCCATAATGCCTTGTGCTGACAGTTGCAGTTTCCATAACATTTAGCACTGTTAATTTTATTTTGTCTGTATTGTAATAATGCTATTTTATTCATTTTTAATAGATCCGATTCAACTAGGCTCCTACCACATCAGAATAAAACTGCAGCATAATGAAAGGAAACATGCTACATTAAATATCTCATATGGCCTTTTGCATGTCTTCTGGTCACTTTGCTTTTAAAGCTAGGGGGGTAAACACTAAAACCACCATGTGAATTAAAACACTGCCACATCAATTTTATTGTGGTACTAATAGGTTGGCAGGATACATTTCAGATATGGTGATACAAATGCTTAATCTCTGAGCAAAACAATAAAATTCAAAAACATAACATTCTTTTGAGGGGAGGAGTTGCTTTTGAATGAGCTCAATTAAAAAAAAATGCCAACTGATTACTCCAAGAACACTGAAAATCAGACATCGCCAGAAGGAATGTGTAAAAGCCTTTCTGATGGCTTGGATTAGAGACAAACTGTTCCCACAAAGCCTATCAGAGATAAATGAAATAAATGGAAGGAAGACGCAAACTCGGTCTTTGTTCCAATAACTGCCGAATGTCATATTGGAATTCTCAACACAGAACCAAATGGCTGGCAAGATCATCTGTATGCAAATGCAGAGTAAGTGACCCCTCCCCAGCTCAGTAGCTATTTTGAGATAATTGAAGTCTACACTATGGGAAAGTAGTTTCTTCCTGGAATTATGTTGCCTTTTCAAGAAACCTGAAAAATTCTATGTGAGCACTTAATGCCTAAAAATACGTTACTTTTATAGTTTAAGAGACATGTGCCATTCCTTTAATTGCCCAGCATCTGAAATCTCTTCCTACCTGGTGAAAGTAAGACTTCACCTCTCTCTGAAAACCTAGGTGTGTCACAGGCTACTTCTCCCTGCCACTGACAAGTAGAGTAGGTGACCCAGGCTTAGCCAATCTGATGATCCTGAATGCCCTATTTGAATTGTAGGTTAGGAACAGAAAGAAGCAGGGACAGTTTGGAATTCATTCCAAGAAGCATCTCCCAGTGCCAGCTGCAGAATCCAATGTCCAGGATAACGGCAGGGAGGTGAGGTAGCTGCAGCGGCTGAGAGGGGGGTCCTGACAGGGCCATTCCTGACACAAGACCTCTGCTATGGTTCTTGTTGCTGAACCTGCCCGCATTTCTGCCAGTTTACAGAGTCTCTAGGCTCCTCAGCAAACAAGTGAGCTTCCTGATAGCCTGCCAGCAAATTTCTCTTTGCTGAAGTGAAGGAGAGTCACCTTCTGATGCTTGCAACATGGAACCCTCCCTAATACACAGAGGTTTATCTTATTGTTCAGTGTTGCCAGCACTGTTGGAATATGTTGCATTGTTCTATGAAAAGAAGACTAGTTACGTATGAAAGGAAGAACAGTTGATGAGGACATACCCAGTCTTCCACATGTCTGTTTGTCTAGTAAAAAGCCTCATAGTTCTATAGGTTCACCAGATAAAAATATTGCATAAGAGACAGAATAGGGTAGTTAGAATTCTTAAAGATTAATATTGTGGTTGTATTATTGTTTATCATATGATAAGTACAACAAAGGATTAGTTACTTCAAATGATAGAAATGTACTTCTTGCTCCTAAAAAAGCTTTCTTTATAGAGTAAACAGGCTGAGTTTTGGACACTGGGGAGGGAATGTGCTATGATGAGTGCTGCAAATTGTGTAAGATTGATTCACAGACCTGTACCCTTGAAGCAAATAAAACATTATATGTTAATAAAAAAAAAGATAAAATTTCACAAACAGCTAGCTCTGTATAAGTAAAAATGTCACTTTGGAAATATGTAACTAGCAAGAGACTTTGGGAAGCAGCACAGCTTAATTACTAAAACTATAGGTCTGGGTTTCAATTCCTATTTGCCTATTTGCTTACTAGCCATGTGGTGTTAACTATTTTAGATCTCACCTTCCTCATCTATGAAATGTGTACACTGACATCACGTGGTTCATGGGGCTAACATGGTAACTGACTATAGTATGAGATATGAATCTGCGAGTGGAGTACTAACAGATAGTAAGAGTTTATAAATGGAGGCCCATTTGCTTAGAAAGTGCATTATACAGTGATACATCTGTCCCGACTTACGTGTGTGGGTGTGCACACACAAGCACACCACCACCACTACCAATCCCTCCCATGTTCCCACATACAGATTTGTTGGAATTTATGTTGTAAAGGTTAATGTAGCTTAAATTAGCTCTCTCTCCCCTGGTCTCTCAGGAATTTCATCAAAAGACTGTCCTTGCCCTACACCTCAGAACCTAGGGATCTCCTAGTGCTACTGGCATGGTCGTTTTTGGCCTGTGTCATATTTAATAAAAGGGAAAACACACACACACACACACACACACAATCTCAACTTCATCCTAAGAATAATATTAGCAAGTATGCTCTAGAATGAAATACACTAATGATTTAGGCAATGAAAGCAGTGATTAGAGAAATACTGTGTGAATTCTTCCCTGCCCTTTTCAGATTAGTTCCTTATCTCTTTCTTCTTTTGCTGCTGCCATTGACCACTCCTCCTCCCATTC
Organism: Procyon lotor; assembly: GCA_028646535.1. NCBI lineage: Eukaryota > Metazoa > Chordata > Mammalia > Carnivora > Procyonidae > Procyon > Procyon lotor. Next base: position 51,146,163 of record CM053608.1, read on the forward strand.
CTCACCTAAGACCAATAATCAACAGATGAGAACACATCCTGAAACTTCAAATGCAGACTTGAAAGTAGGGTCGATGGTTCAAAGCTGTCTGTTGTTAAAGAATGGAACTCAAATCTTCACCCTCACCAGCTTGGCTCGACCCACCACCTCTCCCCCTGCACCGCTGCTCTTGCCTCCTACCCCATCTTCCTGCTCTCTACTCTGGCCACCACCAGTTCTTTAGTCAACGTCCTGAATGATCTTTTACAAACATAAACCAAATCGCCTCACAACTCCTCACAAAACCTTCAGTTATCCACCTCTAGACTAACAGTCAAATCTAAACCCAGTACATGTGACCCACAATGTAACCCATAGTCTATACTTCAACCTCTACCTCTCCATCTTCACTTCAAACCCTGTGCTTGCCCATTGTGTGCTGCCCTGTTCAGTCTTCATTCCCTTCCTTGAACAAGCCATGGACTTCCTGACATAGGACCTTGGTGTCAGCTTTCCCTCTGCACAAACCAATTCCTCCCCCACATGCTCTCTTAGTTCTGTCTTATCACTCAGGTGTCAGCCTAGATGTCACCACCACCCACATGCTCTCTATCCCATCACAATATTTTACTTTCTGCAAAGCTGTTTTTTGAAAAAAAAATATATATATACACATTTATTTCTGTCTCTCTCATGTGCCAATGGAATTAAAATCTATGCAAGTGGGAATCAATTCAGTTTTGTTTACCACATGTCCCCAGTACTCCAAGCTATACTTAACACATGGTAGTTATGCAATAAATATTGGTTACCTGACTGACTGAATAAATATTTGGTCTTCTTTTGAAACTCCAAAAGATAATGGTCTCTCCAACCTGCCTCTCACTATCCTTTCTGAAAGTTCCTTTCATTTCATGAGTAGGATGATGCCAGGAAGAAAAAAAAAAGTGACTCCATAGCTATTGGCAACTTCTGGTTATGCTTCTGATTATTACAGTGGCTATAGTCTTTGCCAGTTTTGCAAATAACAGCCTGGACTTTTTCCTTGCTCACAGGGTCTTCTACACTTTTTTCTGAACTAAGGAACCCACCATCTGGTGCTGTGCCCCTAGATCAGAAACCAGAAGTAGACAACTTCATGTGGTAATAGCACACCCAAGCTCAGCCCAGGAAATTTCTTCACCACAGAGCAAGATTACCAAGGTACCTAAGTGCAATTTCACATCAGGCTTACTGCTCCCCATAACAGAGGGTGAGGAGGCAGCTCATTAACTAAGTTTGAATTTAAGTGTAAAATACCATATTTTCACAGAAAGAAGATGTGTTTTCTGTGAAGAATTCCAGCCTTGAGTTCTCACTCAGTCTTTTAATTCCTAAATGCAGACAAAAACTAAATAAGCTTCATAGAATATACACATAAGAAGCTCTGTTTAACCCTAGGCGATTTAACACCTCAGTGATTTTATAAGCGCCAGAATCTCATTAAATCTTGAGTGTGTCTGTCTTTGTGTGGGTAAAGCAAAGGGTAGCCCCCGGAGTGATCACTGCCACGCTGAACAGTCACACTGAATAAGCCATGGAAGGACTGAAATTAGGATGCAAGCAACAGTGACATCTAGTGTGGGAGAGAAATGCTGAGAAGGGCAAATTCCTGTTCTTCCTTTGGCAAAACTGAGAATATAATAGAGAAATGGATGACAAGTTAGGGTCAGGAAAATAATGATGAGGGTAAGCATGAAACCAGAATGCAGATAAAATAGATGACTATAGAAAAAGACTCTACTCAAATGACATTGCCCCTAAATTTTCTTCTCAATGATATATTATTGTGCACTTCTGCACCCCACAAAAATCTGTCTGTCCCAGTCTCCCACCTCTGTTCCTCACCCACTCTCCTTATCCCAAACCCTTCCATTGTGCCCACTGGAATTAGCAAACTCTTAACCCTTTATTTTCAAGAGGTCCATTTGCTCTGAGATCTTCTTGACAAAAAGTTTTTCTGTTGTTCACCTTAAAATCACACCCTGACCATCTTCCTAACCCCCAGCTCTTCTCCCCCTTGCTCACAAAAATCCCTGCTCTTTTGAGCTCCTACTAACCGGATATATTACTCAATCCTCATACTGGTTGCAATCATCTGCCAAATCCCTGCTCATTCACAATCATTTATTGAATATTTAAACTCCCGCTTCACAATTTTCCCTAGACCACAGTATCACCACTTCACCTTCTATGAGTCCTTCCTAGGTTCACTGCCCTCCTATCCAGCCTATAGAGTCAAAGTCTAATATTCTATTCCCTGCCTTGCAAATACTCTCAGTTCTCTTCCTGCTTTCTCCCTCCACCAAACTGATGGATAAAATGGAGTATCTATTCCTACGGTTACACAGCTGAACATTCCTGAAGAAAAATTGCCCAACCCGGCTGACTGGATTCACTCTAAATTCATGATTGCAAACTTAAATAGATGATCACTACTGCCTCATAATCCTACTATGTTTCTCAAGTAGTATAACTTCTAACTCACCAAGAACTAGTTTATACATACTTCATCCTCACTTGAGTATAAAGGTTTCATCTCATTACTCTCTGAAAATAAGAAAGTCAGTGATCTGCTTTATATTCTTAGCATCTACAGCCATTTTTTCCCTTCTCTGCTCCTTCTATTAAAGCCTAACCCCTCCTGCTCAGGTTCCCACCTTCTCTCACCTTCTCACAGATGTCACTACTTTAGTCAGGTCTCCCCCACCCATTAGCAATTCTCCCCCCACCGAAGCAGTTCTATATTTATTCAAATACGCTGCAGTATCATAGATCTAAAAAAATAAAAATAAAAACCTCTCTCAGCCCCAAAATATTCTGTTCTCTCCTTCATAGCCAAATTCCTCAAAAGAGGCATTACTTGTGCTGCCTCCACTTTCTCACCTCCCATTCTCTCTTCAACCCACTTCAGTCTGGTTTCTGCCTGAGCCGCTCTGGGGAGCACTTCTCTATCCCAACCACTCAGATGGGCTTATCACAGGGGCAGGACTCCACTCACTGAGTTCTCCTTCTACTCCTCTGGTCACTCCTCCTCATTCTCCTTTTCAGGTTCCTCTTCCCCCCACACTAAATCTATATATATTGGCAATTCTCCATGCTCAATCCTGGCCCAACTTCCTTCCTTGCCTTATGGGATCTTATGCATTCTGACTAAAAATACTATTTATATGTTTATTTCCCAGAAACTTAGATCTCCAGCACAAATCTTTACTTTGAACCCCAGGATCACATATCCAACTGCCTATTTAACATCTTTTCTTGGATATTTTACACATATCTCAATCTCCAAATGTGCAAACCTAAACATGTGTTTGTTCTTTCGACCTGCCCCACCTCCTTCATTTTTCCCCATCTAAAAACAGCGATACCGGGGCACCTGGGGGTGGGGGGATTGCAGTCAGTTGAGTGTCCAACTCTTGGTTTCAGCTCAGGAGCTCAGGTCATGATCTCAAGGTCATGGGACTGAGTTCCAGACTGGGCTCAGTCTGAAGTCTGCTTGGATTCTCTTTCCCCTCTCCCTCTCCTTTGGCCCCTCCCCTGGGGACTGGTGCATGCTCTCGCACTCTCTCTCTCTTTGAAATAAATAAATCTTTTTAAAATTTAACATCAATACTACACAACCCGACGCTCATTCTTGATTATTCCTTTCCTTCCCTCCCCACATCGAAGTAGTGCCAGCAATTCTTATATGCTTTTTATCCTTGGTGTATATCTTGACTTAGATATTTCCTCCATTTTTACTGCCATTACCCTATTCACGACCACCATTGTCTTACTAGGTCTCTGCAAAACCCTCCAAAATTAGTCAAGATTGGTTGGGCAATACTACAGTAACAGTTATGAAATCTGAATGTCCAAGAAAGGAGAAGAACTAGAAATAGTTGGCCTTCCACATTGATTACTACCATCTGCCCCTCTAGTCTTCAAATATTCCATTCACCATCTTTCCTACAGGCCTGATATCCACCCCCCACTCTATGGAGGTTACCCAATTTTTCATTTGGCCATAGTATTAAGTCCAATGTCCCGGACCTCGTGGTGATGTGTGATAGGCTCTAAAAAGCTGAAAAATAAATAAACTATTTTTCCCACAAACATTATGAATAGCTTAAAAGGGACAGGATAACTGCACTAAACATCCCCATTCAGAGAGCAGGAGAATGAGAAGAGACAAAGTAGTAAACATTCCATAATAATTATGAAATCCTACCTGGGGCTGGAAAATGTTCTTTGATTAGGTCCAGATTCTTCTCCTCAAGAGCGGTTCCCCAGGCAATTGTTCTTCATGAACTTGGCTCCAAACTTAGGGAATCTTTACCATCATCCAACTTGACTACTTATAAAACGATCACTGAAGCATATGCCCTTCCCCTCTCTCCCCACCTTACCCTTGGGCACTGAGTCTGCTCCCTACCTTTAGAGATGTGGGGACCCAGGGATTATTCTAGGTCTCATCAGTCACAAACACATTTAGTTCTTTGAAATACAATGCTCTCTCAAAAAGTTCGTTTTCTCATCTCTTTGATTGCAGTTAGCTCTCTGTGGCATTTGCTACCACCACAATTCTTTCAAGAATTTCCCCTCCTCTCCTTCTCTATCTTGTTCTCTCTCTCTCCCTCTCTTTCCTTCACTAAAATTTTAGCTCCATGAGATCAGCAACTCTGACTTTATTGTTTTCTGCTGCATCTGTAATACCAAGCTCAGTGCCAGGGCTAGAGTAGGTATGAGTAAATTGTTGTTAAACAAATAATTAAATAAACCTTACTTAAAATCCAAATGATGATTCTGCTTTCAGCTCCACATCCTACTTTCCTTCACTATTTCACTCTTCTTTCTTCTTATTTTTCCTTCATAAAAATGTTAACACCTGCTGGGTTGAGTGTAAGTGACTTCTAATTCTAGTCTTCAATTTCCTTCTCTCAAAGTTCTCACTTTCCCCTCTCAACTACCTTTGAATCCTGATAAGGCATTAAATTTTATCTCACTCTTCAGCTGTCTCCCTAAAATATTAATGTTCATCTTTTCTAATTCTAGAGCAGTGATTCTAGAGCAATCTTAGCTACATATTACAATTAGCTAGAGAGTTTTTGAAACTCTCACTAGCATATACCAAACCAATTAAATTAAAGTCTCTGGGGGTCAAACCCAGGCATCAGTACTTTTTATAGCTCCCAGTTTATCCCAATACGCAACCAAGGTTGCGAACCACTGTTTCAAAGTGAGTTTTCTTTCTATCTCCTTCTTTCCTCCATAATTCTGAACCCTAATACTGATTGCTCAACCTATAAATCTACCGTCATTCGAAACAGCAAATCAACAAGTATTGAATTCCCTAAGTACTCACATCTGTGACTAATTTTACTTCCTTCTCACTCTTCCCCCCTCCCAGCTGCATCTCCCCATCTCTATTCATGGCACTAAATTCTTGATTTTAACAATTGCACTTTAATTTCCTTTTAGATTTCATCCCATATCTTCTCTCCTCAATCCCAAAACCTTAAGACTTCAACTAAAGCTTCTACATTTTCTCATCCAACACGTGTGCAAATTTTCTCTTGCTTTCGCTTATTCCCACCCACCTGTCTCTTTTGTTTTAATCATAAAAAAGGGGGATTATGTTTACGTTTTTAGTAACTTGGCTTGTCTCTGTTATATGCCCTGTCCTTCAATCAGTACTCTTATTTTTTTTTTCTGTAATTACTGATCATCACATCCCCCTGTAGATATCTGCTTAAATACAACATTATCCAAGAAAAACACATTCTTATTTACTGTCTCAATGTCTGAAAAAATCCATTAAAATGCAGCCACTATTTCATATGCTTTGGTATGGGCCTAGTAATTAACAAATAGAGAATATTTTTAAAGGAAATGAAAATGGATATTAGAAATCCATAATTTTAAAATATACACAATAAACACAAAAATATATGATAAAAAACAGGAACATCTTTTGACATCCCAACAGCCATCTTCAAATATTCCTGAAAATGTATATGTAGAACGTCAGACGTTTGCAGGGCCTAAAGCTGGGACTAGAAGGTGTTATCTCTGATCAGCTGGCATTTAAACTTCTGTAGAGGCCATCATACTCTAAATGGGATAGGACAAACCATTAGAAACCTGACTGTAGAAATGTTTCTAGTAGAGAGTATAGTTTAGGCAGGTCACAGGTACATGTTAGGAGTTGAGTTCAATCCAGACCAGCTAGTGGCAGAGAGCTAGCAATAGAAACAATCCTGATCAGAGAACAAAAAAGGATATCCACTGATCTGCTCAACAAATGCTTGTTGACTTCCTAAACTGTCCCAGGCATAGAGCCAGGCACTGGAATTAAGAAAATCAAAGACAAGTGAAGGAGGTAAGCATACTAAAACAATACTACTACAATATAAAGACTGAGATGTGCACTAAGCAGAAACATGATATAAAGAAGTATTTGACTAGGTCCCTAAATTTGCTGGGAACCAGGAGATAGAAATTACATAATTAAATATGTAGAAAAACATTGCAACAATTAATTGACTGAAAAAATGTAGTGGGCTATTTGATAAGTAATGAGCTTCCTTCCCATCAAAAGGAGGCTGGTCACACCTGACAGAGATGCTGGAAATTTCTTCACCTAGAGGTGAACACTTTATTGAGTACTTTATTGAGTACTTACTCCATACTCCTCTTTTTGCAATCCTGGGGTTCAAGAAGGAGAGTTAAAAATAGAATTAAGTAGGTAGATAAAGATATTCTATATAAAATGAGAGTGAGAGAGGAAAAGGTAACACAAAATCTAATTAATAGATTTGAAAAACTTAAAAAGGGAATCACTATTAGCAAAATCAATGAAGTCAAATGGAACAACTTTACACACAAAATCTTTCCAAATATACTATCTTAAAATTATTTGAAGATGGTCATGATTGAGACCCATGGCTGCCATGTTAACGCATACAAACATTTTGGACATTTTCAGTCATTCTGTAATAAACTGCACCACAGATTAGCCCAATTAGCTCCATAAACTCCTTTCATCTCAGTGCCTTCATCACTTTATTATTCTAATCACTTTACTCAATGTCCTCCTCAGGTTAGTTCTCATCATACTGGTTTATACTCTGGGATCCACATTTTATAGACCTCCCAAATGCTTCTTATAATTTTACAGATTACATCACTAATAATGTCTTTGGTTATGTTTTAAACACCTTAATCTACTGTATAATGGGTTATACAGTAACCCATTGGGTTGATTGGGTTGGTCATATTAGCAGAGTATGATCAGAAAGCACAAATCCCATAACATTTTATAACACCAATGAAGAAGGGGTTAATGATTTTTCAGCTGCATTTCTTGCTGGTGAATATGCCACAGATGAATATTTTCAAAATGAATATGAACGGTTTTAGATGAGTGCTTCGTAAATGTCACTGTGTATTAGTCATGCAAGGATCATTAAGGAATATGAGAGGTAGACTTGCACATTTCATCCAAGACATATATTCTCGCTGTAGACCGTTACTGTCAGAGTTGCCAGGTTAGACTCTGCTGGTAATAATTATTAATGTAACTGAAGCATTAAATGGTTCATTTTTCTCCATATACAATCATATTTCCAAAATATTCAGAAAAAAAAAGAATCATCTTTCTGCATGAGTCCTTCGGGGTAGCAAAGAATACAAGGTAAATGAAATGCTACACATTCCAAAATATATTGATGAATGGAAATTATCTTAATTTATCTTATATCTTATTAAAATTAATTAATCTTATCTTATTAAAACTTAATGATATAATAATATGCCTATTTATAGGAAGAAAGCACATTCCTGCAAATGAACCACCTTAGTCCCTAGGGAAACATGAATCATTGAGTGCCTTGCATGCTTAAATGCCAGTAGATGACTATAGGTCTTCTTCCTTTTTGACACTTTTACGTCAGATATCAATCCCTACTTTATAAGTTTATAAGTATAGTTAACCTTGAGGTGACATTTGGTTCACCTCAAATATTTATATGACAAATGAGAAACACTTCACAATCTTTCTCCCAAACACATTGGGTGACCTATCATTTAGATTTTGTCAGAGTATCAATCACTTCAGAGTCTTGAAATTGATCACCAAAGAAGAGTTCATTTGAAATTCACCTGATTGTCCCAGACAGCCTATATGGGCTATAGACAATATTCTCACTACAGGAAGGTGGGGCAGATCTGGACCAGTGGTCTGAGTAAAACCCTAGAAGTTTTTCTAAGAAATAATACTTTTTCTCAATACCAGGTCTCACATAACCATTTTCTTTGAGCAAATCATTTAACTTCAGTTTCTCCATCCATAAAGTGAGAAGAAACTACCTTCTGAGGATGACAAAACTTCTTAAGGCCTTTAAATAAGGTTCTTTGAAGAAAGCTAATACAAGTTGCTTTTAATTATAACACAGCAATTTGAATTTAAAGAATTTTTTTCTCCTGAGTAATTCTAGTTACTGACTACCTTGTCAGTGTAGTTAATTATTCTTCAACTAGGTAAAGCTAGCTGGCAAAGTGTGAAAAGTTGCTATGAGCATCTTAACTCTACACAAAAAACATACGCAAAAAACTCTACACATAAAATAGCAAAGTCTTTTATCTGGTTGAAATATGAGTCAGGTAGCAAACACATGTGATTTAAGCCTTAGTTGTTAAACAATGAGTTCTTAAATTGAGTAGAAATCCCTATGCAAGAAAATGAATTCAATGATGTCTATTGTTATTACTATTATGTTTTCAGAATTCAAAGCTTTATATTAAAAGCTATAATTAAGTTTCTAAAAATTAAATTATATCATAAACAAAACTTCCTTTTCTCTCAGTAGAATAAAAATGATTTTCATTTCCTGACAAAAATATGATTTATCTCAAAGTGGTCTTTCTTGTCTACCTAACTCTATTCATCTCTCCACTGTGTATAATCAAGTACGAAGGCAAATAAAATGATTAAATAAATCAGCCCTACATATCACAACCACATTATATGAGCTTGAGATAGAAGTAGCAGGACACCTGTGCATCATAAATGTACACAAGCCAAACAGGAGGGGAAAAACTATAACTTCTCTATTATTTCGGACATTTTCACTAAACAATATGTTCTATTCCCATTCTCATTATTTTAAGTTCTATACAAGGAATGTAATTGTGAACATAATCATCTTATCAAGTAGGATGCCCAGGGAATTAAATGACATGTCCAGAATCCTTAAGAAATCAGAAACACACACACACATGCACACACAGGTTTGGGACCAGCCCCTCACTTAGGGCAGGCATGCTAAGAACTATAAAACATGGCTTCCCAGCCTCAGACAATCCACCCTCCATACTGTTAGTATCATCAGGATGAAGCCTAAATGTCTTAGCAGCAACTATATGGTCCTTAAGCTTTGTTCTCTTTCTTCCAATCTCTCCCAGTTCATTTCTTGCTACTCCTCCAAGTACATTTCAAGTTCTTTCCCTAACATGTTATAGATGCACAAATATACGTATATGCTTACAATGTGCAGACTCTCCTGTGTCTTCACCTACTTATCCTTCACTACTCAGGACACTTATTTATCCTTCAAAACCCCCCTTGATGATCTCTTTCCAAGAAGTCTTCTCTAGCATCAAACCCCCAGTTCTCTGTTCATATTCCTATGGGACCCTACTTAGTGCTCTTATAGAGTTTTTCATAGGCTGCTTATTCTCTCTCTTCTCTACAAACTGTTGCAGCTTGAGAGCAAGAGCTGTGTTTGCTTTATTCCTGCATCCTTGGGTCTAGCACAGTGACTGAGATATAATGGTTCTTTGGATCTGGGCTCTTGTAGTGCTAATAAGCTGGTCAAACTGCAAAGACATGCATATATGATGCAATTAAACACAACATAAGGCCATGATAAACTGTGAAATGTGGAATTTGATGCTAATTGACATAGGAAGGCTTTTTAGAGAAATAAGAATTTGAGTTGAGCCTGCATGAGCAAAGAAATGGAGGTGGGCAAAATAGTATGATAACCAGAAAGCCAAAAAATAAGAGGTTGGACCTAGCAGGGAAAATGAAAAGAAAGAGACAAATCCAAGCAATATAAGAATATAGTATAATAATGTATTGTATACTTAACCTACTAAGAGGATAGATATCACACTGTGCTTTTAATCTGAGAAGATACCTAATGTCTATCTTATGCACCACTGTTGAGAATGTAAAGTTGCACGGCCTTTCTAAATTGCTATTCAGCACCAAATCCTTAAAATATACATCAGTTGTCACTATTACCACACCCCTGAACCTGTGTTTTACCCAACCTATTAATATAATAATTCCACATCTAACAACTTTCCCAAAGAAATCATTAAGAGTGTGTGACAAGATACATGTAGAAAGTTATTCATTAGCTTATCTTGAAAATTAGCCAAAAAAAGAGGAAACTAATAGTTTCCCATTACTAGGGAACTTCTCAAATAAAACATTACATTGTCTTGTAAAGAAACACCAATCAGTTATCCAGCTAATACTTGAATACAGAAAATAGACTATTTCTACAAAAACTTTCATAAGCTGAAATGCTATAAAGCAAAGAAACAATTACCAATAATATACGGAAACATTTTGAGTGTTCCCAGACCCAAAAAGTAACCTCTCTTAGGCTTTTCTGAGACCTTAGGACACATCTTGCTAACAGATGCACAAAACAAATGAAGATAAAGCACTGATGCTGGCAGACACAGTTCAAAGCTACAGAAGCTTGATGCTGAGATGGTGAGCGTAGTTGACATGGAAAGGGCTTGGTGGCGCCACTCACTGCTCCAGACACGCACTACCTCTATAATGGCTCACGGCAAAACAAGTGCTGAACGCTATTTTTGCCTGTTGTCTTTTACTACAAAAGCAAAATCTCTTTGGATTTCCTTCAAGTAGTGATAACAGGTACTAATGCAGGTCTTTCGCAAAACCAAGTCGCCTATTCTAAACTTTTGAAAAGTAGGAGATAGTTGTATTCACTTCTGTTATTATGATACTGTAATAATGGTATTAAAAATGCTAGAATGTTAAATTTATTAACTGAAAAGGACCCAAGTTTATAAAAAGAATTTATAATGCTATTTTATTTTTCTTAAAGATCTATTTGTTTATTTTAGAGAGAGACAGTATAAGCGGGAGGGGCAAAGGGAGAGAGAGAGAGAGAGAGAGAGAATCGCAGGAAGATTGTATTGAGTGCAGAGCCCCATGCAGGATCCATCCCACAACCCTGAGATCACAACCTGAGCTGAAACCAAGAGTCAGACACTTAACCGACTTTGTCACCGAGGTGCCCCTAGTGTTATTTTATTATTTTCAAATGTATTGACAGGAAGAAAATTTGAAAATATTACAATGTGCTAACAACTGGAAGAGTTATGAGAATTTTTTGTTTTGTTACTTACATTTTATATATTTTCTAAAAGAATAGTCTATTTTTGCAAAAAGAAAATTAATAAATTCGTCTTAATTGACAGAAAAATCTTTACTGGCTCTAGGAAATGAACAAGGAAGAATAAGTTAGAATAGAAAGATTACTTGGTTATATTGAGGTTATTTTAGAGTTTCATCTTAAGAAATGATTGATAGAATCCAATGAGATCAAATATAAAAGGGCTTTGACAGCTATAAAGCATAGCGACAGCATTTCTTGAAGTCTCTTTCCAGGAATATTTTTAGAGGCTATATCAAAATGTTACATGATATAACAAAGGTAGAATATTCTAGAATAAGCAAAGTTAAGTGAATTTTTACTGCAGGACAAATCAGAGACTTTAAGATGTTGGTTTTTCACTGTGAATCTCCAAGAGAACAATATAATCTGCATTGTTTCTCAAGCACATTTGACTCTTTTCTCACAGAATATCTGATAAGACTCATGTTTCATAGAACGCACCTTGGAAAATGTTATGTTCAAAATATATGTAATATTCATTTTGAAGTGATTTTAAGCAACTGTAAATACAGGACTGGCACAATCAATTTAAGAGTCATCACCTTTGGTTGAGTTTTCTCAATCTTGGCATTATTGATATTTGGGGCCAGATAATTCTCTCTTGTTGAGGGCTGCCCAGTACATTCGAGCACATGTAGCAGCATCCCTGGCCTCTACTCACTATATATCATTAGCAACCACCACCTCTCTCCACTCAGCTGTGACAACCAAAAATGTCTCCCGATATTGCTAAATGTCCTCAGCCATGGTAAAGAATTTGAGGAATTAAGCTGGCAAACTGGCTGATGTCAGAATTTCCAGCCCTGGTTCTCCAGGCTTTTTAAATATAAGCGGCCATAACATCTTGCAAAATGTCCGTCTGCTCTAGTAAATGCAGAATTGTCATCATGTTACTTTTCTTTTTTTTTTTTTTTTAATTAATTTTTATTAACATATAATGTATTATTTGCCCCAGGGTACATGTCTGTGAATCTTCGGGCTTACACATTCATCATGTTACTTTTCTAAAACACTATGTCAAAAAGAGCCATCTGTAAAATGCTGCATTGTGCATCATCATTTTATCTATATAACATTTTAATGAATGCTTAATTTTAAAAAATGTAACTTAAGAACAAATGAAAATGTCCTCTTTTTTAATGTTAACTGCAACAAATAGGTGTGTTATTGGGTAAATCGCTTACTCAGAGCCTTAGTTTACAAACGCACACACACACACACACACACACACACACTAAATCTGAGACCATAGGTCCAAAGTAATTTCTAGAGGTCCTCCTAACACTAAAAATCAATAAATATCATAAAAACTCACTTTTATTTTTCATTCATGATGTAAAACATTTTACACATTAGGGCACCTGGGTGGCTCGGTCAATTAAGCATCTGCCTTCAGCTCAGGGTCCTGGGATCAAGTCCCACACCAGGTTCTCTGCTCAGCGGGGAGTCTGCTTCTCCCTCTCCCTCGTACTTTCCCTCTCTTTCTCTCAAATAAATAAAGTCTTAAAAAATGTTATAAACTTACTTCCTGGCTGTTGTAATAATTTCAACTAGAAAAATGCTACATTCAGACACTGGAACAATTTATATTCAAAAGAAGCCAGAAGTTACAACCTTTGTTATAATGAAAAACTAGGCAAATAAGCCCTAAGTTTATCAAAAACAATAACACAAATACACAACATGACAGATAAGAAAGATATAATTTCAGGAATAGGGTTTTTTTTTTAAATTATGAACAAATGCTATGCTAATATTAAAATAAGAGTTAGTGGGGTGCATGGGTGGCATAGTCAGTTAAGCATACAACTCTTGGTTTCAGCTCAGATCATGACCTCAAGGTCATGAGATCCAGCACCAATTGGGGCTCTGCACTCAGCACAGGGTCTGCTTGAGTTTCTCTCTTCCTCTACCCAGCCCCTCCCCCTCAAATAAATAAATCTTAAAAAAATAAAATAAGAATTATTGATGAAAATAATTCTCTAGAAAATGATGAAGGAGGGCACTTAGGTGGTCAGTTGGCTAAGTGGTTGACTCTTGATTTTGGTTCAAGTTGTGATCTTGGGGTCCTGGTATCCAGCCCCACATAAGGCTCCAGGTTCAGCAGGGAGTCTGTTCCAGATTCTCTCTCCCCCTCTCCCACTGCTCCTTCCCCTGCTTGTGCACACATGTGCACGTGTGCACTCTCTCTCTCTCTCTCTCTCTCAAATAAATAAATAAATAAATAAAACTTTTTTTAAAAAAGAGGAAAGAAATTGAATATGTTGCCCAAACAGAAAGCCAATATCAGTTTTACGGCAGAATTATTTCTTCAAAACACAGTTCATTCTAATGCTATTTTAATGCTTCTAGAGCAGGGAAATCTTAAACACTTGTTGTTTTTAAAGTCTATCATAATCCCAGTACTAAAAGCAGACTAATATATGACCAAAAAAGAAAAAATATATCTTAAAATAATAATCCTACTAACATGAATTCAAAAAATTCAAAATTCCTAAGCAAAAAGTAAATCATATCCTGCAATAAGTTAAAGGAAATATCTCACATAATTAAGTAGGATTCAAAGCATTTCCATTAATTTATTCAACAATGTTGAATGTTCATTAAGTATCTATAATACAAATCATAATTCTCAGTACTTAAAGATCGCTGCCTCACAGAAAGTACTTTATAGCAGGAAATAAAGACAATAAACAATTGGTAGCATAAATAAGTAAATTACACAGTAAATTAGAGAGTGACAAATGAGGTAGGAAAAGAAAAACTAGAGTAGGATAAGAAGATCAGGGATGATGAAAACAGGGAGTGGGTTGCCGTTTTAAATAAGAAGGTCAGGAATAGATATCCACTGAGTTGATAGCATTTGAACAATAACATGAAGATGTAGGAATCAGGCTTATGGATACTTTGAGAAATAGCATTCTAGTCAAAGGATATAGCCAGTACAAAGGCCTTTATGGCCAGATTATGTTTGGTATATTCAAAGAACAATAAAGAGGCTAGTGGGTGGGTACAGTGAAGTATGGGAGGTGGGTGCAGTGAGGTATGGGAGGACTAGGGATGGAGTCAGAGAAATAATGGCACCAGGTCCCCTAGATACCTTTACTCTCAGTGAAATAGGGAGACCTAGGGGTTTTGAGCAGAGCAATAACATAGATGATCTACTTTTTTTTTTTTAAGATTATTTATTTGACAGAGAGAAACACAGCTAGAGAGGGAACACAAGCAGAGGGACTGATAGTGGGAGAAGCAGGCTTCCTGCAGAGCAGAGAGCCCGATGCGGGGCTCAATCCCAGGCCCCTGGGATCTGATCTGGGCCGAAGGCAGACGCTTAACGACTGAGCCACCCAGGCGCCCCATAGATGATCTACATTGTAAAATAATCACTCCAGTAGCTGTGCTGAGAGTAGATTGTAGTGGGAAAGGGTGGGATCAGGGAAAACAGGAGAATATTGTGTGTTCCAGGCAAGTGGATAGTTTAGACCAGTGTGATATCTATGGAAGTAGTAAGAAGTGGCTGGTGGCTGGATATATTTTGAAAATACAGACATCAGGAATCCTTATATAGGAGGGGGGGGAGTCAATGATAACTCTGTAGTTTTTAATCCCCAACAACTGTTTTTTTTTTTCATTTGAGAGAGAGAAAGAGAGAAGGGAGAAGGGCAGGGGGAGAGATAGAAAATCTCAAGCAGACTGTGCACTGAGCATGGAGCCTGATGCAGGGCTCGATCTCATGACCCTGAGATCATGACCTGAGCTGAAATCAAGAGTCAGACATTCAACAGACTGAGCCACCCAGGAGCCCCTGTTCCCCAATAACTGTTAAGATGAAGCTGTCAGCAACTGTAACTGGGAAGGCTATAAGTTGAGCAATGTTGAAGGAAACAGATCAAGAAATGCTCTAATATATTGTATTTAAAAGGAATTCATATATCCAAAAGGAGACATCAGGTAGACAGCTAGATAAACACATGTGGAGCTTTGGAAAGAGTTGGAACAGAGATATAAATATGTAAGTCTTCAGCATACAGATAGTAGTTAAAGATATGAGACATGATCATTTCAAGGGTAGAAAGAAATCAAAGATTTCTTTGGGGCACTTAAACATTAAAAGATTAGAGAGAAGAAGCCAGCAAAGGAGATTGAGAGGGAGAGGTGAGAAAGCGAGCTAGAAGAGAATGGTGTTCTAGTAATGGTGTTCAAGAATGCCCAAGTCCTGTGGAATGGATAGCTTAACATAATGAAATATACTAATATAATCATATTAACATAATTATTTTGATATCATTAGTAAAATACTAGTAAGTCAAAAAAGAAAAATTGTATCATCATCTTAACAACTGCTAGAATGTTATATGATAAAACCAAAGGCTATTTAGAAAGATATGTGATCAACTAATAGCCAACAACATAGAGAACAGTGAAATAGTGAAGACATTCTCACTGAGGCCAGCCATAAGAATGTGATGCTTACAAGGATTACCTTACTCATTGTTTTTCTGTGAATTCTCATGAATAACATAAGATGTGCCTCTCTATAGGGAAAAAAGAAAAAAATAATAAATTATATATATAAGAATACAGGACACTATGGTTATCTACTTAAGAATCTTTAGAAACTTCAACTCCAAAATCCTAATAATTAATGAAAAAATTAAGTGAGGATCCTAGTTACAAAGTAAATACAAAAAAAAATCACTATAAAAAACAATAACTAGTCAAAAAATCTAAAGGTCCCACTTTCAATAAGAGCAAAGAGATAAAATATTTAGCAGTAGAAGTTAATATGATAAAAATGTGGCTACTGGAAGTATCAGTTATGAAGCATGTAACTTTAGCCAAAAAGAATATGACACTAACCTGTGTCATACAAGAGATCAAGTTTAATGGCCTACTTTAGTCTTCTCAGCATCTTTATAAACCCATAATTGGAGTCACCTGTCTTTTTAACTTTCCCTTTAAGGCAACATAAAATCCCTTAGGTTATGGGACCATTTTTATTTTTGATTATCTCCAGCCCAGGCAGTAGTCATTTCTCTGATTAAACTAGATATACATTATTGTCACCATTATTTCCCAATAAGAATATACTGCTTTATCACAATAACCATGCATTTTCAAAGCCTCAAATTTGCTTACCCTTTGACTCTTTCCTATTTAGTGTATATTCATTGTTTTAGCTAGGACAGCAAAAGGAAATCTCTAGGGCCATTGAAATGATATGGAATCATTTCATTTGGTGAAATAAAATGTAAAATCACCCAATAAACTTTACATGGTAACAGGCCAGATTTGTAAGAGTAAGCCTTAGAGAACATCAAAAGTTTTATCTCAGACCCACATAGACATATGAAACTCTGAAAATATTTCCAGGAATTGTGATGAAGTTCTGTCAGAACACTGGATCTAGATACATAGTTTTTCTGAGATCTCTTCCCCATGAAGAATGTGTCATAGTCATGCATTAGATTTCAGAGAACAAATTATGAGCATTCATGAGCAGAAGAGAAAATAGGAAAAGAATTCACACACTGGCCACAATAGTTGGATACCTGAATTCTAGATCTGCCTGTGGATCATCATTCCTTACAGTTGTGTAGTACCTTCAGAGAGAATCTTGATTTTCTTATCGGTCATGTAAGGTTGCACAGAAGCAGAGTGAATGCTATTATCCTTACTTGTTGCAGAAAAGGAAATCTAGCTTTTTAGAGATCAAAAGACTTGCCCAAGGTCAAAAAGCCAATGAATAGCAAAGTCCAAAGTTGAAGACAGGCTTCCTGACACCAAATTCAGGATCTTTTCACTACATCTGCAGACCGCTGGACCATCCAGTTCACTTCTCTAAAGACTCAGTTTACTCATCTCTATGATATACTATCGCTAAGGTTTCAGTCCTTCTGGGTCTAAATTCTTTGTACTTTACAGAAATTAGAAAAAGAGATTACATCCTATGTCTGGTCAGTGAGAAAAAAATGTTTTGAATTTTTTAGGTCTCCTATATATCCTTTCTTAATTTTTGGCATCACCAACCAAAAATCAGCTAGGTTTTGATAACATAAAATTATAATTAGATCCCTAATTATATACATATATATATATAAATTATATTAGATCCCTAATTATAATTTTATGTTACCAAAACCTAGCTGATTTTACTGCAGAACTAATTGCGAGGTGTAGATGGTACCAATCATCACAACGTTGTCTGCTCAAACATTTTGCGATGTTTCCCCACAGGCTACCACTGAATCACCAATGCTTCCTATCTGTTTCACTACATCTGAATCTCACCTCTTCTGTTTGGTGTTTTGAACCACCAATGGTTCCCATATGCTTTACTACATCTCCTCTGTTTGATGTTCAAATTCCCTGTGATCTGGCCGCATCCCATTTATCTAATTTTACTTCCCAACTGTACTGCCTTCAGTTATTAGACCAGTATCCTTGCCAGCCAAAGAAGTCAGAATTCATTTCTGTATTGCTGCCTTTGGTCACATTGTTCCCTCACCTGGAACCATTTCCTTGGCATTCGACATACTTCAGTACTACACCTTCTTAAAGACTGCTCACTTTCTGCTTTCTTTCACCCCTATCACCTCAAAAACTCTTCCTACTACAAAACTAACTAAAACCTCTTTGGCCAGCTTCTCCTCTTAAAGTTTTGAAATGCCCAGAGAACTCGTGGTCTTCTCCTTAAGACCCTAATTACTACAAAGTAGATATTTTTCTATTTACGACTACAGAGAATTATTTATGCTCACAGGTGCTCAAAGGTAAAGAAAGTTCTAATTCTTTTGTGTTCAATGTGCTACTATGTTATTACCAAACCCTGAACTCCCAATGAGACATTATTGAGCATATTATAAACTATGCCCTCAAATTATCTTATAGAAATCCTAATATTTTATATTGTCCTGTATGAACTACCTTGGATTTCATTGAGAAATATTTCCTCAAACACAGTCCTTAAAGGAAAATTAAACAGTTGACTAACCGGATTTCTCACACACTGCTATAGTCTGATATATATAACTACTTAAAGATAAAACATCATTTTAGTATAAAATTATGATGTCAGTATAAGACATATTAAGGCAACATAAAATTTATACAGAAAATGTTAATAAGTAGAGATTCTTAAGTTCTTTAATATTGCTATATTATGGGCAAGATATAATATTCAAAATATTCTAATACAGGAAATATAGCTTATTAAATATAGGAAATAAGTTTTTCTTAGAAAAACTTAACTTTATACTTTCCTGAAGGCTTACATCTGAGCAATTTACTCAAAAAAGAGTCAGTGGAATTTAATGAATATTCTTTCCTGAATAATTTTCTGCTGACTGCTATAATCATAGGCTTCTTTCCTTTTAATTCTTTAAGTAGGGAAAAGATAGCTACATACAAAACAAACCAAGGATACTGTGTATGTATGTGTATGAAAAATATAGTCAATTGTTAAAACAAATAAGCATAATAATTACTGCAATGCATGATAGTTGGAGGAAAGAAGGACATGGTCCTTCTGGAAAAAATACTGGCTTTGGACCTATATAACCCAAGCTGTAGGATAAACCCTAACAACAAAATACCTGTGTGAACTTCTTTGAAGAATCAGTTCTCACATCTAAAATAATTCCCATAAGACTTTCTATCACCTGGCATGGCAAAAAGGTAGATGTAAGTATTATATGTAATATTGTGTGTGAAGAGCATTTCATATACTGTAAAAAACTATATAATTTTTCAAAAACTTTCTTGTTTATGATTATTTTAAAATTTTGTCAAAGAAAATAAGAAATGCAAAACTATCAAAAAAGAAAAAAATTCAAGTCATTAATAATTTTATCATACAAGAATAATCATTATTATTTCAGTGTGTAACTTGCCAGCTTTTCCTCTATGTGTATTATATATACATATACATACAACTACCTTTTTAAATTCTGAATTATGTTATACTTATGCTTTAAAGGCTACTTTTCTCATGTAAAAAATAAATTGGGGACCCACATAAGTAAAACAAAAATAAAAAGTGTGTAGTGAAGAAGCAACTTGACACTGAAAATCTCTCTGGGAAACCTTGATTGTGTAACACAAAATACCTTCAAGATTAGGGTCTCACTGCTTTTTCAGTGGCGGTTACTCTAAACCCCCTGCCATTGGAAGCACTATCTTTTCACAGGCAAGAACAGCTCATACCTCAGATTTCATATTGGAATCAGTGGGGGGATAGGAACGTATGAAGGGTGCTGTGATGCTCTGACCAGATCTGCTCTTTGGATCAGAGGCATACAAGCCCCAGTTGCTGGAACTGTTACTAATGGTGAGTAGCTGCCTGCTCACTCAGGATGCCCTTTGCTGGGAACTTCCTCACCCAGAGGTGGCACTCAACCAGTGACTGACTGATGCAGGGACCAAGGCTTGGCCTATTTCCTCAACTGGAAACAATTGTAAGGATCTTTTTCAATTCCTTGTAAGGGTATCTCCAGAAATCCTTCCCCCATAAGTCAATTTTCTCCCAATATACTTGACTTCCCACTTCAGAATCTGTTTGCAGAGAGTCCATGACAACTCCCTTCCTAGGAAAATAAATTAAAAAATAAATAGAAGAAGTAGGAGAAGAAAAAGAAGGAAGAAGAGGAGAGGAGGAGGAAGAGGAGAAGATGAAGAGGAAGGAGAAGAAGAAAAGGAAAAAAGAACCGAAAAGGGCTTAGTTACAGAAAGGAAAAATTAATTTTATCACAAGTAGAAGGTTGGGATCCAGGGCCACTTTAAATAAAATACCATTGGTAGGTAACACTTTGCCAGTTACTGAAGACTTTGATATATATTATCTTATCTGATCCTCACAATAGCCCAATGAGATGTGTTTTATTATTTCCATTCTAAAACTTAATCATATGAGAAAAGTAGACTAAATATTATGATTTATGGAGAGATATTACTACTCAAAGATGACTCCTTTAACCCAACAACTCTGAAATTTTAGATTTATCAGATATCTATATAAGAATTAAGGAAATTTCTGTTAATTTTACTAGTGATTATTACATTGCTTTTCCCACAGCTTCAGAGATGTAGTTTTTATGGGAATTTTTGGGAGATGAAAAGGTGGAGGAAGAGATCAGGAATAAAGACAATTGTAGAAGATAACCCTCTCTCCCCAACCCCCATATCCCATAGACGATACTCTACACACCTTACATCTTCAGTCTCAATCTCCCACTATTCCCCATCTCACACCATGTCCTTTTGCTCAATTTAAATTTCATTCCTCAAACAGGCCCAGATCCTCCACATCTTACATGGGAGTTTTATTTTTTTGTGCCTAGGATGCATGTCATACCTCTTTGTGTGTGGAAAATTCCTATTCACCTTTCAGGATCTATTTTGAATTTATTGGAGTACTCCTTCAATTCCCCAGATAGAATTGATCTCTTATTTCACCACTCCACAGTCCTTATGTTCTCTCTCTGCCCCTCCTCATTCATGCTCTATTAGGGCCCTGAAAACATGGTTCTGTAATTATCTGCTTACATGTCTAAGCCTATCATTAGGCTCTGAAGACAGAACTGCATCTGATTCATCTTTGAGTCCTCAGAGATTTGTTCAGTTTCCTGCAGGTAGCAGGTTCTCAACAAATGTTTACAGACACATTTAAGGACTGAGCTGGGTAAAAAGTTACAGAAAGATTGCATGGAGGCACTCGGAAAGATTAAACTGGGTTTTGAAAGGTAAGTAGGAGTGTTAGGGTGACTTAGATAATTTTTATCAAATAGTTTATCTCACTACCTTTTAATTTACTAATTTTAATAGATTATGTTATAATTAGAAAGTATAATGAGAAGGAAAGAGGGACACGGAACACCAAGTCAGAGAACAGCAGAAGATGCCACTGTCCGTAGGACTATGGAAGTTCCACCTTAAATGCCCATAGTAGGACAGAGCAGTGACTAGTTTACAAGAAATTACCTCATATATTCCATGGTATATATGGACCATATCTTCTTTATCCATTCATCTGTTGAAGGGCACCTCAGCTCTTTCCACAGTTTGACTATTGTAGCCATTGCTGCTATGAACATTGGAGTACATGTGGCCCTTTTTTGTACTGCATCTGCATCTTTGGGGTAAAATACCCAGTAGTGCAATTGCAGGAATATTATGCCTCCATCAGAAAGGATGAATACCCAACTTTTGTATCAACATGGATGGGACTGGAAGAGATTATGCTCAGTGAAATAAGTCAAGCAGAGAGAGTCAATTATCATATGGTTTCACTTACATGTGGAGCATAATGAAAAACATGGAGGACATTGTGAGAAGGAAAGGAAGGGTGAATTGGGGGAAATCGGAGGGGGAGATGAACCATGAAAGACTGTGGATTCTGAGCAACAAACTGAAGGTTTTGGAGGGGAGGGGGGTGTGGGGGGGTGAGCCTAGTGGTGGGTATTGAGGAGGGAACTTATTGCATGGAGCACTGGGTGTGGTACATGAACAATGAATCTTGGAACACTGAAAACATAAAATTAAAAATAAAATAAAATAAAATTCCCAGCTATGAAAAAAAAAGAAATTACCTCATATAAAAGTGATTGTTTAAAAAGTTTTACCATCAATCTGGTTACTTATGATTAAAACCAAAGCAAGAAGTTAGATAGTACAATATTCCAAATTGACTTCAGAGGAAAAAAATGTTTGTGCTCAAAGGAAAGTAAAAAAAAAAATCAAATAGAATCTTTTAGGAAAGAGTTTTAATGGTTTTCTCTTAGAGTCAAAGAAAAAGGAAAAACATTTATCATTAACTCTGAAGAGAAAATTATGCTTTTGATAACTTTTAAAAGCATTTTAAAGTGTTTTATACTGCTAGATTCTACAGACAAAAAGAAGAAACCTCATATTTTAATATATAACACATATGTGCAATTCCTTGTAATATCTGAATAATATGTGCAATGTTTTCTATTCAAATAAATCAACCTGTTTAGAAAAATACCAGCGAAATTCAATAGTTGTGTATTATTATTTTCTCTGGAATCTTTCTTTCAATGTTGCCTGGATAATACTTTGTTTTATGAATATTTCAGTAATCAAATTATTGCTAATTATTCATATTAAAAACAAAAAAGCTAAGTAAAATATGCATTTACTGCATATAAATTAATGGTTTCTAAGTAACATTTAATTTGAAGTTCTAAAATTAAATTACTTACAGAAGGAATATATTCAATAATTAAAGAAACATTTTAAAAATAATTATATTACTCTAGTTCTCTTGAACATAGCATTGACTTATTTCTATAACCTAGGATTTCTCGCTGTGTTTTATCTTTGCCCTGCACAATTTAAGGTTTCCACTATTTATACATGAGCCAAACCAAAAGAAATTAGAAGTTTTCTGCACAACACTGCATAATGATTAAGGCGTGGCAAGCAAAACTACTGACCTTAGAAATAGTACAGGAGACTGGTATAAAACATGTTACCTATAATACTTCATCTTAGCTCTTATTAACCTGACCCACTTTACCTAATCTCTCCCCCCACTGAATCTGAAGAGCTTGGTATGAGTCTACCTCCAACATGCTATGGTTTTTACTAAAAATCACAATGACTCATGAGAACTGAGGCTAGATCATGTACTAATGGATCACGTACTGTTCCACTGACTGTGTAAAATGCAATTTATTTGTCTTTGGGACCTTATTGTAAAACTGTTCCAATATTGTTTTGGCAACTTAACATTAAGCCACTTGTATTTGAAGTGTATAAACTTGTCAAGTTCACCTTGTTTTCTTCCTATAACACTAAAGAACCATACTACACTTGTACTACCTCAAGATCTATGGTCAAATGCTAAATGTGGTGCTGAACCTCTTCCAGATATGTTCTCCATCCTTCACCATGCTCTGTAACCAGGAGGTTAATCTGTACGCTTTGCCTCCTGGTTTCGGCTTGGGTTTGGCCAGTGAAAGGCACCAGTAGCCAATCAAAAGATGGAAGGAAAGAGAGATAGTGGTATTTATTCCCCTGGCTCCCTCTTTGCCAGATGCAGTTAGCAATGGCTACATGTCTATCTACATCCACAGCTCAGGCCTGGTCCTCTGGCCTGGTCTTCCAGCTACAATTCTCTCAGGATTCTCAGGATAAGCACTCCTTTCCCTGTCCAATGCAGATCTCCTATAGATCTCCCATGGTGGTTAGTCTCATTGATTTACCTTAATTCTGGTCACATACTACAAATAGCCTATTCATTAACTGAGCCTAATTACCAGAGTGGAGTGTGCCATTTGTTTCCTTCTAGAGCCTAAGTGATGCAAGTAATAAAGCCGAATACTATTTTGGAAAAAAAGAAACACTTTGTTCTTGCTAAACTGAGTTACCCCTTTTTATATTATTTCAGTTTATTAGGAAAAAACACTTCTTTTGAGAAGAAATTATATTTCTCAAACATAAGGGACATAAATTCTATTTCTCTGGCACCCATCAAGCATCACAATCCCCTGATTCCTAGAAATAGGTATAGTAACGTGCATTTATTAGGCAATCAGCCAATTGGTTTAAACACTGAAATCTAATCTAAACAATATTTATAAGTGATTATTTAATAATCACAACTAACTCAGTAATATCACCTGGGGCAAAAATAATTCTCAGAAAAAAAACTGTATCCTTAATCAAATAGAAAAGAGCATACAGTAATTTCAAACTGAAACAATTTTTTTTTAAAGATTTTTATTTATTTATTTAACTGAGACAGAGAGAGATCACAAGTAGGCCCAGAGGCAGGCAGAGAGAGAGAACAGAAAGCAGAGTCCCTGCTGAGCAGAGAGCCCTATGTGGGGCTTGAGATCATGACATGAGCCGAAGCCAGAGGCTTAACCTACTGAGCCACCCAGATGCCCCAAACAGTTTTGTTTTTTTTTTAAACTCAAAAGCTTTTGAAATTTCTAGGACCACCTTTGGGAATTGTCAACGGAACTGAATAAGGCAACTGCATAGAAAAGAGATCATACTTTTTTAAATTAAATACAAGTCTAGTAACTGCATATGTTTATTAATGGGCAGAAGAATTTAATCTTTACTTGTTTAATGTATAAATTAACTTTACATGTTTTTTTAAGAAAATGTCTTAAGAAACAGGGGGACAGAATTAAAACATAGACTTTTCATCTCCTAAATTTTCATTATCACTACAAAATTACACATGGCCATCTTATAATATTTCATTAATTGCTATAGATAAATTAGAAGGGAAAGGAATATATAAATAAGGCAAATAATGTTATTCTCCAGCAGATTCAAATAAACACTGAACTGATTTTCTTACTCTTACCAACTAAGTTATAAAAATTTCTTTGCACAACTTAAAAACAGAAAATTTGTAGAAATTGAATCTTGCAGAAATTTATTTAACTTTTTATTATGTAAATCGAAGAAGCAGCACACCCACAGCTTTGACAAATGAAGATTAAGTACACTATTTGTGTTGGTTAGTTTAGTCTCTTTCAGAAACCACCATCCTACAAGAAGTGAGAAGAACCCCATTCCAAGTCAAAAGACAAATCCTTTTAAGTCCAGAATAAGTTAATCTACCTGTCAGCAGCCTGTCTCACCAAGGAAACTAAGAAAGGGATCAGCTTAGGCTATCCCAGACTCTGAAAAGAAAGTCAAGGACATACACCATCTGAGACTACAGAGAAAGTCTGTAACCTGCTCTGTGTGTAATCAGTTATACTTAATTATTTTATGGTGAAATACTCAAGCCTCAGCACTTTAGAAATATGATATTCTAGCTTGTATTGTGCCATGAAAATAAAAAATAACAATCAAAATCTTCAGAATGATAAACATTGTCCATTTTGGATCACTAACAAAGGCTTTTCCCTATAAAGTAGATTCTAACTCATACAAAAACAAACAAAACCAAACAAATTTAAAACCCACAATAATTTCCCGAATTAAAAAAAATTTCATAATTTTATAATATAAATTTTAAAGGTAGATAATTAAAACAATGCTGAACTCTGGGAATACTAATGTAGATAAATATTTCAAATATCAAGTTGGAATGGCATTAATCTAAGATAATTTTTTAAAATTCTAATTATGATGCATTGTTCTTTTTTCCCCTCAGTCTGTAATCTTTTTTTTTTTTTTTCTCAATCTGTAATCTTAAAAAGGAAAGTTCTTGGTTAATTTCCTTTCAGAAGTTTGACAGTCAGCAAAATAGTTTTATGGTGACATTTTCAAATAATATTTATTTTTGTATAAAGTAAATGATTTTAAATATAAATTCATTTAAAATAAAATTTAAAACACAGAAAAATATAAAGAAAATAAAAAATCATTTATAATAAGCTGACCAAAGGCAGGTATTAGTTATTTGGTTTTTTAAAAAAAATGATTTTATTTATTTATTTCAGAGAGAGAGAGAGAGAACAAGTGGGAGAGAGGGGCAGAAAGAGAAGCAGGGTCCCAGCTGATGCAGAGTTCGATCCCAGGATCCTGGGATCATAACCTGAGCCAAATGCAGATGTTTAACCTACTGAGCCACCCAGGAGCCCCAAAGACAAGAACTACTACTTAAATTCTGGTGCTGGTTATGCCATTTGATTCCTATCTTATTATTAAACACCATATCATCAGTATTTTTCTATGGGTTAACTGTATTATAATTTAGCTATAGAAGTAGCACCTTAATTTGAACACCTTTTTGATAAAATCTTTACATTTTGAAAATCTCCTTAGGATTGAGTTGTAATACTACAAGAAAAAAATTTAACTTTTTTTTTTTCAGACCAACAACTTTATTGAGGGTTGAGAGCAGAGCTCCCCTTCCTTCCACAGTCCTGAAGGCATGGGACTCACCTTTGGGCACCAACAGCCTATCAGCAGAACACAGGGCCAGGGGTCAGAGGCCAGGACATGTGTGATGGGCACCAGGTCCTCGAGCCGGCAAGCAGGTTGGGGCCTGGGTTTCACTCCCCACACCCACAAGTGAGCAGTGAGCTGAGGCCCCCTGTGTCTCTTGGTGCCAAATCTCACCCTTAGCCACAGCCAAAGACACAGGTGATTTTTAACCAATGCAGAAGAAAATTAACATTTTTAAGATACTTGATATAAGTGGTAAATAATGTTTTTAGAGAAATGCTCCCTGTTATTTAAATATATAATTATTTCTTTGACTTTAGATTTCAAAATTCTTAGAAAAATAAATAAGGGGAGAGCCAAGATGGCAGTGTAGTAGGAGAACCCTAGGCTTACCTCCTCCTCGAACACAGCTAGATGATCATCAAATCATTTTGAATACTTAAGACATTGAACTGAGGGCTGAGAGAACAATCTGCACAACCAGAGGGAAAGAGACTACTTTAGGAAAGTAGGAAGTGGGGCACCTGGGTGCCTCAGTTGGTTAAGCAACTGCCTTCTGCCAGGTCATGATGCCAGGGATGGAGTCATGGGATCGAGTCCCGCATTGGGCTCCCAGCCCCGTGGGGAGTCTGCTTCTCTCTCTGACCTTCGCTCCTCTCATGCCTGACCTTCGCTCCTCTCATGCTCTCACTTTCTCTCTCTCTCTCTCAAAGAAATAAAATAAAAAATCTTTAAAAAAGAAAAGGAAAGTAGGAAGTGCAGAGGAGTGGTTTGGCAGAGAAAGGAGTAGTGGAGGGGAGGGAGCCCTGGTCCGGGAGAAAGGTGAGAGAGTGGAGTGTGCAGGGATAAACAGACTTCCCCGAAGCCATTGGTCTGGGGAAACAAGAGGGGATGAATTTCACGAGTTTTTGCAATCAGCAGGGCTCAAAGACTGGAATTTCAGACCTGAGGATACTGTCCTTCTGGAGCAGAGGCAGGTGAACAACCTCCCCGGGGAAGACTGTGCGAACTAAGAATTGCTTTAAGGGTCCAGGGAGAAACTGTACTTTTTTGGAGCACATCTGTGAAAAGCGGCATTGCCTCTCTGGGGACAAAAGAACCAGGGGTGGGGGGCATTTCCCTCCCCAGCCCCTCAGCATAGGCACAGACACAACTGCTGAGGTTAACTCACCAGGGCACTGGCAGTTTAGCCATATTGTTCCAAATCTAAAGCCCCACCTCTCCGGTGCAAATGCCCTTCTTGGACAAACCTACGTCAGTGGTCAGTGTCGGTGGTGGGAGATCCTTTCCCAGAGGATCAGTACTGGTCCCTGCCACAGGGGTCCTTATAGCTTGTAATTTTAAAAGGCAACAGGCCAGGCAGGCAAGCAACCCAGAGACTGACCCTGTCTGTGAAACTAGTGATACAAGAGGGGAAATTATTTGCTGCTCTGAAAATGCTTCCGTGAGAGCAGCAAGCACAGACTCCTCTCCCAGGGACAAAGGAGCTGGCTGGTGCCATTTCCCTGCCCTACCCCTCAGCATGAACTAACATCAGTAAGCAGCACAGTGCCAACACTGGCTGCCTAACCTGCTTACACCCAGCCTCACCCCGTGCATTCCCTTGGTACTGCTTTTCTAGGGCAAGTGTGCCTCATGATCACCACAGTAGGCCCTTCGCAGAGAAGACAAGTGTGTGTACCACATCTGCTGACCATAGAGTTTTACAGAGCCTCAGCTTTAGTGGAAATGGCTTCAGGTCTCTCTTAGAAAGCAGACCAGAACACACCTAGTTAAAATCCACCACACTCTGGCCAAGGTACAAACACTACCCATGGCAAGCAAGGAGACACTCTGCAGAGGACTGACCTGAAGAGTAGAGCAGGCATAACACAGCAGCAGAGTACACACAGCACACACCAGAAACCACTTCTTGAGGTGCCAAGCCCTGGACATTATATGACTTCTTCTTCATAAAGTCCTTATTCTCAGGAGCAGGAAACATAACAGGCTTTCCTAATACAGAGAATAAGACAGAGACCTAGACAAAATGCAAGATGGAGGAATTCATCCCAAAAGAAAGAATAAGAAAAGGTCAAGGCAAGGGATCTAATTAAAACAGATATAAGTAATATGTCTGATTCAGAATTCAAAGTAGTAATCATAAAGATACTAGCTGGGCTTGAAAAAAAGCATAGAAGACATCAGGGAGATGCTTACCACAGAGACAAAGGAGCTAAAAACCAATCAGGCTGAAATGCAAAATGTAATTACCAAAATTCAAAACTGACTGGAGGTAATGACCACAAGGATGGAAGAAGTGAAGGAATGAAAAAGTGATATAGAAGATAGAATTATGGAAAATAATAAAGCTGAACAAGAAGTAAAAAAAAAATCTTGGATTATGGAAGTAGATTTAGGGATACAGACTATATCCCCGTCTTTAAAAATGTCATTGTCATTATTCTAGTTATCCTGCCTTTCAACCTCATTGACTCTTATCACTCTGTTATATCTAAGCTCCAAAGTCCTGGTAAGTATGCATCTTATGTGTACTCTCTCCAGTCCAATCCATATCACTACAAGACTAAATCTCCCTTTAAAAAGAAATGTATACATACATACATACATACATAAGTACATACAAATTGAAAGCACAGTGAGATACCAGTATAGACCCCCTGAAAAAGACAAAATGGTATATCAATTTATATAGTTTAATGATGTAGAGAAGTCAAAACTCTCATACAATGTTGGTGGAAGTATACATTGATACAATTTGTTTGGAAGTCAGTTTGCAGTATATACTAAAATTTTAACATATGCATACCCAGCAACTTCACTCCTAAGAATATCCCAAAGGGCAGGGAATGTTTTCCCAAATATCACACTCTTTTTTCTCTGAGATAATAGATAGATAGAGAGAGAGAGAGAGAGAGAGAGAGAGAGAGAGAGAGAAAGAAATAGTTGCTTTTAACTAGACTGCCAAAAGAAGAAACATACTTATTTCTTCAACATACTCACGACTATAATATAATTAATAAAATATTACAGTTAGGGTCAACTCTATAAACTGTATCAAATATGCAACAATATGTTTTATTTTCGCAATAAAGACATTAAATAATTGTCTATTTTATTGCCCTTCTGCACTTCCTGCAGGCTTTCTGACAACCATTTAAGCCATTATAACTACATTCTTTGTGCTCACCCATTCTTTATTTTCTTTCTTTTGTCAGTTTTTTTTTTCCGTCTTAATTTCTTCATCTATTTACCAGTTGTTTTGTCTAATTTCCATATACACCATCACAATCTATTTGTACATTAAGGTAGAATACAAATAAGGTTAAAGTAGCTTTTTATTTTTGTTGGAAATTTTTAAAATAATTTAAAAGGTAAGGTCAGATTCAGAGAAAAACTAACAAAGTAAATGTTA
Source organism: Procyon lotor (assembly GCA_028646535.1). Taxonomy (NCBI): domain Eukaryota; kingdom Metazoa; phylum Chordata; class Mammalia; order Carnivora; family Procyonidae; genus Procyon; species Procyon lotor. The sequence goes on from CM053608.1 coordinate 51,175,965, forward strand.
TACACTAAGCAAAAATTTTATTTCTACTCTGAATAGATGAAAAACTTGTTTTTTATGGATTTTTTAAAAATAAGATTCAGTTTTTGTCATCATTTTTAGTATCCGAGCTTCTATTTTATTGATATGAATATAAGAATTATTCATATAAGGTCTTCCATCATTTAGTCTTGACTCTAATCCTCATAAAATAAGGTGAATGAATATATAGAAGATTGGTGCCCCAGAGGCAAATGCTTATAAATAACCTACTTATTTGTCCTTTTTATTTTTAATGTGAAGCAAAAAGCATCTTTCAAAGCTAGAATACAATATCAAATAATTTTCACTGTCATAATATACTTATTCATTAGTTTGAACTACATGTGTTGAAAGTAAGTTGAACAATGTTACACATATCATTTCCCCTAACTGTGACAGGAAATCAAGTAACATATGCTTTATTGTGGTGGGATAATCCAGGATAATTTTTTCTGTCAACACATCCACAGAAAAGAATGGATTGCAGTTATAGTACTTATTCTGACTGCTTTTGTTTGTAATGAATCATTTTGAAAGTGTCATGACGTGCGTCACGACGTTTTGTTCTGTCAGATAATTAATCTGTACTTTTCCTTAATGTTCATTGTAACTCTATGAGTCATGTTATAGCTAATAAAAGACACCCTGTAACAAAAAGCACAGAAAGTGTGAAGACATGTGGTGACCACATGTTGAAGTTAAGTCCAGACATTCACCAGGTTTCCTTCATGTCTCCTCTGTACACCGGGGACCATGCTGGTGCTATGGGAGAAAACTGAAAGAGAAGCAACTGTCTCTGTTCTTGAGGAGCCAACAGCCCAGGTAAAGAATAATCAATTACAGAACAATGAGAAAGTTCTCTAAGGGTTACTTATTGTGGTACTCTGGACCAAAGACTGACTAACTTGGAGGATGTGAGAATTCACTGGAGGTGAGTTAGGTCCTATGAGCTGGTCCTACAGGATTGACTCCATTACTTAGAATAGGTCCTCTCTTGGTAAGAAAGGAACAGATATTCCAACTAAAGGAAAGGCAAGATGGACTCCCCAAAACATCGGATCTCCAGATAAAAGGTTATTTTGTTTTGACAACAAATATCCCAGGAAGGATTATACTCTTTTCAGTTTGTAAATCGAATAATGGCATCAGGGCACTCCAGTAATTCTGCATTTATTTGGATTGGTGAAACATTCTAAAAGAATTTATCTCCTGCCAGAAAACTGAATTTATTATTAAAGCCATTAAGGCGAAGCATTTAAGCAGAACACTTGCAAAGTGTGTTTGTCAGGGCACTCTGAAAGCTGCTAAAGGGCCTTTTTCTCACTTTGAAACAATCCAATTAAAGGCTACAGAGTTAGATCCTATGGAAGGAATAAAATACTTCTTTTTGCTCCAAATTTTTTTTTTCCCATAGTGGTATTTCAAGTCCATTTATGTCAGATGCAGTGTGGTCTTACTCTTCAACTGTGTGATTTAGTTTGACTTAAGAGTAAGATGAAGGTGAATGAGAGTGAGGGGAAGAGAAGGTATCCCTAGTAACATTTCGTTTACTTTTTTTTTTTTTTAAGATTTATTTATTTATTTGCCAGAGAGAGATCACAAGTAGGCAGAGAGGCAGGCAGAGGGAGAAGCAAGCTCCCCGCTGAGCAGAGAGCCCAATGCGGGGCTCTATCCCAGGACCCTGAGATCATGACTTGAGCCGAAGGCAGAGACTTTAACCCACTGAGCCACCCAGATGCCCTGTTTGTTTGTTTTTTTAACTTAGGTTGATTTTTTTTTTTTTTTAAGTAGCAGATGTTAGTAAGAGTAAGTTTTTAGTAATCACCCATGGTTTGTGTTCAGATCTGGTTACCTTCAAATCCTCAGCATATCATGCCGGTAATATCTCATCCACTGACATTTCAGTAATGGCTGCAAAAAAATATGTATGCTAGTGAAGTTGGAGATCACTAGTATAATAAATGCCTAGCTTATTTACCCAATACCGTGTACTCAGAAAGTTCCTTTATTGTTCTTAAATGTAAAGTTATCCTTAAATTCTAAAAATCAGAATATGCATGGTGATAAATGTTTAATGAACAGCTTTTACATATGTTTACAAAGAGAACATCCCCAAGTCTAATAAATTGTGTCCTCTTCTTGGGGATCCTTACGTAGTTAATACTTATACACATGGGGTTACTCCGACCAACACATTACCTGCCATCTGCCACAATACTGTTTACTGATTGAAACTTGAAATGCTCCTACCTGTTTTTTCTTATCAGCTCCAGCATTTTCTTGTACCACTGTGTCCCTCATTCAGTCTCACTGCTTTCTGCTCTGTCTCTTGAAAACATGAAAATATTCCCACCTCAGAACACCTATACTTGCTGTTTCCTCTGCTGGAATAGTTTTCCATCAGATTGGTATCTCTCTCTCTTCCTCTCTGTCTCTCTCTCCCTCTCTCTCTGTGTTTGTGTGCATGGGGGGTGAGGAGGGGAATTTGGGTGTTAAGCAGCTCCTCTTGGAAGAGAGTTGCCACACAGAAAAAAGTATTCTAGTCAACATCCCAAGCAAAGGTTTCATCCAACAGCCAGAATCAAGTGTCAGACATAAGAGCAAGCCTCCTGATGATTCTAGTTCCTAGCCTTTGAGCCACTCTATAGAGCTGATACCAACAGAAGCAGAAGTAAGCCACTACCCTAATACCTGCCCAAATGTCAGCAAAATATACATTGTAATTATTTTAAGCCATAAAGATTTGGAGTAATTTGTTACACAGACATAGTAATTAGAACAAAGTTTTGGTACACACATTGTACAGTACATACACAGTTTTTAATTGCACAAGAAATATATTATTGTTTTCATGCTTTCCCAAACAATGTCATTTTGTCTGGTCAATACTCATTTATTCACATATCTTCCCTTTCCGGTGTTCTTCATTCTTTTTTGCAGCCCTATTCTTCCACCTGTGATCATTTCCTTTGCTTAAAGTATACCCTTGAGTGTATCTTTAGTTTGATTCTACTGGTGACAATTTTTTTCCACTTTTTTTTGAAGATGTCTTAATAATTGCCTTAAATTTTGAAATATATTTTCACTGAGTATAGAATTATGAATTGGACATTATTTTCCTTTGGCACTTTGAAGAGATCATTCTTTTGTCAGACTATTGCTCTACAGAAGATAATAAGCCTTTTTTTTTCTCTAACTGCTTATATATTTCTTCTTCATCTTTGGGTTTCAGAGGTTTAATTATGCTGTCCCTATGTATGGTTTTCTTTGTATTCATCCTGCCTGGAATTAGTAGAGGCTTCCCAAATGTGGTTTAAATCTTTCTTAACCATTATCTCTTTAAATGTAATTTCTGTCATTCTGGGACTATAATTATATACATTTTGGAACTTTCCACCCTAAACCATATAACATGTATTTTTGTGTATGTGTTTTCCATTCTTTTACCTCTCTGTGCTTCAGTCTGGATATTTTCTTCTGACCTATATTCCAGTTCACCAATTCTCTCTTCAGTTTTGATTAATCTGGTGATAAACTATTTATTCAATTATTAATTTGTTGTCTTTTCAGTTCTAGAAATTCTATCTATTCTTTTTCTTATACTTTCCACTTCTCTATCTAAATATCTTCATATTTAACTTATAA
>CM053608.1:51180127-51208801 GCA_028646535.1 Procyon lotor
AAAAATTTAAATTTAATGCCTGTGGTTTGGAAATGTGGCCTTTGCTCTACCAGTTGTTTCCTACTGCCTGGTATTTTATATCAAGCATGAATCACTCAATTACACTGCATGCCTGGCCTCTACAGGCATTTCAGACTGAAACATCAAGTTTAGAATATATATATATTCAGGTTTTTAAAATAAGTAAAATTATCCTTAAAAAATTATATGTATCAAATTAGTTTGCAGAATCGTCAAGGAACTTAAATAATGATCATTATAATTTTTATTTTAAAGTAAATATTCCACATATTCAATCACTCAGATTCAATCAAGAGCTAAAAGCTCACAATCTAGAGTTAGAAAAAGTCAGAATGCTTGGGTTCCACTTCATGTTATTCTGTTGGATTGACCCAAATCTCCTATCCCAATTACACCAGTTATATATTTTTATAATGTTCAATTTATCTGTAAAATAAGAATAACAACCACAACACCTCACTGGCATAGTGGTATACAAGAAACATTTGTGCTCAGAAGTCTATGGGTTGGCTGGGTGATTTTGCTGATTTGAGTCAGGCTCAATGAAGCTCAACCATGTGTCTGCTGGAGGTCAAGTGGGGATAGGCTGGTTTAAGATAATCTTAGTTAAGACACTGGTGTCTCACATTCCAGCAGACTAACCTATGGTAGCAGCTCCCAAAAGAGAGAACAAAAGAGCACAAGACTTCAAGATCTAGGCTCAGAGCTGGCACACAATCGCATCATGAAGTTGGCGGAAATAAGCCTCAAGGTTAGGCTAGTCTCACGGGGTGGGGAAGAGACACCATCCTTTGGTGTCAAGTCACATCTGAGAAATCATATCACAGAGACGAGTAGAAAATTGAGACCATTTTAAAAATCAATTTACTTTAGTAGCATTTTTAAATCTTTTTTAAAATATACCATTAGATCCTCAGAAATAATTAATGCCCTCAGACGATTTCTTAGGAATGCTTTCACATTTAATGTTGCTTTGGGGTCTGAGAGTTCATGTTCTAAGAATACATTTGAGATTTATAATTTTGAACATCACATAATACAAAGACTAAAGAGGCTAAGAAAAACAAAATAATTTAAATTTAGTGAAAGAACTAGAAATATGTATTTTCACAGCTACCATTCTGACTATCCTTAAACCTTGTGGGTTTTTTTTTTCTTTTGTTTTTCTTTTGTTGTTAAGGCTATCTCTTATCTGGAATATAATAATAATTTCTAAGCTTCCCCTGCTTCCAGTCTGGAAACCCTCCAGCACACCTTGCTCACAAACTGCCAAAATGACCCTTTAAAAAATATGTAGTCATATAACTCCACTCTGTGAAATCCTTCAATAATTTTCCTATTCCCTCAGGATAGGTCCAAATCCTTGGTTTAGCACCATACATGCACACACACCACACACCCACAGAAACATGCTGTCTTCCCATTTCTAACTTCATCTCCTCTTACCTTCACACACTCCTTATGTTCTAACTGCACCTCAACATTCTAAGAATGTAATGTGTTGTTTCATATCTTCGAGTCTTTGAAATCCTAGTTGTGTATGAAGTTGATGAAAATTTAAAAGATAACTAAGTTGTAGAAAAACATACTTAAATACACTATGGTAAGAGTCTAAATCATTGCCAACTTTCTGGAAAATATCTAAATCTTTATTTTATATTAAAATATAAGATATTTCTATGTTAAGGGGAAAAGTATATTAAACCTTCCTTAAATTTCCCTCTTCAATTTCTATTCCAAAGTTGAATATTAGAATAAGAATGAGAGGGGCACCTGGGTGGCTCAGTTTTTAAGCTGTCCACCTTTGGGCTCAGGTCATGATCCCAGGGTTCTGGGATTGAGCCCACATTGGGCTCCCTGCTCAGCAGGAAGCCTGCTTCTCCCTCTCCCACTCTCCCTGCTCATGTTCCCTCTCTCACTGTCTCTCTCTCTCTCTCTGTCAAATAAATAAATAAAATGTTTAAAAAAAAGAATAAGAATGAGAAGCAGGAAGTGAAATTTAACTGAAATTAACTAGCAAGAAACACTGCTACATAAGTGAGATTCTAAGTAATTAATATGTATCATATAGCCTAAAAATCCAAAAATACACATATTTATAACCATTGAAATTTAAAGTCTTTTTCCTAAGAGTGAAGCTTTTCTTTCAGCATTTCTTCTAAGTCTCAGAACATATATTAAAAGAAAACTAAAAGCTTGTAACCTATATGAGAAAGAATTGGCTCAAAAAGGCAAGCTATTACTAGAGATGGCCTTCGAGCAATCCTGTACCTCTTTGGGCCCTCATTAAAGTTTATTTTTTGTAAGATACACATTGAAGGTCAGTCTGTTATACTGAGTAAATTGAATGTGAATGCTCCTTTGAGTTTGGTTGTGAGGAAGACCTGGACCACTCCCAACAATGAAATAAGCTCACTATTTTTTGAAAGTGAAAAGAATGCTGCTAGCATCTTAGTGAAGTTTGCAGTTTTGCTATGAGTCCCTTCTGATGGGTCAGGTGGACAGCACAAGTTGAAAAAGGGTAAGGGATAAACAGATGATGGACCAATATGACCAGAGGGAGAGGCAGTGAGGCATATGCTGACCTCCTGGCTTGTGCATACAAATCTGTGTGTCGTCAGCTAAATGGGGGGGAAAAGAGCTGACTCTGCCTGCTTTTTGAAAATGACCCCACACATTCTCATTCACCCACCTCATGGGCTGACCTACTTACCAATCCTTAAAGCGTCTCTTAAATGAAACCTTTGGATGATGCACTAACATAAACCACTTTTAAGCAAGGTTTATGTAAAGTACATACTCCAAAGTTTATCCCAAGCAAATAGAAACAAATTGCAGATCAGCAACTAGCATTGATTTTATTCTGTTTTCCTAGTCTTATTAAGCACTTTTCATAAATATAACTAAATAATTCGGGGCGCCTGGGTGGCTCAGTGGGTTAAAGCCTCTCTGCCTTCGGCTCAGGTCATGATCTCAGGATCCTGGGATCAAGCCCCACATCGGGTTCTCTGCTCAGCAGGGAGCCTGCTTCCTCCTCTCTCTCTCTCTCTCTCTGCCTACTTGTGATCTCCGTCAAATAAATAAAATCCTAAAATAATAATAATAATAGTAATAATAATAATAATAATTCATGTCAAGCATACAAACAAATACAATTTGGCTATGAAGTATAGGCATTTGAGACAGATACTTACCAACAAATAACTAATTTTTTACTATTAGAGTTGAGAAGTAGAAGTTAGCCCAGGAACTAAATGTAAGTAGCAAATTCCTTAAACTAGAACCTAACTTCAGATGCCCGCAAAGAAAATCATATACCTATTAAATGGCAAAGTGTTAGTAGTAGTTTTATAAAGGGAAATCAAAAGAGGGAAACAAAACTCCTTTCTACTCTCAGAAAAATGTACCAGCACATACAGACATTGACCTACAATAGCATGAATTTTAATAAATCACAGAATGGTGTTTTAGGGGAAAAAAGTAAAATCTATTTTTTCCATGTACATTTTATTATCATTTCTATTTTTTTTGAATAAAATAGATTGTTTCAATTTAGTACAATTTAGGGGTCATATGATTTTTTTTTTTAACTAGGAGGATAATCTATTATGTATCTTAACTGGAATTGAAAACAGAGCCATTCCTAAAGCTTTAACAAATACTCCATATTAGCTAGCCCAATGCAGATGACCTCAGCTTACCTAATTTGGCTGCAGGGCATTTTTCCCCATTTCTGAATTAGAGACTGTGTCTTTATCTCATATAAGGAAAAATAATGTCATTTAAAAACTATTTGAACAGGATAAAAGCTTATAAACTAAAGTAGGAAAATATGTTCTTCTAGATACAATGTTTATTATTTTCAATAATTTAACACAAATATAGGACTCTACTATTTCCCAGTGTGGTAGGCAGAATTCTAAAATGACCCCCAAGATTCCCACACCCTAGTGCATAAACACCCTGTACATCCCCCTTGAGTGGGAATGGACCTATTAATATGATAGGATATCACTCCTGTAACTAGGTTATGCTATTTGGAAAAAAGTGAAGGGATTTTGCATATGTTAACTAAGCCCAATGGATTACTTTAAGTTCATCCTAGGTGGGTCTGACCTAGTAAGGTAAGGCTTTTATTTTTAAAAAGGAGAGTCTAGAAATCAGAAACAGTAGAAATGAGGGTTCGTGGGTGGCTCAGCTGGTTAAGCGTCTGCTTTCAGCTCAGGTCATGATCTCAGGGTCCTGGGATTGGGTCCCACATCGGGCTCCCTGCTCCATGGGGAGCCTGCTTCTCCCTCTCCCTCTGCTGCTCTCTCTCTGTCAAATAAATAAAATCTTAAAAAAACAAAAACAAAACACAAAACAACAACAACAAAAAACAGGAGAAATGATAGGAGTTCTTCAGCCATTATGTGAACTCCATGTGGAGAGAGACAGTCTCTGGGAGCTGAATTCCACTGTCCTACAACTGCAAGGAACTGAATTCTGCCTGCAACCTGAATGAACTTTGAATGGTACTCCAAACCTGACATGAGATTATAGCCCCAGCTAACACCTTGATTTTAACTGAGTGACCTAAACAAAGCTATTTCATACCTGGACTCTTAACTGTGAAACTGTGAAATAACACGTAAATTGTTTTAGGTCGGGGCACCTGGGTGGCTCAGTGGGTTAAAACCTCTGCCTTTGGCTCAAGTCATGATTCCAGGGTCCTGGGATCGAGCCCCATGTCGGGCTCTCTGCTCAGCCTACTTCCCCCACTTCCTCTGCTTGCCTCTCCGCCTAATTGTGATCTCTCTCTCTCTCTGTCAAACAAATAAATAAAGTCTTTAATAAACAAACAAACAAACAAATAAACAAATAAATAAATAAATTGTTTTAGGTCACTAAGTTTATAAGTAAGGTATTATGGAGCATTAAAAACTAATGCAACCAATAAGCTATTGGTAAGGTTTTGTGGTATATTCTTAAGTAGAAAGGACATTAAAAGTCATCTAGTCCAACTTTTCATCCAAGTAAATACATATATACTTTCCTGATTAGAGAAATTAATTAACCTCTTCTCATTTCTTTTTTTTTTTTAAGATTTTATTTATTTATTTGACAGAGAGGACAGAGATCACAAGCAGGCAGAAAGAAAGGCAGGCAGAGAGAGGGGGGAAGAAGGCTCCCCACTGAGCAGAGAGCCCAATGTGGGGCTCGATCCCAGGACCCTGGGATCATGACCCAAGCCTAAGGCAGAGGCTTAACCCACTGAGCCACCCAAGTGCCCCAACCTCTCCTCATTTCTTTCACTACATCCTTTATAATACATTGAAGAAATGAGTGTAGCTTCTAGAAACTGATCTCATAATCTATTCATTTCCTCGGACACTTCACATGCTTACCTATATGGCTATAACCAACATGGGCAGAAATCATTATGATGCTGCAAAGTGGTCCACTTAGCAATACACAGGGCTACATGGTGCTTAGTTAAAATTAACTGGTCCAAAAATAGGTTTGAAATTTAGCCATCTAAATTAGCTCATTAGGATGTGAACCACTGACCAGGATCAAAAAACTGAATGTGGACACATTCTAGACAGTCAATTCTAAGTGGAAGAGAATTTATAAATTCATATAACTTTGAAATGGGATTCTGAAGATTTAGATACAGATTCTATCTCCAAGACTAATTCATCATGTCATTTTACTCAAGGCCTGAATTTCCATACACAATTTGTGAAGTTATGTTAATTATTAGAGAAACTCTCTAATGGCCCTTCTAGTACAAATGTTCTAAGATTATGTTGCTTCATTCCTTTAAGTAGGGCTGAGCCTGCATCAGTTTAGATGATTGCTTTGGTCTACCACCTAAAAATTGTTTTTATTTTCTCTAAATGAAGAATAGCAATAATGAATACTACTCACGGATATAGCATAGTAGAATCTTTGGCATCTATCCAACTAGTTCACAGTAGAAAGAAAAGATGGAAGGATATGAAGGAGAGTGACAGAAGGCATTAACATGAGAGAAAGAAAACAGGATAAAAAGTAGATAGGCTGTAGAAAGAAATTATAAATGTTATAAGCATTGATTACCAATTTCCCTAACCTCCTCTCTTTCCAGAAAAGGAATTCCAGAGATGAAATTATTCAAGAATTCCATATAAAAAGGTCTTTATGTAGATCCCAGAATCTAAAAGAACAAACAAATAAGCAAGCAAAAATTAGGAACCAGCCTCTAGCCTGCCTTTAATATGAATTCAGAATACCCTAGAAACAACAACAGGATACATTGAATCTTAAAGGCATCTCATATTTCCCTTACAAAACTCTATGCATATTAAAGAAGATGTAATCTCTGGGAGGTGCCCTGAAATCATGATAACACTAAGATTCTACAAGATGGAGTAAATGTTTAATAATGTTCTGCATTATCTAGAACCTTGTTGCATAAAATATTAGTTCCCATTAAGTGCTTTTCAAATCCTACTAGGAACACTGTATGGTCTAATAAGAGATTTTTAAATAATATCACCCAGGAAAGAATAATTCAACCATCTGTTCCTTTTAAACATCAGTAAGTACATATTTAAAAATCTTGAATTGGCAGTGAATGCCTAAGGGGGCATATGATAACTATAATGTCCCTTAAAGAAATCTTACCCAGGAGCTTCATGGATCTAGAGTATGTGAATCAAAAACACACTATCCGGATCTTTCACAGGCATTCATTTCAAATGAACTGGTAACTAAAAGGGAAACAAATGTATTCTTATTAACAAATGTTTCCCGGGGTGTCTGGGTGGCTCAGTGGGTTAAAGCCTCTGCCTTCATCTCGGGCCATGATCTCAGGGTCCTGGGATCGAGCCCCGCATCGGGCTCTCTGCTCAGCAGGGAGACTGCTTCCCTTTTTCTCTCTGCCTGCCTCTCTGCCTACTTGTGATCTCCGTCCTCTCTGTCAAATAAGTAAATAAAATCTTAAAAACAACAACAACAACAACAAATGTTTCCATACCAAGTCCATGGAAGACATGATTCATACAATCTACATCTGTAGGATTCTTGTTAGGATAAAGAATTGGCAAAGGGGGAGTTTAGGCATAAATATCAACAATATTATGAAGAACTAAGACAAAAAATTTTGAACTTACCAAAATTGTAATTTTGATACTCAAAAACATAATTCAATAGGAGGAAAGCTGTTATTTCCATCAGATTTCACCTAGCTTTCCATAGAAGATAAAAGTAAATGCTTTATTGAGAAACTCTTTTGTGGAAGAAAGTGCTAAATCTCCAATTACATCTCAGAAAGAAAAAAAAATCTCAACAGTCACTCATCATAGAAAATGACACATATTTTGAGATCAAGAGTCAGCCACCTGCCTGGTACATAGTGAAAGAAAGATTAAAAAAAACTATCCCATAGTCTGTGATAAGTTTGATAAGAAAAATGATAGAGGAGATTAATACATAGCATAGCTGCATGCACATAGTTAAAATTAATGGCCTTCAGAGTTCTTTTCTGACTTTACCATGAGTGTCAAAAAAAAAAGTCCTTTTGAAATTTCCAAGGTTTCATGTTGCATGGGGGTCACAAGGTAAAAATCAATTATTAAACAGTTTTGCAAGCTGTTTTTAATTTTTGTATGGTAAAAATTACATGTACCTGTGCATACACATATATGTGTGTAAGCATATGTAATTTTCTACAAAATGCTTATACCTTCCATATCCCCAGTCTTTTAATCTTCATGGTATTAAGCTTTGAATAACATCATAACTAATAATTCAGAGTTCTACCTGTGAAATATTTCCTTCTCAGATAGAGACATAGAAACCCAATGCCAAAGAAAGATAAACCACAGGCAAACTAGAGGATAGAAAACTATTTCGAAAGCAAAAGTTAAAGTGCCATACAGGACAAGACAGCAGAGTAGGAGGAATTTAAGCTCACCCTGTCCCACTGATACAACTAGATAACAGCCACATCAGTGTAAATAACCCAGAAAATGACCTGAAGACTGGCAGGATAAACTCTCCACAGCTTAATATAGAGAAGAGACCACATCAAAGAGGGTAGAAAGGGTGAAGACACAGTTAGGAGCTAAAGGGACTGCAGGACTGTCCCCGATAGGGAGGGAATATGTGGGCATAGAAAAGAAAAAGAAACCGACTCACACCAGGGAACACACACAGGGGAGATGAGTCCCCATAACATTTGGCTTTGACAACCAGAGGGAGGGGCAATATTTTACAAGTTCTTACAATCAGCAGGGCTTAAAACCTGGAACTTTAAAAATCAGCCAGCTGGTGGGAAAGCTGGGAGGGTGAGAGTAAACTGAATTCCCCCCATCCCCTTAAAGAGACAGCACAAAAACAGCCCCTTGAAATATAACATAGAAGCAGCAGTTTGAAAAATACCTAGAGTATATAGGAGGGAGATCTGCTTACTTATCTCAGAATGTGTGCTGGAGTGGCAGGGATCACTGGGAGACTTTTTGAGAAACAAAGGAGCTGGTGGGCACCATTTCCCTCCCCTGCTCCCCAACATAAACACATAGACACCTGTGGGTAGCAGTAGCACCAATACTCCCTACCTTACTTGGTAATAGCATACCCTACCCTCATGTTCCCCTATGGATATATCCCCTCCAGTAAGGCCTCCACTCCAAATCCTTTCTCATAGCAAACTTGCACAAACCTTGCTAATATCACACATTGCCTATGTGCTTCTGCAGATTCTCCAGCTCCATCCAATGTGCCTACATTCCAGCAGATACAGGTCCCCTCCCCCTAGCACAATGCTGGCACTGCATGCTCAGCCCCACATTCTCTTGTCATCTCTGCATCTCTGGAAAACACCTGTTCTGACTCAACTTAAGCTCAATGTAGTCCCAGACTGGCCCATTAACAACACAGGGACCAAACCCTTCCCACAACAAGCAAAAGAGCCATTGCAGATGATTGGACTGAAGGCAAATGTAGCTCAATCAGAACTGTAGGGGACATACAACATACGTGGGAGATATCCCTGAAGCACCAGATTCTGGTGAACAAGGGACACTGCATTGCAGGGCACTATGGGACCCATTCTTCATAAGGCCACCCTGTTCTTTTTCTTTTCTTTTTTTTAAGATTTCATTTAGTTATTTGAGAGAAAGGGACAAGCAAGCAGGGGAAGTAGCAGAGAGAGAAGCAGCCTCCCCAATGAGCAGGGAGCCCACCGTGGGGTTTAATCCCAGGACCTTGGAATTGTGACATGAGCCAAAGTCAGCCGCCTGACCTACTGAGTCACCCAGGTGCCCCCATAAGGCTACTTTTGCAAGAGTAGGAAACATAGCTGACTTTTCTAACACTTAGAAACAGATGCAGAGAGTTAGACAAAATGAAGAGACAGGGGAGTATGTCCCAAGTGAAAGAACAGAACAAAAATCACAAAAAAACTTAAAACAGAGATAAGTAATATGCCTGATTGAGAATTTAAAGTAATGGTTATCACTATACTCACTGGACTTGAGAAAAGAATGAAAGACCTCAATGAGACCCTCAACAAAAAGATAAAAACATAAACAAAACAAAACAAAAAAAAACCTGGGGAACCTGGATGGCACAGTCAGTTAAGTGTCTGACTCTTGGTTTCAGCTCAGGTCATGATCTCAGGGTCCTGGGATTGAGCTCCACATCAGGCTCCACACTTAATATGGAATCTGCTTGGATTCTCTCTTCCTCTCCTTCTGTCCCTCCCCACTGTGCTAGTTTTCTCTTTAAAAACAAACAAACAAACAAACAGAACCAATCAAAGATGAAAAACTCAATAACTGAAATTAGAAATACACTAGATGGAATAAATAGTACACTAGAGGAAGCAGAACTGCTCAGTGACTTGGTGGACAGAGTAAATGCTGCCTACTGTGGACTCATTTCAGACTTAAAGACACATGCTGATTGAAAATGAAGGGATGGAAAAGCATTTTATCATGCAAATGGAAGTGAAAAGAAAGCACAGGTAGCAATACTTACATTGGACAAAACAGACTTTAAAAGAAAAACTGTAACAAGAGACAGGGACATTATATAATCATAAAAGGAATAATCCAGTAAGAAGATATAACAATATTAAATATTTATGCACCCAAATGGAAGTACCCAAATACATAAAACAGCTAATAACAAGCATAAAGGAAGTAATCAATAGCAATACAATAATAGTAGGTGGGCTTTAACACCCCACTTACACTGACGAACAAATCATTCAAATAGAAAACCAACAAGGAAACAGTGACTTTTTATGATACACTGTACCAGATGGATCTAAAAGATACATTCAGAACATTCTATTCTAAACCAGCAGAATACACATTCTTCTTGAGTGCAAATGGAACAATCTCTAGAACAGATCACATATTAAGCCACAAAACAAGACTCAACAGATTAAAAGAGATGAAAGTCATACCATGAATCTTTTCTGACCACAATGCTTTGAAACTAGAAATCGACCACAAGAAAAAAATCTGGAAAAAATACAAGTACATGGAAATTAAATAAATAACATGCCACTAAACAATGAATGGGTCAACCAAGAAATAAAGAGGAAACAAAAAAATACATGAATACAAATCAAAATAAAAACAGCAGTCCAAAATCTTTGGGATGCAGCAAAAGCTGTTCTATAAGGGAAGTTTATACCAACACAGGCCTACCTCAAGAAGCAAGACAAATCTCAAATGAAAACTTAGCTTTACACCTAAAGGAGCTAGAAAAAGTAGAACAACAAAACCTAAAATCAGTAGAAGGAAGGAAATAATTAAGATTAGAACAGAAATAATGAAATAGAAACTAAAAAACAATAGAACAGGTCAATGAAACCAGGAGCTGGTTATTAGAAAAGATCAACAAAATTGATAAACCTTTAGCCAGACTCGTTTAAAAAAAAAAAAAAAAAAACAGAGAAAGAGAAAGAGAGAGGAGGAAGAGGACTCAAATAAACAAAATCAGAAATGAAACAAGAGACATAATCTACACCATAGAAATACAAACAATTTTAAGAGAATATTATGAAAAATTATATGCCAACAAAACTGGACAATCCAGAAGAAATGAAGAAATTCCTAGAAACATATAATCTCCCAAAACTGAATCAGAAGGAAAAGAAAATTTGAAAGATCAATTACCAGCAATGAAATTGAATGAGCAATCAAAAACTCTCATGAGGGGCACCTAGGTGGCTCAGTGGGTTAAAGCCTCTGCCTTGGCTCAGGTTATGATCTCAGGGTCTGGGATTGAGCCCCACGTCGGGGCTCTCTGCTCGGCGGGGAGCCTTCTTCCCACACCCCGCTGCCTGCCTCTCTGCCTGCTTGTGATCTCTCTCTCTCTGTCAAATAAATAAATAAAATCTTTAAAAAAAAAAAAAACAAACTCTCATGAGACAGACAAAAGTCCAAGACCAGATGGCTTCACAGGTAAATTCTACCACTTTAAGAAGAGTATCAATCAACATGATCTATCACATGAACAAAAGAAAGGTTAAAAACTATGTGATCGTTTTGATAGAGAAAAAACATTTGACAAAGTACAGCATCCATTCATGATAAAATCCCTCAACAAAGTAGGTTTAGAGAGAACATACCTCAACATAAGAAAAGCCATATATGAAAACCCACAGCTAACACAATACTCAACTGGAAAAAAACTGAAAGATTAGGAACAAGCTAGGATTAGGAACAACCAACGAATTCAGTTGGTTAAGCATCTGCCTTTGGCTCAGGTCATGATCCCAGGATGCTGGGATCGACCCCTGTGTCAGGCTCCCTGCTCAGCCCCAAGGAGCCTGCTGCTCCCTCTCCCTCTGCCACTCTCCTTGCTTGTGCTCTCTCTCTCTCTTTTTATCTCTCTCAAATATATAAGTAAAAAATATTTATTTTTTATTTTTATTTTTCATTTTTTATTATGTTCTAACCTCTTTGACATTGGCCACAGTGACCTCTTTCAAGACAGGTCTCTAAAGACAAGGGAAACAAAAGCAAAAATGAACTTTGGAAATTAAGATAAAAAGCCTTTGCACAACAAAGGAAACAGTCAACAAAACTAAGAGGCAACACATGGAATGGGAGAAGGTATTTGCAAATAACATTACAGATCTAGGACTGGTATTGGAGATCTATAAAGAACTTCTCAAACTCAACACCCAAAAAATAAATAATCCAGTCAATAAATGGGCAGAAGTAAAAAATATTAAAAAAAAAAAAAAGAATAAGACAAGGATGTCCACTCTCACTACTTCTATTCAACATATACTGGAAGTCCTTGCCATGGCAATCAGACAACAAAAAGAAATAAAAGCATCCAAATCAGTAAAGAAGAAGTACAACTTTCACTATTTGCAGAAGACATGATACTATATATAGAAAACTCTACAGACTCCACCAAAAAACTGCTAAAACTGATAAATGAATTCAGTAATATCACAGGATACAAAGTCAATATACAGAAATTTGTTCCATTCTATACACTAATGCAGTAGCTGGAAGAGAAATTAAGAAAATAATCACTTTTACAATTATACCAAAAATTATAAAATATCTAAGAATAAACTTAACCAAGGAGGTAAAAGACCTGTACTCTGAAAACTTGAAGACACTGATGAGAGAAACTGACAACACAAAGAAATGGAAAGATATTCCGTGCTCATGGATTATAAGAACAAATACTGTTAAAATGTCCATACTATGCAAAGCAATTTATAGCTTTAATGCGATCCCTATCAAAATACCAATAGCATTTTTCACAGAGCTAAAACAAATAATCCTAAACTTTCTATGGAACCACAAAAACCCCCAAATAGTCAAAGCAATCTTGAAAAAGAAAAACAAAACTGGAGGTATCACAATCCCAGACTTCAAGATATACAAAGCTGTAGTAATGAAAACAGTATCATACTGGCACAAAAACAAACATATAGATCAACAGAACAAAACAGAGAGCCCAGATATAAACCCACAAGTATATGGTTAATCAATCTTTGACAGAGGAGACAAGAAGATGCAATGGAAAAAAGACAGTCTCTTTAACAAATGGTGTTGGGAAAACCAGACAGCTACATGCAAAATAAGGAAATAGAACCACTTCTCACACCATACACAAAAATAAACTCAAAATGGATTAAGAACCTAAACCATACAAGAAGATATAACAATTGTAAATATTTATGTGTCCAACATGGGAGCACCCAAATACATAAAATGGCTAATAACAAACATAAAGGAAGTAATCAATAGTAATACAATAATAGCAGGAGGGCTTTAAAATCCTGAAAGCATACAAATCCTAGGAAATTGGCAGTAATGAACATAGGTAGTAATCTTTCTGACAGGCAGTAACTTGTCTGATATCAGTCATAGCAACATTTTTCTAGATATGTCACCTGAGGCAAGGGAAACAAAAGCAAAATTAAACTCTTGGTACTACATCAAAATAAAAAGTTTCTGTGCAGCAAAGGAAAAATCAACAAAACTAAAAGATAACCTACTGAATGAGAAAAGATATTTGCAAATGACATATCCAATAAGGGGTTAGTATTCAAAAAATATAAAGAACTTATAGAACTCAATGCCCAAATCAAATAATCCCATTAAAAATGGTAATTGTCTTTCTCTGCTTGACTTATTTCACTTAGCATAATCCCCTCCAGTTCCATCCATGTCAGTGTAAATGGTGGGTATTCATCCTTTCCGATGGCTGAGCAATATTCCATTGTATATATGAACCACTTCTCCTTTATCCATTCATTTGTTGAAGGACATCTTGGCTCCTTCCACAGTTTGGCTATTGTAGACATTGATGCTATGAACATTGGGGTGCATGTGCCCCTTCAGGGGAAAGGAAGGAAAACTGAATGGGAGGAAATCAGAGAGGGAGAAAAACCATGAGACACTCTGAACTCTGGGAAACAAACTGAAGGTTACACAGAAGGGAGGGGGTGGGGGGATGGGGCAACCGGGTGATGGGTATTAAGGAGGGTCTGTGATGTGATGAGCACTGGGTGTTATATGCAACCAATGAATCACTGAACACTACATCAAGAACTAATGATGTACTATATTTGACTAACTGAATATAATAATAAAAAATGAAGTAAGCTATGAAATTAGGAGTATACCATGTTCACAAAAAATAGAAAACATCCATAAGAACAATCTAAAATGACTGTGACCATCTTAAAGTAGAGGGACAGAGAAAGATAAACACCATATAATTTCACTCATATGCAAAATTTAAGAAATAAAACAAATCAACAAAGAAAAAAGGAGACAAACCAAAAAAAGAGACTCTTTCCCACATTTTTTTTAAAGATTTTATTTATTTATTTGAGAGGAGAGAGATCACAAGTAGGCAGAGAGGCAGGCAGAGAGAGAAGGGGAAGCAGTCTCCCTGCTGAGCAGAGAGCCCGATGCGGGGCTCGATCCCAGGACCCTGAGATCATGACCTGAGCTGAAGGCAGAGGCTTTAACCCACTGAGCCACCCACACGCCCCCAAAAAAGAGACTCTTAACTATAGAGAACAAACTGATGGTTACCAGAGGGGAGACAGGTGGGAGGGGATGAGCACTAGGTACATAATTTCTGAATCACTATATTGTATATGCGGAACTATTATAACATTGTATGTTAACTCCACTGGAATTAAAATTTATTAATAAATATAGATCTACAAACATACCTACATGCATACGTACCTCAATGTCACACAGACACCATACAGGGAAAGAAAATGATCATTAAAAAATTTAGCAGAAAAAAAAAGAAGATGATATGTGCTCCTAAAAAATATGAACTCTAGGAAAAATACAGAGAAATCTGGGGACTGAATGGCAAGGATTAGTTGTTCCTAATACATACTTCCTTGCCAGTAGAGAACCATCTGTAAATGAATAGAATTATTGCTGAGTCGCAGCCAAGCTCTTGATTGAAACTTACTTGAAGTATGAAAAAATAGTTCGTGACTTATTTCAAAGCCCACTTTAACCTTACACACATGTACAGTTGTTCCTCATTTGCAAGGTATGTTCACTCTTTTGATACTTATCAAATAAGTACTGTATTTATTTACTATAGTGACAGGGAAAGCAATTGAGTTTTACTCAATTGAGGACAATTGAGTCTTACTCAAGAAAAATTCATTAGAAAGGAAAAGGTTAGGAACAAAGTAGAAAGTATACTATCCTTTGTAGAAAGAATGCAGGGCATATATTGAAATGTATATAGACTATCTCATGAAAAACTAGTTGCCTCCTATGTGGAGGTCTAGGGAATTAGGGATAAAAGTTGCAGGAAGACTTACTTTGACTATATATATTTTGTATTCTGGTTTAGTGTTTTACCATAAACACATACTACTTTTTTAAAACAAGTAAAAATAAATAAAAATGGCATGCACTTGCTGTCTATGGCAAATGGTGGGGATTACAAAGAAAGCAGAGTATATAGAGCCACCCCACATACAACCATAGAATTACTTCCCCCATTCCCAAGGTGAGTGAGGCAGAAAAGACCTCTAGGTTTGGTTGTAGTTTCATCATAACCATCCATTAGATCACCAGGTCCTCACCAGGCGCCTTGTCAGCCCTGACAATGTTTAAGTGATGACCACTGAACGCTTACGGACAGCATCTATCTCATTCTCACAATGACCCTGCCAGGTTGATATTCTTTTCTGCCTTTTAAACTGAAGTTTGGTGAGGTAAAGACACTTGCCCAAGGTCTCACAGATCCCCAGTAGCAGAGTGAAGGAGAACCCCTCAGGATATGTGGCCCCTAGCTACACGCTCCCCTGCTGCTCAATAGTTGAGGGTGCAAGTATTAGGAGCAGGATGATAACAAAAGCAAGGATGGCAGCTGACAGCCTACAGGCTGGAAGGGATAAAGAAGACAACTTCAGAGTTGTATCATTCATCCTTCAACTCTCTCTGATGAGGCTCCAGAGTTAGTGCTCATGGTTAAAAGCAGTGAAGTATGTTACACTGCATTAGTTTCCTATTGTTGCTGTGACGAATTATCACAAATTTGGTGGCTGATATCAACACAGATTTGTCTTTTGTTTCTAGAAGTCAGTCCAAAATGAGTCTTACCAGGCTACACTCAAGGTGTGAGCAGGGATATGTTTGTTCTGGAGGCTCTAGGGGAGAATCCATTTTCTTCCTAGGCTTGCAGCCCCATTTCATCTCTGAAGTCAATAATGGTCAGAAAGAAGTCTTTCTCCTGCTGCATCACTCTGACACCAACTCTCCTGCTTCCTGATTCCTCTTGTCATTGCTTTGGGCCCACTGGGATAATCCAGGATAATTTCTTTATCTTAAAATCAGCTGATGAACAACCTTAATTCTATCAGCAGCCTTATTTCTCTCTTGCTATATAAATAACATACTTAACAGGTTCCAGGGATTAGAATATGGACAGCTACGAGAAGTCACTATTCTGCCTACCAGATAGACTTTTTAGGAAAAATTTTCATCAATAATATTAAAATGAAGTGGCTCTGGGGGTCACCTGGGTGGATCAGTTGGTTAAACATCTGACTGTTGATCTTGGCTCAGGTCTTGATCTCAGGGTGATGAGTTCAAGCCCTGCACTGGGGTCCATGTTGGGTGTGGAGCTACTTAAACAAAAAGTGGCTTGGCATTTTAATTTCTGCAAAATTTATATATATGATAGCTTGATATTCCTGGGGATAAACACATTCCTCTTCTTGAAAGTTAGTTTATTTTGGAAAGAAAAGCCATATTGTATACATAAGTACTTACACATTTAAGAGTCTGGATAAATTATATAAATCATTATAAATAATAATATGCAACTGTGCTGTAAATTTTTAACTTCACACTTTCCTGCATCTTCAACATTCCCTCAAATAGGTTGTGAGTGCCCTGCCAGATGACCAGGTGCACTACTCTGACAGGCTGGCTGGCCCCTGACACAAGTTGCCCTTTTTGCCTCTCCTGACGGTGGCCTAGTAATACTCAAACACAGTAATTAAACCACCTCCTGTCTTTTACATATGTACTTCCCTGACCCTCCCCCGCACCTGCTCTGTAATAAAGGTACTTTCTCTGGGTGCTCACTTTCTCACAACTCCCACCTACCTGCTTGAGTCCCCTTCCTTGGCCTCTCCCCATGTGGTCTCCTGTGTTGTGCAATGCTTCTCTCTTCTAGGACCTGTGAGTATGATGAATCTTCTAATTTCATATCCTTCTCCAAGTGTAACCCCCATGAACATGTTGCAATGATCTTAAAAGACCTCACAGGGGGTCTTACTCTCCCATTTATACAGTGACTACTTTATAACTTGCTTATGATGTTTATAATATTCAGTACAAGAATTCATGAAATAACTGGTACTGATCTTGTAACTTTGTATATAATTTTACCTCTCTGTGTATATCAGACATATTCACGTGGCTGAGAAGGCCCTGCCAGGCTCATCCACAATGAATGCCCCACAGGTACACAGCTGTCATTTACATATCCCCCTGACCCCACATCATCAGTCTAAGACTTACCTTCTAATATCCCCAAACTCTTATTATACCCACCAAATCTAACAGTTTACACATATATAGTAAAGGAGATCAAACATTTTAAGTGCCCAACTGGTCAATAGTTCCATATTTAGTTAACTGGCCATCTGCCCTGATGCCATCTGCTGAAAAGCCAAATGGCGCCAAAGAAAAAAGAAGAATCTGACTAAGAGAAAAATTACAGAATCCTTAAAGAACCTAGACTCTATTTGAGATAGTAAATGAAATTATTTTTAAAGACATAATAAAATCTAATAAAATCACCTAAGCTTGCATTTTTCTAAGACCATTGTTGGCTAAAGAAATGGCAGATGATTGATTCCAAAACAGTTGAAAGAAAATATCTAATTTGAGAATTTAGTGTATGGGTGAATGTATGCATGTACTAGTTGCAGCAGGTCTGCCCATACCCTAAGTTATGCAGCAAACCACAATCTGTCAGGTGTAGCACTGGGTAGCTTACAGTTATTAGTTTTGGTTCAATGCTTGTAGCCTTAGGAACATAGGCATAACATTCTATGCACATTTGAAAAACAATTTCATAAACTTAAAATGCCAACAGTTTCCCATAAATGTTGCTATAATTATTTTAAATCATCTAATAATATTCCAGGAAAAAAAGTGATTTAACTGTGTTATGCCCAAGTTCATTTCACAGAAAATAACAGATTGTCCCAGAGCTGGGAGATTTTTTTCTTTGTTTTCTTTTTTAATCAAGATGTCTATTGAAGTACAGTTATTAATACGGTTTTCAAGAAGTCATCTTTAAGCAGGCATAAAAATGATTCGGTTGATTTAAAGGACGCTGACTAATGTGGAAGATTAATAGACTAGGGAGATATACAAAAGGTTCCTTTTGTGGACTAAAAATCTCCAACTTGATCTATATCTACCAGCATGGGAAAATCATAAGAGATCATTTTACATTCAACTCAGTTACTATTTCATTGTTAGTCTGTATACCCCTTCCTTTAGAAATCTTATTTTCACTAGTGATAATAATGAGAAAATATGACCTATGCAAATATGAAAAAAAGTCTAAAATAATTATCTGTTAAAGGCTTTTTTCATAAAAGCATCAGAACTTCTGAATAAGCAAACATATTTTCCACTCTAAACAATCAAGTTTTTTTGTTGTTGCTGTTATTGTTGGTTTGTATTTTATTCTTTATGAAGCATTCTTATTACCTGGGTTTATAGTGACAGTGGATGAAATGTATTTGGATACTTTTTCGTGCTGCATCAGGATCTCATCTAAAACCATTCTCAGTACTTTCCCTAGCCAGGAATATCCATAGGTATAACTGTGATACTTGAGTTTGTAGGGTTCAGAAGGCCAAAGAACATACCACTTTAGCCTTCATCCTAAGCTCACCTGTCAAGGAACACTAGGTAAATAAAATGAAGGTGCTGTTTTATAGTTGATAAAGAATTGGGTACTATTCCTTAAAATATTCTTCAAATTTTACTATGTATTTGGAATTTTTTCATAATAAAAATGTTGGAGAAAAAAGGAACAAATATAAGCATATTCATATATGTAGCCCAATAGTATTCCCTAGTTCTACATCTTTAAATTTCTGAAAGCAGACTCCTAAACGTTCTGTATCATGATCTCTGAGTTCTAGCTACTTGTACTTAATTGATCAATGTCTCAGATCCTATCTGGTGGCATCTATGCATGCTGCCAACCAAAATCTAAGTAAAACAAAGTTGTGAAGTTGAATGTCTGAAAATAGGCCACCAAAAAGTTTCCTGCGTTCAAGCTGCCCCTAGTCATTAACACAGAGGCCATCAAGCTTTTGTTAAGTGCCAGCTCCCTCTGGGAGTTCCTTCACACAATCATCTAAATGTGTTTTATCCACCTGGTTCTCAGTGTGTGTTTCCACTTCAGCTTGCCATCTACACTCAGTGCAGTTCTGACAGCACCATCCTCCAACCTTTTCCCAACTCAGTCTTTCTTTTTGAAGTAGCACCAGTTCAAAGATTCTCTCAGGCATGTCTGTTGATTATGAGGACTTGCTCAGTGCATCTCTGCATATAGATACAAAATAGCCAGTCATATAATCTATTTTGTGGTTGTAGTCTGTACTTTCAAAATGGCTGCACACGGTGGAAAAGGGTACCACAAGGAAGTTGAGCCAGCCAACTGGACTATTTATTAGACATTCAACCAACATTTACTGAGACAATGATCTAACATAATGGCCTGATCAAAAACAAAAACAAAAAACCCACGCAAAAGTATAAATTTCAATTTGTAATTTTTAATTGTTCCTATTTTTATTTTTATGCAAGTACCAAATTCACACAACTTTAAAAGTCTAATGGTACTATAAGCCTAATAATAAAATTTAGCAGTATCCCTATCCAACACCTTCCCCCGCTTAAAATTTCCAACAAAAAGGAGATGTCCCTGTCAACTCTCTTAGCTAAATAGTTTATAAGAATTATATAATAATAATTTAAGAACATACAATTTATTTTAGTGAACAAATACTTTTATGGGGTATATTATGTGCCAGGAACCTTCTAACATTAACTTATTGTTTCTTATACAAGGCAGCTACAAGGCAGCTATTTCTACTTTCTAGATAGGAAATTGAGACAGAGAAAGGTAACTTTTTTTCCTCAAATATGTTTATTTTTTCAGTGTTACAAGATTAATTGTTCATGCACCACACCCAGTGCTCCATGCAATACATGCCCTCCTCAATACCCACCACCAGGCTTGCCCAACCCCCACCCCCTCCCCTCCAAAACCCTCAGTTTGTTGCTCAGAGTCCACAGTCTCTCATGGTTCATCGCCCCCTCTGATTTCCCCCATTCACCCTGTGACATCAATGCGTGTGTGTGTGTGTGTGTATGTGTGTGTGTGTATTTATAAGTATATATTCTTATATATATGTATATAACATATATGTGTTTCTAAGTGATAATCTTAGACTACTACTTTTTTTAATTTTTCAATTTTTGACAATATTGGTTTCCTATGATGAAAAATTAGGATTATTTTCCACACAAAATACAAATGCGTGCACACACACGTATTTCTTCCCCACCTTTCCCCAATATACTTACAAAATTTTTGTGAAATTACCATCCAGTTTACACTTATGTAATAGCTGATTCATTCAGAGCACTTTGATTACATTTTCTTTCTTGTACAGGTTTTGTTTTTAAGATTTTGTTTTGAAGAAAATTCTTGTATCTTGGCCATCATATCTTGAAATACTTGATCTGTTCTTTTGTTAGTCCTCTAAAGTAGATGATACCCCTGCGATCTTAATAGGTTTAGATTATCCCTATTTCCCAACCTAAATAGTTTTTAGAAGATTCATTAATTATATATGAAGAAGAGGTTAACCATCCAGAATCTCCTACATCACAACTGACACATACAATGCTGGTAAATAATATAGATTTAATTGAAGGACTATATACATTGCCTTATTTATGTATTTCCTCCCTTTTATCAATAGATATTTTATTGCTAAACCTACTCAAACTGAAATTAGGCATGTTTCCCTGACTAACGCTGAGCAGACATCTAGGAAACACTAGAATTTCCACAATTTTAGTTTGAAGAATATCCCCACCATTACCATCAATATCACAGGGAGAAACCCCAGAATAGTTGGAAAGAACAACTAACAAGCACTTACCTCCTTTCACTTTTACCCTTCCCCCCACAAAAAAGGCCAGAATTATTTTATAGTTCTTATCAAGCTTTGAAAGTCACAGAACAACACAAAGAGGATTATGGAGGAAAAGTCGGATACTTCATTCGAAATTTGTGGATGATAACACATAAGGAAACATTATATTACTAAAATAAGAGGTACATTCAATAATTAAATGTATAGTATTTTTTAGCACTGATTTATGCGTGGTAAATGCTATTTATTTTTATTTTTTTATTGTGTTATGTTAGTCACCATAAAATACATCATTAGTTTTTGTATTTCTAAAAGAATTTCCAAATTCGTTAGTTAACTGTACTATTTTAAGTGTACATCATTTGAACTGGGTTTAACCTGTTTTGAAAATAAATAAATACATTTTTAGTGCAAATTAATAATTATAAAACAAATCTTTAAATTCGTTGAAAAGTCCTTTGTAAGTAAAGTTCTCCTTGTTTATTTTGTTTCCTTAAAACTTATGTTTCAAATAATGAAAAGTAAACATTTAGCTAGACCGCTTCTTTAATAAATACAAACCCTGAATCAGTGAAGTCTATATTCATAACCACAAACTGGAATCACTACATGGTGTTAAAATAAAATATTTTAACAAGCTTACATATCAACTATTCAATGTTTCCCCTTTTTCAAAATCACCTTTCAATTTTCAAATTGAAAAGCAAAACATAAAGTAAATCTTAAATATATATTGATAAGAAAGAAATTTGAAATATATTTCCAATTATGTCAGAAATTATTAGAATTACAAATTCCAACATTTCACTTCTAGATAATTGTTTTCTATACTATATTATTGTAAGTATTTCACCCACTGTGGAAAAAGTTTGGTAGAATTTAATCTTGTATTCAAAACCCAATCTTCCCTCTGGTACAAGCTTTGAAAATATTAACATTTTCTCTCCAGTATCAGCTCAACACAGTAAGAGAAAATAAACCACATGGCATAATTCATTCTGTCAGGAAGGAATCCATCAAGTCATTGTAAACAGCAGAGACTCAGCAATAAGACATGAGTAATAGATCAAGCTTAGGAACCAACAAATAAGTTTCAAATCATCATACACAAAGAAAATTGGCATTAAAAAAAAAGGCAGCAGGTTTCTGACAAATAAGCCATCTACACATGTATTCTGTATCTTCTCTACAGACTAGAACTTTTAGATATAAAGAGGGTAAACTTAACAAAATTATCAAAAAAGGGAAAAAATCAGAGGGTTTAATTCAATAAATTTTCAGCAACTAAACAAATAATTTTAAAGTTTAATCATTGGCTCTGATTTTCTCAGAACTGTCTAAACCTGATCTCTAAAATTAAATAGGTTTTCTACACTTCATGAGCAGACACAGGTCAATGTCCAGTCCTATATCTAACCTAAGAGGAGCAGATACTTTATTTTGTGAAGATGGTACACTTGATGGAGATACAATTCTAAGTTTAGATCCAGTGACCCAGCAACAGTTACAAGACTTCTAGTCATTTTGTTGCTCTAGTCCCACCCAATGTCAGGTTCAGTTTTCTTTTTAGATAACAGACTTAGGATCTGGGACACACATCTGAGTGAAGTTGCTCTGCCCTACATACAGTAGATGAGATGTTGACAAGCTTTATGATACTATGCTTCAAATTCCAGCTTGGCAATAAATGGAAGAGGCAATAGTTCAAATGTCTGTTCTATGAATTTCATGCAATTACTCTGTGGGAGTGTATAAATATATATATATATATTTACAAATATATAAATGTATATATTACATTATTACATTATTATATAAGTGTATATTTGGAGTATAAATATATATATTTGAGGAATTATATGTAACTTATCATAAAACTCATATAAAATGTAAGGATACACAAAGAATTCACTAAAAAGGTAAGAATGAGGTCTCTCTACTCTGGCTATAATGTAATAAAGCAGTCTAAATTCACTTTCCTAATGTAAACAACTAGAAAATGGGAAAACATACTTAAAATAACTGTTATTAGACAATAGGCAGCACAGACTACAAGAAATCCACTTTAAATATAAAGACATGAATAAATTTAAGTAAATATATACAGAAAGATAAACAATGCAAAAAGTGGGGAAGCTGTTTTAATATCAGATATAGAGTTAAGAATAATATTTTTATTTTCTTTAAGTGAAGAGTAGCAATGATGAAAACTATACATGATAGAATCTTTGGTATCTACCCAGCTAGTAACCTATCTCATGGTAGAAAAAAAAAAAATGGGAAGCTAAGAGAGAATAAAAAACACTAACAGGAGAGAGGAAATAGGGATAAGGAGAACACAGGCTGTAGAGAGTAATTATAAATGTTAGGGGCAGTAAGTGCTAACTTCCCCAACCTCCTTTCTATCCAGGAAAGGAATTACAGAGATGAAATTATTCAAGAATCCCATATAGAAAATGTCTCTATGTAGATTCCCAGAATCTAAGAAAGCTATAAAGAGCCTCTAGCCTACCTATAATATGAATTCATGTCTCCCTAGAAACTATGGTACACACAGAATCTTTTTTTCTTAAAGAGGAGAAAATCTAATTTAATAGGTGTGTATACGAGGAATCCACATAGTCATGGAAATTCCAAAGGCAGCCAGGTAAAATGAGGTATATTTGTCATTCTGGACTAAGGAGAAGGGGGTAGAGGTCTGGGATTTCAGAGGAAAGGAATGAACTTCACAGAGTGATAAGAGGAGTAGATGTTGGCAATTACATGTTTGACCTACCATACAGATGAGTCATTCAGATAAAATTTATCTCTGTTAATAATCCTCACTTTGGGAAAGACTCCCCACCCCAACTTAGATTCTTCTCTTCAAAACTTTCTCTTGAACCTCAAAGATCTCAACCTCAAAATAATCCACATGTCAAAGTGGCATATTCTTGGGGGGTGGAATGGGCTGTCCCGAACCCTTTCAGTTCCCCCACTAATATTTGCTTGGGAGTAGGACACACAGAATCTTAAACGTACCTCAGATTCCACTTAAAAGACCACTACCCATATTAAAGAAAAACTATAAAACCAACATATCAAAAGGTAGAGGACACCTTTTAAGCAGTGTTTGGAGGGAAATTTACAGCTTTATGTGATGATATTAGAAAAGAAGGAAGGTCCAAAACACATTATTTAAGCTTTTACCTTAATAAACAATAATAATAATAAAAAAAAGAAACCAAATTAAACAAAAAACAAGTAAGGAAAGAAATAATACAAATAAAATCAGAAATCAAGGAAAAAGAAAACATATAAAAGATAAATTTAAAGGACAGAAAACTAATTTTTAAAATATTCAATAAAAGTTGACAAACATCTAGCAAGATTAATCAAAAAAAAAAAGAAATGGGGGGCGCCTGGGTGGCTCAGTCGTTAAGCGTCTGCCTTCAGCCCAGGTCAGATCCCAGGGGCCTGGGAT
Organism: Procyon lotor; assembly: GCA_028646535.1. Taxonomy (NCBI): domain Eukaryota; kingdom Metazoa; phylum Chordata; class Mammalia; order Carnivora; family Procyonidae; genus Procyon; species Procyon lotor. Next base: position 51,204,829 of record CM053608.1, read on the forward strand.
CGAGCCCCACATCGGGCTCTCTGCTCTTCAGGAAGCCTGCTTCTCCCGCTACCATTCCCTCTGCTTGTGTTCCCTCTCTCACTGTGTTTCTCTCTGTCAAATAAATAAAAAAAAATCTTTAAAAAAAAAAAAAAAGAAATGGAAGACTATTTATCAATATCAGGGAGAAAAGAAGGGACATTCACTACAGATTCTACAGTCGTCGAAAAGGATAATAAAATTATGAACAACTTCATGACAATAAATTAATAATTTACATGAAATGGAAAAAAGTTGATTAAAAGAAACAAGTTACTGAAACCGATGTAATAAAAAGTAAATACTAAATAGTGTGATATGTATTGAAGAAATTAAAATTATAGAAGTGTGTCTGTCACAAAGAAAATCCAGATCTATCAGAATTTATGGAAAAAATAACACAAATGTCAAATGAAATATTTGAGAAAGAAGATGAAGAGAAATTTTCCAATTCATTTTATAAGGCCAACATTACCCTGACACCAAAAGCAGATAAAACATTTCAAGAAAAGAACTATACAAATCAATACCTCTCATAAAATAAAAACAAAAATCATTTACAAAATTATAGCAACTCAAAATGCAGCAATATATTAGACCAAGTATGGTTCATCTGCAGAATTATTAATTTAAAAATTAAAAAATCTGTCAAGGTAATTCATTACACTAATGAAAAGAGTCATGTTTATATGTAGTGTCTGACACAATTCAACAACCACCCATTCGTGATAAAAGTTCTCAGTAAACTACAATACCAGTAAGAACCTACAACTAACTCTATACTTAAAGATTAAAGAATAAGATCTCTCTTAAAATCATAAATAAGACAGATTTATGCTCACATCACTTCTGTTTAAATTAGTCTCAAGAGCCTCGCTAGTGAAATAATCCAAGAAGAACAAATAAAATGTATGTGCTTGTAAATTTAGCAAGTCACATAACACAATGTCAATACATAAAAATCAATTATGTTATTATCTATTCAGAATTTTTAAAAATTGGAAATTAAAAATTTTAATGCCGTTCAAAATAATATCAGTGATATGAAATCATTTTAAAAATTTAGTAGCTCTAGGAGTTAACATGTGGAATTTAAGAAACAAAACAGGAGGGTAGGGGAAGTGAGGGAAAAATAAAACAACGAAATCAGAGAGGGATACAAACCATAAGAAACTGTTACTCATAAGAAACAAACAGGATTGCGGGAGGGGAGGTGGGGGGGAGATGGGGTAACTGGGTAACAGGCATTAAGGAAGGCTCATGATGCAATGAGCACTGGGTGTTATATACAATTGATGAATCACTGAACTCTACCTCTGAAACTAATAATACACTATATGTTAATTAATTGCATTTAAATTAAAAATAAAATTAAAAGATCTAGGAGTTAAGATGGCAGAGGAATAGGGGGACCCTAAGTTTGTCTCATCCCTCGAATACAAATGATAGTTATCAAATCAGTCTGAACACCCCAGAAATCAATTAAAGATCTGAGAAAATAATGATGCAAGTCTACGAGTAAAAATGCATCCACCATTTGGAAGATAAGTGCAGAGACCTGGATCCTCTAAGACATAGTTGAGGATATGGTGGGGGGAAGGGATCCTGCTAAGGAGGCTACCATAAAGTATTAAAGCTGTGGAGTGTAAAAGTCAGAACTCTTGGAAGTTTGCTACAGCGGGGGATGTCCCCTGGCTTAAAGGTGCTCAAATGGTGAAGCAGCGCAGAATTCCAGGTGTGACAATGTGGTCTGAGGATCCCTGGTGTTGCAAAAGGAAGGGATGGTGCCTTAGTGCAGCATAGTTCCCAGGCAAAGGAGCAGGGAAGCCAACTAAGAATAGCGAGCCTACGTCCCAGCTTTCTCTTCTGTGTTGCCATAAACTATGAACTGATTTGCAGTCCTGTGACTGCTTTTCTGAGAGGGGTCTAGCAAAAGGCAGAAATGTGGGGAGATCCTCCCCAGGAGGAATAATGTAGACCCACATTGTCGGAGTCCCTAAAATTTGGAGTTTTGATATTCAGTCACATGCCTGAGATAAAAATGCTCAGTCACAAGTCCGCTGAATAAAGTTTGGAAGAAAACTGGGGAAACAGGAATAATTGATTGCTTTTCTGTGAAGGCTCACTGAAGAGTTGGGCGGGAGGGTGTGAATTTCCAGCTTCAGGGATAGAGAGCAAGAAGCAGCCATATTCATCCTGCCCGCCAGAGCTTAAAGCCTGCGGAGAGCAAGAGAGCCACCTACTGTAGTCCGGGCTTAACTGAGCCTGGCCACCCTGAGCACTAGAGGCACATTTCCACTAGTTCACCTGAGATTCAGTGCAATAGGCCCCTCCCCTAGAAGGCCATATCTATCAGACAACTGGCTCCTACCAAATTTACTAATCATAGAGGGCTGCAAAGCTATAGCTCTTGGGGAAAACAGTATATAACATTCTTTTTAATTTTAATTTTTATATATACTTTATGTATTTTTAAAAATAATTTTAAATTTTTTAATTTTAAAAAATTTAAAATTTAAATTTAATAAATTTAATTATAATTAATTAATTTAATTATGTTAAATTAATTAAAATTATAATCTAATTTTTAAAATATAATTCCTTAAAATTTTTTGCTTCCTTTCATTTTATTATATATATATAATTTTACGTATATAATAAAACATGTATATATATACATATACACGTATGTGTATATATGTTTTTATTTTTTTCTGATTTTGGGATCTAGTTTCTTTTAACAAGGAGAACAAACATACCCAGGACCTAGTTTTTTGTTGTTGTTGTTGTTGTTATTGTTGTTGTTTCTATTTTTTTTCCTTTCTTCTGTTTTTTTCTGGACAAAATGACAAGATGGAGAAATTCACTCTAAAAGAAAGAACAAGGAGCAGTACATATCAGGCGCCTGGGTGACTCAGTGGGTTAAAGCCTCTGCCTTCAGCTCAGGTCATGGTCTCAGGGTCCTGGGATCGAGCCCCACATCTGGCTCTCTGCTCAGCAGGGAGCCTGCTTCTCCCTCTATCTCTGCCTGCCTCTCTGCCTACTTGTGAACCCTCTCTCTCTCTGTCAAATAAATAAATAAAATCTTTAAAAAAAAAAAAAAAAAAGAAGTAGTACATAGCCAGGGATTTAATCAATACAGATATAAGTAAGATGTCTGAACTAGAATTTAAAATGACTATAAAGATAATAGCTGGGCTTGAAAAAAGCATAGAAGACACTAGAAATTCCCTTATTTTAGAGATAAAAATTAAAATCTGATCAGGCTGAAATTAAAAATGCTATGACTAAGATACCATAAAAACAAAGATGGACAAAACAGAAGAATGAATCTATGATATAGAAGATAAAGTTATGGAAAATAAGGAAGCTGAAAAGAAGGAGGAAAGAAAACTATTAGATCATGAAGGTAGACTTAGGGAACTCAGCGCTTCCATAAAGTGAGATAATATCTGTATTAGAGAAGTCCCAGAAAATGAAGAGCAGAAAAAAGAGGCAGCAGGCTAATTTGAACAAATTATAGCTGAGAGCTTCCCTAACCTGAGTAGGGAAACAGTCATTCAAGTCCAAGAGTCACAGAGAACTTCCCTCAAAATCAATAAAAATAGGTCAATACCTTCACATATTATAGTGAAACTTGCAAATTACAAAAATATAGAGAAAATCCCGAAATCACCTCAAGACCAGAGGTTCTTAACCTATAAGGGTAGACACATAAGGCTGGCAACAGACCTGTCCAAAGGACATGGCAGCCTAGAAAGCACTGGCATGATATATTCAACACACTAAATGGGAAAAATATGTAGCCAAGAACATGATCTCTCTGATATGAAGAATTTGAGAGGCAAGGCAGGGGTTTGTGGGGGGTGGGGGAGAGAAATGAAACAGGAAGGGATGGGGAGGGAGACAAATCATAAGAGACTCCTAGACTCATGAAATGAACTAAGGGTGGCTG
>CM053608.1:51208901-51244151 GCA_028646535.1 Procyon lotor
ACAACTCAGGAAACAACAAATGTTGGTGAAGACATAGAGAAAAGGGACCCTCTTACACTGCAGATGGGAATGAAAACTGGTGCAGCCACTCTGGAAAACAGTATGGAGGTTCTCAAAAAGCTAAAAACAGAACTGTCCTATGACCTAGCAATTACACCGCTAGGTATTTATTAAAAGGATATAAAAATAGTGATTCAAAGAGGCACATGCACCCCAATGTTTATAGCAGCAATGTCCACAGTAGCCAAAATACAGAAAGAGCCCAGATGTCCATCTATAGATGAATAGATAAAGATGTGTTTTGTGTGTGTGTGTGTGTGTTGTGTTCTATGATATATATAATAAAAATATAAAATATTTTTATTTATATTTATAAAAATATTTATATTTTATTATTTTATGTTTTATTTTTATTATATATAATATATATTTTATATATTATATATAGAGAAAACAATATATATATGTTATATACATAACATATATACATAACATACATATATATGTTATACACATAACATATATATATTATATATATATTAGAACACACACACAATGGAATAGTACTCAGCCATTAAAGAATGAAATCTTGCCATTTGCAATGACACAGATGGAACTAGAGAGTATTATGCTAAGCAAAATAAGTCAGTCAAAGAGACAAATATTATATGATTTCAATCATATGTGGAATTTAAGAAACAAAACATGAAAAGAAGGGAAGGGAAGCAAAATAAAATAAGATAAAAACAGAGAGGGAGGCAAACCATAGGTGACTCTTAACTCTAGGAAACAAACAGGGTTGCTCCAGAAAGGTGGATGGAAGAATGGGGTAATTTCTAACAGGCATTAAGGAGAGCACTTCATGTAGTGAGCATTGGGTATTACATGCAACTGATGAATCACTAAATTCTACCCCTGAAATTAAAAATACGTTAATTTTATTAACTATATGTTGACTATATGTTAACTAAGTTGAATTTAAATTTTTCAATTTATAAATAAATAAATAAATAATTTAATAAAATATAAACAAGATCTAGATACTAAAAATTATAACATATTAATGAGAGAAATTATAGAAGATATAAATAAAAACAGATCTATCGTGTTTATTAATTGGAAGATATGTTTTTGTTAAGATGTCAATTTTCTCTAAATTAAACTATAGATTCAATGTAATCATAAACAAAATTATGGTCAGATTTTTTATTAAAAATTGTCAAGCTAATTGTCAAATTTATCTAAGATATGCAAATGATCTAGAAAAGCACAACTTCAAAAAAGATAAGGGTTAAGGATTCTTTAAAAAGAGAGGTATCTATATAAAATCAGATAAAATGAACTTCAGGCTAAATGCATTACTAGAGTTAAATCAGATTTCAGAATGATGGTCAACTCACCAGTAAAATGTACCACTTTATAATCATGATGACTTCAAAATATACAAAGCAAAGATTCATAGAAGTATAAGAAAATGTAGACAAATCCATACTGTAAAAGATTTTAATCCATCTTTCTCAGGAATTTAGAAAACAAATAAACCAAAAGAGATATATAAGAATAGAAAATTTCATCAATATTAATAACAAATGATCTATCAAACATGTACAGAACATTTTAACCAATTTTCACAAAACACATATTCTTCTCAAACACAAGAAACTTTTACAAAAACTGACCATATTCTGGCCATATATGGATATATATGACACAGGTAGCATTGAAAATAAGTGGATAATCTAGCAATATGTGAGAAGACTAATACCTCAGTAGCAAGTAGGGTTTATCTTAGGAATGCAAGGCTGGTTTGGAATTCAAAAAACAATCAGTGTAATCCATCATATTTACAGATAGAGAAGAAAAAAATATCTGGCCATCCGAACTGATACTGAAAAATCATTTGACAAAATTCAACATCCATTCATGACCATTTTATGCCCAGTATTAGGTACGAACTTTCTTCGCCTGATTAAGAGAAACTCATAGTTTACATCATACTTAATGGTTAAAACACTAAATGCTTTCCCACTAAGATCAGAAACAAGTCTTGAATGACTTTGTCCAGAAAGATAACATAAATGGTAAGCTTTCCTAGTTCTTGCTTATATTCAACTGTTTATTTTGCTCTTACTCGTCACTGATTTGTTGAAATATATTTCAACAATTTTAGGAGAAACACTCACCTCCACATATCAACTTACAGAATCCTCTTCTCCTTTGAGGGTTCCATCTTTGAACCTTTTCTCATTTTCCCATCCAGAAAAGATTTCATGCAGGGATTCCCCCACTCTCTTTTTAATTCTTTGATACCTAGCATATTCTATGGTATATAACAGTTACTTTTGCAATTCCTTCTTCTCCCTAGCCAGTTAAAATCTCCTTGAAGATACTTAACCTTTCCTATCTCTTCTTAGCAGCAGCCACCTGAACCCTCTGTATAAAGTTAACGTTCAATTAACATTTTTTAAACAGAATAGAAAATTGCTGCTAAACATTGGAGAAGACCTGGTGAAACACTTCACCTTACTTGTCATCTGAAAGCACTGAAACTTGCTCATTTCATTCATTTGGGCATCTCTTGCTATTTAGTGCACCTTCTGCTGACAAAGTTGTTAAAATTCAAATGAGGCACTAATTAATTGCTACACATTCCCTTTTTACAAGCATCTAGTGCTTTGGTGGCTTCACATAACTGAAGAGCTATAGCAGTTAAGTTAAGCTAACAGAACCCTTTTCCAAATAGGAAAATACAATTAACAGTATTTCTTCTTTTCCAACTGAAAGAAAAAAAAACCCTCCTAGTCCCCTACCAAGGGAAATTACTAAACTGATGCTTCACAAAGTTGTGCAATATCAGAGGCCAAAACAAAATTAAGGAAGTGTAGGGACAGGTAAGATAATTTTGTTCTCCACTCATGCCACAGATGGTGAGGTAGATAACTTTGAGAAGTCTGTCAGAAATGGAACTGGCTCTTTCAGATGCTAGAAAAAAATAGATCATTTATTTATGAGGAACTTCAGATAAAAACTCAGTGTCTTGTGCCAAACACATTTCAAAATATGCTTTTTAAAATCACTATTCTGAAGCACAGAATTTTTGGAAAGATGAAAAAAATGCATGAAAAGATCAAGCCTTTCACCAGTAACATGACATTTTTTTAAAAAAGTAGTGATATCCATACAGATTAATAGCAAATATTCATTTTCTTTACTTTTGATATTGGAATCCTTCTGACCTATGTAGATAGTATATGTGTTTAAAACTAGTTAAATATATGAAATAATTGTGTGTTTCATGTCTTTATCATTATACCTTATATATACCCTTTTGGCAAGATTATACAATAGTAATTTCTCATTAAAAAGACCAGAATATTTTCTGGAAGAGGAAAATGCAGAGATCTACTATTTAACACAATGCATGGTACATGGCAATCACTCAGTAAATATTTGTAGAAGAAAGGAAGAAAAGAAGCAAGCAACCAAGCAAGATTTAAAAAAAGAAAAAAAAAGCAAAGAAGTCAAATACATCTTTCTACCTCTATTCAAAAATAGATGTTTTGCAGTTATAATCATAAATAAAGATGAGTCATTAAAAATGAAAGCAACTATTTAGAATGAAGGCAAAGTCTTCACTGAAAATACTGCAATTTTATTTCAGATTCCTCAAAATGATTCCTTTCCAATCTCAAACAATCTCCATGGGTTTAATTAAGGGTTTTTAGTTTTTGTTTTCATTTTTTAGACTTCTTCCCTTAATCATAGTATTTTCCTGGTTTGTCTTACAGGTAGTTCTGGAATTACAAAATTTTGGATTCTCTCTTTGTCTATCATGGCTACACAAAGTAAATGGTGTTTGTTGAGAAGACTTCATCTTTAAATAACAGATCATTTTATTTGACTGAGATTTTATTTTATTTTTTAATTAATTTTATTTTTTCAGTGTTCCAAGATTCATTGTTCATGCACCACACCTAGTGTGACTGAGATTTTAAAGTTCTATATGGCTCAACCAGCTTGCCTCAAGCTTTTAAGACAATCAAGAATAAATTTATGTGAACTGCCATGTTACCAGAAGTTAAAGGGAAATTGTCATATAGGCAGAGGTTAGGGAGAAATGAGGGCATTCTGTCTACACGTTTAAGAAGGTAGTTCCTCTTAGACAGGAGGACCTGGTCCTGTTAAGGAAAGTTTATCTCTGTGGTCTTCTAACTATAACTCTGAGATTGCAAGTTCATTTAGCTGCTTTCCAATCTAAATGTGATTTCCCAAATAGTCTTCTTTACAGGAAAGACAATGCACTGATGGGCCCAAGTTAGTAAAAGCAACAGCAATAGCAATCATATCTCTTATTGTAAAGGACTACAGTTGTTTTCCAGTGCACGTTATCTTATTGTAAGCTTGCGGGTCTATAAATTTTGCTCAGGAACTGGTCATTCCTTGAATGACCTGGCCATTCTAATTTTAGAAAGTAGATAGATGAAAGGAAACCCTGATGTACATAGAAGTAACAACCAGGCTTTCTTGACCATCAACCTATTTCCCACTAGAACATTTGGGGGAAGGGGAGAGCAAGTTTGACTCTAAAGTCAACAGGTATGGCAAAATCAGTTACTCAAAGTCATATACGAAAATTCCCTTAGATTTGGTCTAGTATTTGGATGAGTTGTAATGAATGAGAAAAAGACAACTTCAAAGATATTAGATACAAATCAAAGTTCCTAGAATGGCCAGGTAGATTGTCCAAAATCAACGTCCTTTTGAAATACTTCATATATAATAAGTAAACAATATGCAGTAGCAACTCTTACTATTCTCTTTACTTAACCAGGAAATATGCAAATCTTCATGTGTACCAACTGTTTTTTGTGTCATTATCTATAAAAGCAAAATGTTGGAAATAATGGTTGCCCATAAATAGGAGACTATTTGAATAAGCTAGGGCACATCTTTAAAATGAAGTACTATGTGGCCATACATTGGAGGAAGATCCCCATTTTGATGAAGTGGTTAAGATACATTATTAATTGAGAAAAAACAAAGTACACTACTCTTTTGTAAGAAAGGAGGAAAATTCAAATATGTGTGTTCAGATATGTTTATTTGCTCATATTTTTCAAAAGAAAACACTAGTAAAATAAGTGATGGCAATTTATAGGAAGAGAGAGAGATGGAAAAGGAAAGGTACAATTGTGGCTTCTGTCAATATTCTCTGTTATATAGTTTGACTTTAAAATCATGTAAATGGGGGCACCTGGGTGGCTCAGTCGTTAAGCGCCTGCCTTCAGCTCAGGTCATGGTCCCAGGGTCCTGGGATCGAGCCCCGCATCGGGCTCCCTGCTCTGCGGGAAGCCTGCTTCTCCCGCTACCATTCCCTCTGCTTGTGTTCCCTCTCTCGCTGTGTTTCCCTCTGTCAAATAAATAAAATCTTTAAAAAATAAAAATAAAAAAAATAAAAAATAAAATAAAATCATGTAAATGGTTTACATATTTTAAAAGTGAAAGTAAATAAAAAGAACAAGTAGTCCATAAAGAGATAAAAACAAATTTAAACAACAATAAACGTAAGTTAGTAGAATAACCATGTGAAAGAAGCTTTATATCAAATGACTTTGAAAGGCAATACTTTTGCTGCATACTTTTAGTGGAATATATACAAAAGAAAAAAAATTCCCTTTTTACATCTTCTTTGTTTGCCTTACAAATTTCATAGCAAAGTTTTTAAAGATTTTTTAAAATGATAGCTGTATCACATTTTCTGGCCAAAAACCACCACGTTCTATAAAAGTAAAAATAAATTTGTGCAAATAAGAAAGTAAAGTATAATTCTGTTCAGAAGCAAATTTCAATGAGAAACCTGCTGTTTTGATCATGCATGTCATCTTTTCAATATTTTTTTCTTATGAAGGAGATCCCAGATAACTAGTGCATTTTCAAGATAAACAAATACAGTGTGTAGCTTCAGCCTTTTTAGATTCCTTCTTTCCTTAGAAAGAACTTGTCATCTACAAAGAACTACAACTTTTTGAGTTCTACCTTGTTTATGGAAACAAGCAAACAAAAAATTGTCTAAGGATCAATTATAACGGAAAGAAATAAAAGAACTATAAAATCAGTATCGGGCATGTTCAACAAAATTTTAAATGCCATATTAAATCTCTTACAGTCAGGCCTTTACAAAAGAAGAATGAGATCGGTTTTTAACAAGTTTGATTAAAAATAAAGCAGGCTTGGGGCACCTGGGTGGCTCAGTCAATTAAGCAGCTGCCTTCATCTCAGGCCATGATCCCAGGGTCCTGGAATGGAGCGCCACATCAGGCTCCCTGCTCAGTGGGGAGCCTTCTTCTCCCTCTCACTCTGCCTGCTGCTATGCCTACTTGTGCCCTCTCTCTATCTCTCTGTCAAATAGTAAATAAAATCTTAAAAAAAAAAAAAAAAAAGAAGAAAGCAGGTTTGCATCTAAGTCTTTCCTGGAATCCTTCAAAATGATATTTATTTTCAGAGTAAAAAGAAACATATATATATTATTCTTGGCATAGAATATTAACTGAGAAGCTGCTTCAAATCTCCCATCAATTGAACATTACAATTTCATAATGACTTTAGCTCCATTTTATGTCATATCCTAGAAATAATAGTATAAAAGCCAGGATGCCATCCAAAAGGAGGAAAGTTCAACATGGCCAAGAGGGAAGTTGTCCAAATTAGTCATTGGACATCCTGCCAGTACAGAAAAAGTCAAACTGTAGCAGAGAGAAGATAAAACCTGCCCTGAATCCAAGACACAAAGATGGGATAGGATGTGATGGAATAAGAAGCAATATCCTAAGTGGCTGAGAGAACGTGGAAAAACAAGTGAAGGAAAAAAGTTGGGATTGACTTGCATGGTTAAGGAAATGGCTCCCAGTGAAGTTTGACATCATTTACGAGTGTCTATAAGTACTTAAGTCAAGTGAAACATCATGAGAGAGGTTTCTTTTCCAGAATTTTTAAGAAGTTATCATTCAAATAAATATATTGTAGTAAAAGAAAGAAAACAACTGCAAAATTATAAGCATGCAAATTTGTTGCCAGCTTGGCTATCTGTCCACATTTGGAGCCTAGCAATGCCATGGTTCTATCAATAATATTAACTAAGTGTCTACTTTAAGAAACTATAATTGAGTATCCACTCTATATGGTGCTGTGAGGAATAACATAATGATCAGGACATTGTACTTGACACCAAGAATTTATGGTTATTGATATTGATATTGCTCATATTTTTCAAAAGAAAACACTAGTAAAATAAGTGATGGCAATTTATAGGAAGAGAGAGAGATGGAAAAGGAAAGGTACAATTGTGGCTTCTGTCATTCTCTCCATTCTGTCATGGCATTCTCTCCAGTTTACAGTCTTTTCCTTTACATACCCACACCCTAAACTCTCCTATTCCCATACCCTTTCACCAAAGAAAGGAATACTAATCTAACTTAATAGGTTCCAAGATCCCAACTGAGCCAGCTTTGCCAATACGCAGATTAAATATTTCCTTTACATGTGAGAACTCAGAAAGTTTACCTCCCACACACCCATTCTTGAGGTTATACTTTTAACAAAATGGAGGAGAAAAATCAAGCAATTCAGAAGATGGTGCGTTCAACTGAGAAAGTAGTAAAAGGAAGGTCAAGGATAGATAATCTCAGGGCTTGGAAGCAAACATGTAAATTATGACTAAAAGGCCCTAAGAATGAGAGGTTTCCCAGAAAAATGGAGACCCTATGCAATAAGTGCTAAAACTGAGAGGTTATATAAATGAGGATATGGCAAAGACTCTTTTTTTTTAAAATCGATAATAAATAAGGTGAGCAGATTTCAGAGGGAAAATAAAAAGGCGTACAAGAAAACAAAACATGATGTGAGATTATACAATTATTTGAAGTGTAAGAGAAAATAATCCATTTTGACTGCTGCTGGAAACATTCTCTTGAGTAATGCAAGAGTCATCGTTGTGGATTAATAATAAAGGAAACAATTGTTAGCAGTATTTACATTACTAAAATGTAAACACTGTCTTTTAGGTTTTTAGTTTTATTTCTTCATTGGCTCTATTCCAGTCACTACTCTAGGAACTGATTATAATTTATTTAAACAAACCTTTAGAGAAAGAATAGAAGACTTATTTTGATTATGGAACAGAATTAAGTAATAGTGCCACAGTATTTATGACTCAGAGACAATGAGATGTAGATGATGGGAAGGGAGGTAAAGGAAAAGTAGAAAGGCCTAATATTATCACACTATATAAATAAGAGTCTACAGTGATTAAGCTAGATAAACAAGAAACGGAAGTAAAAATATGTTGTTTAAAATTTCAATAAATAATAAAATTTGGAGTAGGAGAAAAAAGAGAATGTAGAATTTGGTGAATCATGCATCATAGGGATTCTATAGCTACTGTCTTGATGGAGTTGATCATCAAACAAAGAAACTGAGCATGTTATGCAGAGATTTAATTAGAGGTTAACTAAGTTCCTCTGAGAGGACTGCTACATTTTTCATAAATTTTTGGATTAAATTTATACAATTACTAAGACTAACTGACATTGTTTTCAATATTAATTGTGTATCCATGAGAAAGATATATATTTACAATGATTCAGATATATTTATGTTCTTTCATAGAGTTTTAAAATCTTCTCCATAAAAGTTTTATGCATTTATTCTTTCAACCACTGAACAAATATTTATCTCCAATGTTCCATGCTATGTGCAAGGCACTGAGGATACAGAAGTGAAAAACACATATCCTTTGTAAAGAAGCTTGCATTTTTCATGGTGATTTTCTTTAATAAGTTCCTAAACGATTGTAGTTCTTGTAGTGATTTTAAATTATATTTTATTTTATGGATTTATTAGTTTATTACTGCTATTATGGGGGAACATTATTGATCTTTGTATATTGATCTTCATTTGGCACACTTTCTGAACTCTCCTATTTTTATACTTGGTCTACTGATTCTCTTGGGTTTTTATGTAAAGTCTTTATCATTATTTATCAGTAAACAACGACAGTTTTCTCTCTTTCCTTTTAATGTTTATGAATCTTTTTTTTCTTGTATTATATCATCTAGTCTGTCTTTTCAATATTTAAATCATATTACTTCCCTACTTACACTTAAATGGCTTTCTATGCCCAATATAAAAAAACTGATCCTCTTTTCCAGCTTCATCTCATACCTATTAGGTATATTATACCCCTTACTTTCCCCCACTCCAGATTCATTTACCTGTCCCTTAGATACACTTCTGACCCCTTCCAACAGAGTATTTTCCAGTGGTTCTCTCTTTGTCCAGAAAACTCTTCCCTTCATTTGATCTGGTTAACATCCTATGTATCAATTGTACAAATTTCAGATCAAGGATCTCATTTTGTCAGTCTCACTTTATTTTATATTTGTTTATAAGATTGTTTTTATTAATACCTATATCCTTCTATCTTGTAGGCTGTAAGTAGTCCAGGGACTATCTGAGAGAGGAAAAATAACTTTTAACCCCCTCATCACTTTATCCCAATATCTTTGCACTATTCCTGACACATAGAAAAATTCAGCAAGTATGAGCTTCTTTTTTCTTTTTTTTTTAAGATTTTATTTATTTATTCAAGAAAGAAAGAAAGCAGGAGCAGGGGGGAAAGCAGCAGAAGGAGAGAGAAGCATTTCCCCACTGATGATGGAGCCCCACACGGGGCTTGATCACAGGACCCTGAGATCATGACCTGAGCCAAAGGCAGATGTTTAACAGACTGAGCCACCCAGGCATCCCTGAACTTCATGAATGAATTAAAGTCAGGAATTTTGTTCTTTAAGAGAGTTTGGATGAGTTTTCATAAGATATTATCTAGAAAAACTTAAAAATTTCATGGCCAAAATTTTTGTCATTATAAACAGCATCTTACTAAATCCCATGTAAAAAGATTTTTTAAACTTAGAAAATCTCTTTTACCAAATAGAAAAATGTTAATAAGAAATATACCACTTTTTTTTTTCAACTAATGTTTCAATTTGGGACTGAGAGGAAACAATGTGGAGAGAACTTTCTGACAGCTCTTTTATGAATATAGTACCTTAGTATTTACACATTTTCTCATTTCTTTTTCAAAACAACCCCACAGACCTGTATTTATTATGCCTACTTTAAGATGTAAGAAATGAAGCACAAGGAGAATGTATGATTGGCTTCCAATGCAACATTGCCTGAGGGCCTTTCATGAGGGAGAAGCTAATCACTGTGCGAAGAGCTGAATAAAACCTAGTATTGTCCATGATCACTTCCCACCTAACATTAATATATATATAAATACATGCATACATATTAATTAATATATTATTATGTTATATAATTAGTAATGCACATATCAATTAACATATTAACATATTTTATTTTTTATTTACTATTAATAATTATTAATTAATATGTGATAATAAATGTATAATATTAGTGTCATTAAGCCTACTGTCAATGCAAAAAGCCATCATATCTCTGCTCTTAGCACCAATGCAATAAGGAATTAGAAATCTACACCCAAAGTGACAGCAGAAAACAGTTTTAAGAAAACAACAGTACACTCTTAGGGTGGGGGAGCAGGCAAGGTTCCAGAAGGTGCAGGTTCCAGCCCTAGGTTGTTTTGGCATTAGATATTTGTTGTACCTCTCTGAGAGCTGTGATGTACAGTGGGTTGGTCTCTAATGGAGGATGCTTCCTATCATTTGGGGCACTCCTCCTCCCACAGATATCCTAGGACATTTCTACCAGAACGGTAAAGGCAGCCTTTCTCCATGGGTGGGCGTCAGGGATGGGAGAAGGGTGGGGGCTATAACTATAGTGCAAATGCATTATAGGACGTCTAGGAGTTACCCTGAGGCAGATGTGGAAGAGGGGTGCTCTACACCTGTGGCTTTTGGTTAGTCTGTTAGTCCCAGGGTCTTTGACAATACAAAGTCAAGATGTTGTGTTTCTTGGGCTTCTAATGTGTAACCTATTTATCACCCTCCTTCACTCCCAGCTAATGTCTCTATCTCCTCCCCCAAACCTACGTCATACCTGCATTGTCCAATGGCAATCACTCTTCAGTTACTTGTTCTGGAGGAATTTTCCACTTTAAACCCAATGCTTTAAATAAGTTGGAAACTGCCTTTGAAAGTAGCAAAACCATATTTTGAAGTTAGACCAGCTCGAGTGTACTAACGGCCGTGGGCTGTTTATGTCCATCTCAGAGTAAACTGAAATTCGAGTTAAATGCTAAGGTCACCCTGACTCTAAGACCTTGAAACCCAGCTGTACATTCTATTCTTTCACACCAGCTAAGCTTTTGTAGCACTTGGGACTATACAGAATGACTATTATTATAAATAATTTTTTAAAAATATTTTAAGTAAATTATATTGCATAGTCTAGAATGTATCACCATGTATTTTTATTCAGTTATATGGGGTGGGGGCATATCACTGTACAAAGTATTTACAATATAATAATTTATATTATAAATATCATAATTTACATTATGAACTTTTTTGTTCCATTGTGATAAAGCTTCTTCAGTCTCTGGCCGCTGAGTAGAAAATTAAAAAAAAATTCTTCGAATATTGCGAACAATAGAATTAAGAACATGTAGAATAATGTGAGAGATGAGAAAAAAGTAAACAGGTAAGTGAATGAAAGTAAGAAATGAGAGGAACTGAAGAGGTAGTCAAGAAATTTTCAAAAGATAAAATCAACAGTTGGCAACTTGGGTAGAGAGATAAAAGAAACAAGTAGTATAGAAAAAACCCAATATTTTTGGTTTGAGCAAATTTCAGTCTGGCGATACTATAGGTAATCTCAGTTCAGAAACATAATTTGGGGTGATAAAGAAAATACACCACTTAGTTTTGTATAATTTTGAAGGGTTTGTGGGCTATCTAGGCAGAAATATCTAGTAGATAGATATGTATCTATAACTCAGAGAAAAATTGGGTCTAGGTATACTTTTTTCAGTTTTATTGATGTAGAATTTATAAACCATAAATCCATTCATTGCAAAAGACAAAGAGTGATCTGAATGTTACTAGCATTAAGAGCCCCATAATTACTACATAAGCAAAACAGCATTTTAAACTCATCACTTGCTTGGTGAAATACCCTTAAGAATAGTTCCCTAGACTGGGGCACTTGGGTGGTACAGTCAGTTAAGTGTCTAACTCTTGGTTTCACTCCGTCATGATCTCAGGGTTGTGAGATGGAACCCCATGTTGGGCTCTGCACCAAACTCAGAGCCTACTTAAGACTCTCTCTACCTCTCTCTCTGCGCCCCCCCTGCTCTGCTCTCTCTTTCTCTCAAATAAATAAATCTTTTTAAAAATGAATAGTTTTCTGCACTACTCATGACTGACCCTGCCCTCAAGCTACAGGGACTTCCTTTCCCATTACCTCTCACCTATACAGGCAGAGTTAGCCACTAATGCCAGACTGAAGAAGATATTTTGTTTTGAAAACTTGTAAGATGTCATTTTGAGGATCACTTGCATTTAGAAACAGAACAAACTGAAATGAAATCAAATGCCTGAATTTGAAAGAAAAAAAAAACCCTCAACTTCCATTTTTGATGAAAGAACTATGAGTTATTTGCAAAAACAGTTACCATGCTAAGTAATTTCAAAATGGATAAATTAATGTTTCATATCAAAGTAACTTTATAGATATATACTCAAATATATTTTATATACCTAAAATATGTCAAATATATTTTTTTATATTTTACATAATAAACTAACTTTATAAATATATACTCAAATATATTTTAAATATTGGGGTTTTTTTAACAATTTTATTTATTTATTTGACAGAGAGAGATCACAAGTAGGCATAGAGACAGGCAGAGAGAGAGGGGGAAGCACGCTCCCCACTGAGCAGAGAGCCTGATGCGGGGCTCAATCCCAGGACCCTGAAATCATGACCTGAGCTGAAGGCAGAAGGTTTAACCCACTGAGCCACCCAGGTACCCCTCAAATATATTTTAAATATCTAAAGTCTTGGCAGTTGTTAGCCAAAGAGTTGGGGAAGAGATGTCCACATTAGTGATATTCTGTGATAATGTATGCAGTAAGATGGGAAAAGATACAGCTCCACTTTTCTACTGATTTACTACCGCTCAAAAGGCTGACAGATCGTTGCACCCAAGGCATCAATATTAATCATCCCACAGCTGTTCTCAATTTACCTCTTGAGCTTCCCAAATGTTAATAACATATACTAGTCCAGAATGGCAAAAAGTTTTAAGTGAAGATTTAAATATTTATTAGGAAAGATATAGATGACGTTAAAAGTTACAAATTAAAGCAAATAGATGGCCTTATATTTGAAAAAGGGCTTTGCACAATATTTCTGTTTTTAAATTTGTCATAAACTACATATAGGACTACAGTGTTTAAATAGAATTCTTGTATGATTTGGATGCTGCTTATATGAATTTGTATAAGCATTTCCAAAAGACAGGAAATTCTTTGACAATTAGGTATCACAAGAACAGTTTTTCCAAATAAGTCTAAGTTTATAATTGCACAGGCTAAGAAAAAAGAGCTTGGTTTGTGGACTTAGACTTTTCCTATGTACAAGCAGTCAAGTGGGAAAATGGAAAATTACTTTTTTTTTAAGAAAATGAGATAATTTGCTCCTATCTCTATTTGTTTGCCACTTAAATTTCCTTGAGGAATAGTAAGAGGTTAAAAGAATAATTTTAACATTACTTCCCTTGAATAAAGACTGTGAAAGAAAATTCAACACTGACCTCTCTCTCATCTACTGAGAGTTTACAAGGCTCTAAATTAATTTTAGATACAAAAATTGATTCTTTTCCAGAGTGGCTTTAAAAAGCTTTAGGGGAAAATAAAACCTTGGGCGGTAGATAACTTACTTAATCTCTCAACTTTTTGTTTTCCTAGTCTATAAAAATAATATCATCTTCCTCATAAGAGTTGCTGTGGGATTAAATATGGTAATTTAATTTTTAAAACCTGGATAAAGAATAGTCAACTTGTCTGGAATAAAAAGTATGGAATTGGAAATGAGAGTAATTCCTAGGAAGAACGTATACAATGATGGTCTACTTTCTTTGCTTGCTGGCTGCCTAGATAACTGACAGAGGATAAATACTCCAAGTTCACTCTCTTCACTCTTGATGTCCTGCAAGTCTCGTATTGCCCAACCAGAAGCCAGTGGACAAATTGTCCGTGGAAGTGATTCATATTTGATCAGCCTTGTGTAGAAGAGAAGGATTAAGAGTGAATTTGGAAGGGCAAATAGAAGATACCTGGCACACTACATTTTTCATTGATGTTTTTGAATACCATAAGGGTTGGATATAGCCCTTTACAACTTTTATAAAATTCGTTATTTCTTCTACCATCAACTTCCCACATCATAACTCCTACATTACACTACCTTCTTCCCGAATTACCAGAACCAAACAAAAAATTGCTCTGGAAATCAGCCCTATCCTTTCCTTCTTCCTTTTCATGATAGCCCAGCAATGGCAGAAATCTCCCCACAGGTAATGGGTAGAGAAAAAAATAAGTCAACAATTTTGATATCCTCTTTCCCTGTTATGGGATAGAGGAAGATTTAGAATATTAATATGATATTTTTTCCAGTACAATTGCATAAGTCTTCTCCCAGCTATTTTGCTTTGTGTCTGCTCACTGTTTTTTCCCACTGCTATTAATTACCTTAAATACAAATTTGAACTTATCATTTATTACAAAACATTTCAATAATTTTTGCCATAAAATAAAACAAGAACAAACACACATACACACACAATTCTCCAGCGTGGCCCCCTTTATATGGTGATATTGCTGGTCTTGTTATCAAGAGGTATAGTCTAATTCCTCCTGCTCTTAAGAACCCTGTCATCTGCCTAAATAAGCCTAAATTGCCCTGCTGGGTAATGAGAGACACTTGGCCCAACAATCTTTGTCTCTCCACCTGATAGCCAGCCAACTTTTTGGTGTAAAGGCCAGACATGTGTAAGGCCATCCCACCCAGACAACCACAGACCACTGAGCAAGTCTAGCCAAGTTCAGTGGGGCCTAGCACAAACCAATATTACCAGCTAGTAAAACCTTTGGCTAATATTAATAAGAGGTTATTAGTCTCAGTCATGAAGTTTTGGGATTGTCTGTTATATAACAACTAATAACTGACAATTCCCCATCATGCACAATATTAAAAATCTGAACTTCTTATATGACAACAAGACCCTTCACAAAGCTTAATATAAATGTCCTGCTTTAGCTTCGATCTCTAAACCTATCTGTATTACAGTTTAGCCCTTAGAGTCTAATCAGTGTTCTGTAATCAAGGGTACACTTTCATATCTCTGTGCTTTGCACATAAGCTGGAAAACAGAAAAGAAAACTGGAACTAACATGTACAGAATGCCTACAATTTCCCAAGATTTTTATATATGCCTGCCAATTACATCTTTTTTAAAATTTTATTTTATTTTTTCAGTGTTCCAAGATTCATTGTTTACACACCAGACCCAGTGCTCCATGCAATACATGCCCTCCTTAATACCCACCACCAGGCTCACCCATCTCCCAGCCCCTCCCTTCCAAAACCCTCAGTTTGTTTCTCAGAGTCCACAGTCTCTCATGATTCATCTCCCTCTCCAATTTCACCCAATTTACTTTTCCTTTCTTTCTCCTAATGTCCTCCATGTTATTCTTTATGCTCCACAAGTAAGTGAAACCATATGATAATTAATTTTCTCTGTTTGACTTACTTCACTTAGCATAATCTCCTCCAGACCTGTCCATGTTGATACAAAACTTGAGTATTCATCCTTTCTGATGGGGGTGTAATATTCCATTGTATATATGAACCATATCTTCTTTATCCATTCGTCTGTTGAAGGGCATTTTGGCTCTTTTGCAGTTTGGCAATTGTGGCCATTGCTGCTATGAACATTGGGATACATATGGCCCTTCTTTTCACTGCATCTGTTGCTAATTATACCCTAACAATAACCCCGTAAAATTGTAGTTATCCCCATTTTATAGATTGGAATACTGTGGCACAAAACGAGATTTCTCAAGGATATACAAATAACAAATAATAGATCTATATGATTTCAAAGTCCATGATCTTCCTACTGCAAAACTGGGTCTCAGTTTGGTAGCCAGATGGGGAATGAGCTAGAGTAGAATTCATTTCAGAATCATCTGACGGAGCTTTCAAAAATGATTTGCCTACTCTATTTATCCTGTTGCACACAAGAATTTTAGAAAGAATGGAAAGAGGCTCCTCTAATTCTGCTCGCTTGCTCTCTCTTCACAACACTCCTCTTTTGGAAAACTACCATATTTGCTTTATCTATATTCTTGTCTCTGCCTGGAAAAACCTTCCTCCTTTTCCATTCTGGGTAAATCATACTCACCCTTCAAGGCCCAGCTAAAAATCTAATCTTCTTAATGAAAGGTAAATAGAAATACTGAAATGAATGCCCACTCCTCATATCTTCAAAACCATTCTGTCAATGTCTTTATCATAGTACGTTGTACTTAACCGTCTACCTTTCCTTTCTCCCTTTTGAACTAATTGAAGACAAGAACCATGTTTTATTCATTTGCATCCCTGAAACTTAGCACTATATCTGGTATATAGCAAATGCTCACCAAATATTTGTGAAATTACAGTGACTGGCTTTCCATGTCATTAACAAGAGATGGAAGAAATATTTTGCTTTTTCAAAATTTAGAGTAAGGGAGGTGATTTTGACTAGGAAAGAGATCGTCACTGAAACCCCAAATTCTGTTGCTATTCTTAAATAGGAAAATGTATTTTTTTCAAAGTCCTTTTATTAGGTAATTTACAGTACAATTAATGCTAATAATTAAAGTGTTAAGCCCTCTGGAGAAGAAAAAATGCAACAGTGTCTGGGGTAATTGGGAAATGTAATTGTGAATTTACACAATAGACAAATATAAGTATGGAAGAGATCCATCCTACTAAATACAGTTATTAGCAAAGCAGATATTCATCCTCTCATGCCAGATAAAACTTTGTACTTAAACTTTTACCTAGCTGATGTCTTAGCTGACAAAGTGGTAATTATAGCTGCAAATTTTAAAAGAAATGTCAAGATATTGAAGTGGCCTGGTCTAGAATTGTAAAAGTTATTGTTTTGTTTTAAGCCATTTTGTTGGATAATATCCTTTTCAGAGAAATGAGAATGAAAAGAGGGCATGTTATAACTAAATATTGGGAATCTTACCAAATTTCCCCCAACCTACATCTAAACTTTCAAAGAGAAGGGCCTGTTGAACTAGGCTTTGCAAGCAACTGCGACTTCCTAATGATTTAGTCCCATTCTGACATGGCGATATATATTTCAGAGTTCAATGAAATAAACGTGTGAGTTGGAAAGGAAATTGCCACTTAGACAAACCATGAAAATTTCCAAATGTAACCTTCAATTGTCCAAGGCAATGATGGGATATATAACTTGGACTTTTTTTTTTAAGCAAAAATACAAAAACAACATCATCTTCAAACTTAGTTATTTTGTTAACACTAGTGAAAGCTAAATCATGAGAAATTTCATCCTAAATCATATACACTTTTTAAAGATTTTATTTATTTATTTGACAGAAAAAGAGATCAAAAGTAGGCCAAGAGACAGGCAGAGAAGGGGGGAAAGGTAGGCTCCCTGCTGAGCAGAGAGTCTGAAGCGGGGCTCGATCTCAGGACCCTGAGATCATGACCTGAGCGGAAAGAAGAGGATTTAACCCACTGAGCCACCCAGGCACCCCCTAAATCATATATTTTATGTCTTTGATAGTTCATAGGGATATATAATTAAAACATAATTTTGAAACGTAATTGAAAACTTGGGACCCATTCTACATGTCTTCTTGTATTTTTCCCCAGTAAAGATTTTGGATTGAGTTCTATTTTCCTTGCTATTTTCACCTGCCTGAAGTCATAATCTTCCATTTGTAACATAAAAAACCTTTTCTGTAACAACCAGCTGTGATAGCTCAAACAGAGGACTACACTTTGAGATTCGGAAAAGCAGCAGGAAATGACTGTCAAAAGTTAAAAAAAAAAAAATCTCCCGGCAAAGAACTAAGCAAGAGAAGTTCAGAGAACATAATGTAGAAACAGAAATGACCTTCCAGAGACTGTCTAATTTTCCCAAAGAGATTTCATAGATTCTGTTAGGCCCTTTCACAAAATACAATCAACCAGGATTCATCTTGGAAATAATGACAAAGCTTCAGAATGCAGAGAATTTAAAGCCCTAGAATCGCTTAAAATTCAGTTCTAAAGAATCTCACTATCCCAAATAGAAATCTCTTGGAGCTAATTTCTTAAAAATGATTGACTAAATATTATTAAGTCAAACTGTGAGATAAATATTAAAGAAATAGACTACCAACAATAGAAATGTTATAATATTTCAGTAAGTTAATGTGCTGCCTCTGTTTATTAAAAGAAATTTTAACAATCATAGAACTGCACACTAGGTAAAAAAAAAAAGTTGACCTCTATTGAAACATGAAATAATGTTGAAATGAAGAAGCATTTAAATTATATTCTTTGGAAGACACAATTAAATTATAAAAAGAAAATCTTAAATTAACAACTCTGTGACATCCATTGCTCAAAAATAAAATACCACAAGTTATTGTGTGACCTAAAATTACTACAACACTAAAAACAAACAAAAGCCATAAAAAAGCAAAAACTAATTGTTATAGAAATTAAAAGAAATAATATACATGAAATTACTTTATAAATATGGTGCATTCAGTATATGAAATGAATTCTAATAATAACTTTTTGGGGGTTGACACAAATGATCACACATGAAGATTCTGAATATTTTACACAATTACTGGATTTTGACTCTTTCAATACAAATGTATTATTCTCTTCTTTTGATTTGCTCAGGAAACATTTTCTTTTTATCTTCAGTACTATATCTCTTGGTAATATTTTTAGGACATTATACTAGAAAAGGTAAGTATACTATTTGCTTCTGATTTAGCTTATCTAAAGGCTAATAACTCTCAGTTTAGATTTCCCTGTAAACAGAGTCTGACATGAGAACATGTATGTGGGTGAATTTACTGTGGCAAGACTGAGAAGAAGGACTGAGAGAAAGGACAAGCTAATAAAATAGTGAGTTGTTGAGGTTACTACTGTGGGCATCAGAGGCTTGCTTCTACCAGGACTTCTGTGAAATAAATATAATTGTCCACTTGAAGAGCACTAGACTAGAACTTTTATTTACTAACTCTAGCCTCACTGGGTTATTGGTTCCCCCAGAGCATTAAGACCCTTATATATTTCCAACCTGTGTTTACACAGAGCCAAAGAAGAAAAAGGGTAGAAAAAGAATGGACGTACCAGCGTTCCCTTTGATAGGATGCTGCCATTGTGAGCTGTGTCTGGGCTCACACAGAACCATGTACAGCAGTTAAGGCTATGTTAGTTTTCTATTACCGTGTATTAAATTACCACAACCAGCAGCTTAAGACAATACCCATTCATTAGTCTACAGTTTCTGAAGGTCAGAAGTCCAGGCATAACTAGATTTTCTGCTTAGGGTTTCACTGTACTGAAATTAAGGTTGGTGGTGACTGTGGTCTTCCTCTGGACCCTGGGTCCTATTCCAAGCTTACTGGTTATTAGCAGAATCCACTTCCTATGGTTGCAGGACTGAAGTGCCTGTTTTCCTGCTAGCTGTCAGCTAGAGGCTGTTGTTGGCTCCTAGAACCTGCCTACATTGCCTTGCCATGTGAACCGCCCTGGGTAGTTCACAAGATGGATGTGCCCTTTCTTCCCAGCCAGGAGGGGTGTATATCTCTGCCTTCCTTTTCTGTTACCAGGGGAGAAAACTCTAATTTTAAAAGGTTCACATGATGTGCCAAATAATATCCTTATTTTAAGGTCAACTGATCAGAACTTTAACTTCAATGGCAAAATCCTTTCACAGCAGTATCTGTACTAGAGATTGACTGAATAATTGGGAAAATGTGTATGCACCAGGGGCCAGGAACTTGGGGAGCATATTAGCATCCCACCCACCCCAGACTGAAATCGCAGATTGGTTGAGGGGATGTGATTTGGGACACCAAAAGTATCTGCTGCAGCAATTTTTAAAAAGTGAGCTTGCTTTGTCCTAATCTAAGTAAGCGAGAAGCCAAAATCTAACATGATGGGTCTGAATTAAGAAGTATCCATTAAGTTTGGTTTAGGGAATTAAGTGGTCATACTTTTTCTGGTACTTAAATAAAGAACCAAATAGAGCAGATCTCAACATCCATCACAACGCAGGCTTTCAATTATTTCCTATGATGTCTTTCTACATGGGATGCATAAATAGGTGCGTCTGTTAAATAAGAACTGTGCCATAAAACTGATTGCTCTGGGGAGCTGTGCAACTACTGCAAGAGGTAAAGTGAGAGATTTTTGAAGATTTACTTCCCATTTATCCTGTATTGTGAGCATTATTTGAATGAATTACAACAGACTCAATTAATTTTTTCATACATAATTGTTACATTTTATCTAGCCTATTAAATCTAACATTTAAATTAAAAAACCTAGTTACTATAAATTAAATATCTGCCAATTTTATGGCTATGAGCACATGCTAATCTTTATGCTGGAAGATGAGCCATGCAGATTGCAAGCATCCAAGCTATATTTAGAAGCACATTACTAGAGCTGGGTATTCAAATTTGAGCTCTGCTGGATCTTGTATGAAGTTCTTTTCCGCTTTGTAAAAGGTATGTTCAACAGTGCTTCTGATTGTACAATTTAACTACTGAAAAGCCTAGGTGGCATTACTATTGCTATGCCGACAATGGTGCTGTGTTTGTGGTTACTGCCACACAAAAGCAGCACTCTGATTTTTCCGAACACATTTCCTGTATTATATGGCATCCCTAGTAATCTGTCCTGTCGCTTCCTGAGCAGCTCTCTGAGGTAGTGATGAGCAAGAGAGAAGCAAATAGAAATATAAACCACAGGGGGCACCACCCTTACTCTCCGTGCACTCTGCTCATTCTACTCCCCGCCAGGCTTGAAAGAGGGAGTATCACACAATCCTGTGAAGACTTACTATATGCTAAGTGCTATGGTGAGAACTTGATTTATATGCTTTATTCTCATTTAATCTTCATAAAAACCTTGGGAAATAGGCACTAGTGATATTCTTATGTTAAATAGATGAGGTTATAGAAGAGCTTATGTGGCTTGCATATGGCTAATAAAGTTGCATAGCTAATAATAAGCTAATAAGGATTCAAGCCCAGGCAGCCTAATTCCACAGCCAGTGTTCTGAACCTTTATCTTATAACATCACAGAGGTAGTGAATAAATTTTCTAAAATTAGATATTCTACAAATGAGAGGAAAAACAGGTTTTGACAATGACACCCCTTACCTTTTTAAAGTCTAATCACTGAAAGAAACACCATGTTTCAAAAAGCATTATGAACATATTTTTAAAATTCACTTTCTCTAATGTTTTAAAAATTACAGCATGTGACCTTAAACTTTTTAAAATTGCTACTCAAGGTCTCAAAAAATTAGTAAACTTTCCCTCAGATCCTTAAAACCAAGTTGACTGGAGGATTCAGATTCATGAAGTACTATAAAATGCTGCACATAAATATGCCACCAAATATAACTTGATATGAAGCATTTGAAGATCTCAATGCTTCTTTTCCTCTTACACAATATAGCATTTATTGAGCCGTACACAGAACTTCTACTATCAAATGTTGATTTCCCAAAAGAAACAATAATAGAATTATTTTCTATTTTAAATTTTTAAAATTAAAAAATAATTACCAGAGCAACTTACAATCAGAAATTATTTTCCATTCATTTTTTTCTTAAATGTCAGTCACTTTTGAAAAATAAGGCAAAAAATATCTCATATTCAATATACTCCTACCTGATGAGCACTCAGACCTCTGGGTCCTATTTTCTCAAAATCACCAGCCGTTCTCACTGCCTTCACTCAGGCAGGATTCACGATGGATTTTAAGGGTAATCATTTATAAAGGCAAAAGACAGAAAACTACTAACATGCACTTACTATTATTTGTCAGAGAAATTATCCTCTTGAAGGTTGGTGCTTATTTGAAGGGAACAAAGTGTCTTCAAAAATGAAAAGACTACCAAATGGTGATTCATAGCTCAGATGCATTGGTTCCATGCTCTAAAAGCAGAATGTTAAGCAAAGTCTTTAAATTGCCCATGTGGATTTTACAGACTAAATGAGGCTAAGAACTGAGCCACGGAAATACAGCATGGATAAATTTCACCAAACTGCTTCCAAATTTAGTGTTATAAATTTCCAATCCACATCTTACAGAATTTTGTATAATATTAGAGAACCAACATGTAAGCTTATGCAGTTCATCTTCTAAAGGGTCCTGATATTCTTGAGATAGAAAATAATGCTCCACGGCTAGAGAAGGTCACCCATATTCTAAGTTGGTATTAATATATAATCATAATGTAAGAATAAAACTACAGGGTTTTTTCCTAGTTTGCTGAGTAAAACATTTACATATTCAAAATAAGAATTATAGAATCAGTGAAAGAAATACAATATTTTAAGATACTTGCAATTAAATGCTTAGCATAAGTGATCCACACTAACAGAAAACCTTATTATGCACATAATTTGTGAAATCTCTATTATAGATTCTACAAAGAGAGACAATGAGTACAAGATACGATCTTTTAAAGAGAGTATAATCTACTAATAAACCATTAATACCATAGTGCCATGAAAGTCATATATAAGAAAATTATCTCTTTAAATGAAGCATAAAAGTTATTTTGTTTTCACGTTTACAGTATTTTTTCTTTAGAGCAGAAATTAATTCAAAAGTACAAACTCCAAAATATTATGCTCAGCTATTATAATGATATGATGAAAAACATCAAATTTTAATTCATAGAGGGATGCCTAATATATCATATTTTGTTGCATTTTGAGAAAGAGCAAAGTCTTTTTCTCTGAAAGACAGTTAAGGGGTGATTTTCCTGTTCAGTTTAGTTATTTATACATTAGGTATAATTCTGATATCTTTGTTATTTCATGCCATATTAAGTTTTATTTAGTCATTTTGCTGGAGATACCTGAATCATGAAGGAGTCATACTTCTGATTCAAGCTCCCATCCAGAAACCAAGGAAACAAGCCCAGTAAGCAAGTCCAAATCAGAACGTAGAATGAAAAAATTTAAAAATATAATCAAGTTTTATATATATATATATATATGTATATATATATATATATATATATATAAAATATGGAGAGAGAGAGAGAGATGGGAGGAGAAATACATACATGTTTATAACTGATAAAAAGCAAACACAACAGACATTATATATTCTTCACTAGGCAGACAACCCAGGAAGGTGGGAGGTGTAGTGTTTGTGACACTGGGCTTAGATGACAGGCCTGTGTTTAAAAAAAGTGCTTACCAGACCTATGAACCTAACCTCTTTTCCATAAATGGAAGTAATATGGTCATTCATTGGTCTGTTGTGAAATAACATGTATCAAACAGTGAATGGGAGAAAATACACTTTTGAAACCATAATTAAAATAGCAGCACTATTATTTATTACCAGAGCCAAACGAATCACTATCCTTATTTTTGAGATAAAGATACTGAGGCTCAGAGAAGCTAAATAACTTGCTCATGGATGCCTACACATAACATGATAAAGCTAACAATCGAAACAAGAGCTGTCTCATTTTTCACTTACACCACGCTGCTAACTATACAATTCTCAAAATCCCCCAAGGGAGGATTTTTATTTTTTATTGTTCTCACTGTCATCGATAGTCTCGGCATTAATTTGCTAGGACTGTTCTGGCAAAGTACCAAAACTTGGGTATCTGAGAATAACAGATACTTATTGTCTCTCAGTTGTGGAGGCTAAGAGTCCTAGGTCAAGGTGTTGGTAGTGTTGGTTCCTTCTGAAGGCTGTGAGGGAGGTTCTGTTCTATTCTCTTCTCCTAGCTTACTGTCAATCTTTGGTGTTCCGTGGCTTTTCCTGCATCACCTTGATCACTGCCTTCATTTTCATGTGGTGCTCTTCCTGTGTGTGTCTGTGTCTAAATTTCCCCTCTTTAAGGACACTAATTATATTGGATTGGGGTGCACTATACTCCAGTAAGACCTCCTCTTAACTAATTATCTCTGCAATGACCTTATTTCCAAATAAGGTCCCATTCTAGGGTATGGAGCTGGGTTGGGGTTGTGGGATAGAACTTCAACATATAAATTTTGGAGAGAAACAATTCAACCCATAACAGTTCACCAAGAGAAAACAAATCTTCCCATGCAGGCAGGTGTGGTCTTGTAATATTGCCCTTCACTGACAGGATTTGACCAAACAGTAGTTGGTGTGCTGATGGGGTCATTTTGATGCTATGCTGTCAGCTGGCTTGGGCTACTCACTGCATTCTAATTGTATAGTCAGTTGTATACTCAAAGCTAGCTAGCTTACTGATCTGATGTTTTATCCAATCCAGCATCTTTTGATAATTCAAGTCTCCCGCCATCCCTTATAAGTACCTATAGATTCTACCGGAAAGCTAGGAAGATCTCTGACCGGCAACTGCAGGTCTCAGGTTGCACATGCAGCTCTAGCAATCACCCACTTAGTGTGACTTCCACACCATACTTTAGAGTTCAACAACTTCTCCTTTAGAATTACCTAGAAATTGAATCTTCTGTTTTTCTTTCTGAGTGACAAATTCTTCTTATCTTAGATTTTTAAAATTAATTTAATTTTATTTTTTCAGTGTCCCAAGATTCATTGTTCATGCACCACACCCAGTGCTCCATGCTATCTATACATATCTTTCTCAATACCCACCACCAGGCTCAACTAACCTCCCATCCCCCTCCCCTCCAATACCCTGTTTGTTGCTCAGAGTCCATAGTCTCTCTTGGTTCATCTCCCCCTCCAATTTCCCCCAATTCACTCTTCCTTTCCTTCTCCCAATGTCCTCCATGTTTTTATCACTAAAGATTATTTGCTCACATTTCTACTTTCAAGGATTACCTGTCATTACTAAGGTGACATATTCCTGCTTCAGGATGTTGTTTGGGTTTATGCTGCTTTTCACAGCATCATCACTGATTGACTCTTGAGCTAGTCAGTTAACCTATCCTCACCAAAGACATCCCACAAGATGATAAGGCAATTTTCCTGCAAATGGCCAAACTTATCTTTCCAGGCACCACCAAACTAACTCAATCTGTTCTTAGTTTCTAAGATCCATTACAATATAGCAACTATGGGCATGTGTTACTTACATGTTAAACTTGATATTAAGGGGGCATGATATCAAGACCTGAAATGTTTGCCTTTTTTTGGTTTATGGGTATACTTTGTTTTTCAGATATGGGAAATTTAAAAATCCAATACTATAGCATTTATAAATATATAGTATATATGTGTAAAATAATAATAATATGATACAATATAATATATATAAAACACCTGGAGTTCCATGGGTTCCTTTAATGATTAATTCCAGTTAATATAGATTCTCATGGAGAAGCAAGATAAAAGTTTAAGTGTTCAAGCTATGGGGTTTGCCAAGACCAAATTCAAGTCTTATTTCTGCCACCACCCAGTTCTGTGACTTTGAGCAAGTTAATCAACCTCAATAACTTCATGTATAATATAAGAAATAAAATAGCACCCACACGTAAGTTTGTATTTGTGTAAAGCAGTGCTTCCAGAACTTGCTTAGTGATAAAAATCATCTGGAACACATTAAAAACACAAATTCCAAGACCTCTTCCTCCAGAGAATAGAATTCAGAAGATTTGGGGACAGGGCTCCAAAATCAATATTTTCAGGAAGTACCCCAACACTATCAGTATCATCAGGCAAGTTTGGGAAATATTACTGTTTTGCACAGCTCATATCCCACTCAGTAAATGTTAGTGTTATTTCTATTTATCAAAATTCATTCCTAAGAGACCCACAGGAAGGAAATTGGTTCCTCCATGTTGAGTGTGGGGGCCATGTCTCACATTTCCCATCCTGATTTTATAGCCTATGTAAGCCCAAATCACTCTTTAGGTTTTCTGTAAAAACAAAACAAAACAAAACAAAAACCATGCAGTCTCTGCATTCTCATAGGTGGAGTCTGTCTTCCTCCTCAGTAAACTAAATATGAAATTCAACAGCCCTTTCATTTATTTCCACAAAAGCTACATCAAATTGTCAATGAAAATAGAACACCTTACTAAAGAGCAGGGATCATGAGAAGGAATCATATTGCACCTCAAAGATCTTTACTAGACATTCCATATATATTTTCTCATCTCAGAGAGAGAGATTCAGTCTTCTGTTCTAAAATTTTCTTCAATTCTCAGGGCCTTGGGTCTCACCTTTTAATACTAAAGCCTAATAAGATATTTTTTTCTTAACAAAGTTCTCTCCTCTATCAGTCAAGATTCTTTTTGTTGAATGTTACTAAAGCCAACAAATTAACTTAAATCACAAAGGGGGACTTACTGGCTCATGTAACTGGGAAGTTGGGGGTAGATCAAGACTCTCATTGAGTGACCTGCTTCTCTCTGGATGTTGGCTCTTCTCTCAGAAGAAATAAAATAAAATAAATAAAATATTTCTCCATGTTGTAGGAAATATGGCAACTGGCAGCCAGAAGTCATCATTAGAACTCACAATTCAATGGAACAAGAGATTCACTTACTATGTTATTGTCATTCTTTAGAAGGAGAATGGATCCTTACCCAAAGTTTGAATCAGATGTCAAACTTATGACACAACACACATGTACCATGAGAATATGGAAAAAGTCATATTACTTACACGTAAGGTTTTCTGGGGAGTGCAGGGCAGGGCTGCAAAGCTAGTCAAAAAATAGCTTGGTGTCTCAGTCAGTTAAGCTGTCTGCCTTCGGCGCAGGTCATGATTCTGGGGTCCTGGGATCAAGCCCCATGTTGGGCTCCCTGCTTGGTGAGGAGCCTGCTTCTTCCTCTCCTTTTGTTGCTTCCTCTGCTTGTGCTCTCCCTCTCTCTCTGCCAAATAAATAAATAAATTTTTTTTTAAAAGTTTGTGGGGTATTTTTGGTTTTTTGGTTTTTTTTGTTTTTTTTTTTTAATTTTAAATGGCTTGAGAGAGCAAAGGAGACTGGCTTGAGGCTTTTATTGCAATTAGAAGGTGGGGTCAGAATGAGATTTCCTGTGCCTGGGCAGGAGCTTGTGTGGTCTGAATCTCCCACAAGCACCAAAGAAGCAGCACTGGGCTTTCTTAGTTTGCCTAGATGTGATGCAGGAGGAATAAGGGGAAGTGAGGCCTAAACACTTTTCAAGAGTCAAACACCAAAAGATGAAGTCAGACTCTATTTTAATACCTCAATTTGAGTTATATGTTCACATGTCAGAGTCATCATTGCATCTAGAAGAATACAACAGTATGACAGATGTTGTAATCACATCTACAGCCATAGGGACAAGATCCTGGAATTGGAGCCCCACCAGATCAAATGAAATGGTGGGGAGAAAATAGTGGATCTTCAAAGAAAAAAGATGTTCTCGCTAGAAGTTGAGGGAGCCCTGAGCAGAAAAACAAACAGACAAATAAATAACCTTCATACCATACCCCAATAAAAAGATTATAGAGCTACACAGTGAGATAAAAAAAAAAAAAAGTTTGTGTGGTTGGTAGCACAAGTAATCAGCAGAGGTGCATAATACTAAAAGCACTGGGATTTGGGTTTAAAATAAAGTAGGAAAGAATGTAAGCCCTTTCACTAGCTCTAGGGACTTGGTAAAAGTAAGGAAGACAAAAGGAAAAAAAGCAGAAAATAAAGACTTTTAAAGAGTGCCTTAGTAAGTGCCAAATAGCATACTAACTGGTTTATCTGGGTTATCCCATTTAAACTCTCATAAGCATCTTATGGTTTCAATACAGTAATAACCTCCATTTTAAACATCTGAAACTGAAGATAAGACAAGTTAAGTAACTTCCCCAAATGCTACCACTAGAAAGTTATGGATCCTGAATTCAGTTCAAGTGCAAAGCCTACATGATTGACCACCATGGCTTAACTTCTATAAACCTAAGTTTATTCCAATGCAAAACAAAGATAATACCTACTGTATAGATTTGTTGTAAAGAGTGCATTATACAGAGAGCATTCCATCAGCATCTAACACACAGTAAATACTCCACAGCCATTCATAATTTTCATCTCCTCCATATATATATGATGGTAGTTGAGGTTGAGAGAAATGATACTTGCTAAGGTTGAAGTAAACTGCATACTTTAGTTGGATGTCAGATAATGAAGTGTTCATATTTAGCCAAAAACAATTATCACCATGATAGGTTACATTTCTTTCATATAGTAATACATGTAAAGTATTGTTATAAAATTTTAGATAATGCTTACAAATTTATTATTAAAAAATTTAGCAGCCAAAAATTAAAACTTTGATATTTTTTATCAAAACAATTATTGATCAGCCCTATCAGCTTCCTGGTTGCTTCAGAGGTCACTGTGCTGTCTATTTTTGATAACTTGAGAAAGGAGAAATTTACTTTATAAGTTGCTTATTTTTCCTCTAAATATTTCTTCTTTTCTTCATGCTTTTCTACTTTGTCTGATTTTAAACTGATTAGTCAATACTTTGTAGGCTATGCTATGCTGCAGTAAAAAATGAGCTCTGAAATCTCTGCTCCTCAACCAATCTTCCCAACTTCAACTCTAATTTTATTTTCATTATGTTATATAAAGTGGATTCCATCTCCTTTTCATCTATTCCAGCTTTAACCTAGTTCTCAAAGAGCTCACCTTCAGGCCCAAACATTTCTCAAAGTCTTTTCAAATTAAGATAATTCTCTTTCTGAGATGAGTTTTTGTGGTAACCGTTAAGGAGATATAATTTTTCTATCTCTTTAAAAATAAAAATGGTAAAGAACAATAGCTCTGTTATTTCACATGCAGCAGCTGAATCAAGTTTTACCAGGGTGTTAGTAAAAGTCAGATAAAGTCAAGATTGTCTTTAAAAGTCCATCCAGGTCCCTACTTAAGACCAAAATTTAATTCATAATTAAGTCCAACAGAGCCAGGTCTTCCTCTGGCACTGAAGAATATCACTCTTTGTGATTGAGCCTCATAAAATATTGGACTTGTGTTTAAGAATATACATATGAAAAATTTACACCTTTAATCACTAGAATTACATTCAATAAGACAAGAAACTCACATCATGAAAGGTGTAAGAAATTAGGGTTAGTTGTGGTAAGAGTGGATTCAGTGTGTTTTAGAATAAACTTGAAAGAGACAAGATCATATTGGCATTTAAGGGAAATTATTCTTGTTTCAATGTAGAAAATAACTGAGAGAAAAGAGAATAGCATGAAGACTATTGTAGGACTTTCAAAAGAAAACTAATGGTAGTGAAAAAAAAAAGA
Source organism: Procyon lotor (assembly GCA_028646535.1). Classification (NCBI taxonomy): domain Eukaryota; kingdom Metazoa; phylum Chordata; class Mammalia; order Carnivora; family Procyonidae; genus Procyon; species Procyon lotor. The sequence continues at coordinate 51,238,435 of CM053608.1, forward strand.
AAAAGAATGGTAGTGAAAACTCACTACAGGTAGTTGCAGTGGGGGTGGAAAGAAGGAACTGATTCAAGCGTTACTTATTTAGGAGGTAGACATAATAGAAGTTGGTATTTGATTGGATGCAGAAGTTGAAGAAAAAGTCAAGAATAAAGATTAGTTATCAAGATGATTTATGTATGATACTAGCAACATAAAAACACTGAAACAATTACTTTTCATCATATGGCATACTGTCTTTCCATTAAAGTAGTATAAGATAATTGCTCTTTCAATATCATATTAATCTTTTAGTCAACTAAATTCTCGTGTCTTCTTTTTATATATAAACTTCTGCCAAGCTACTATTCCCCAATCTTGTATATCATACAAATTTTTTTTAACCCACTGTTCCAACTTGGGGCAATTCTCAGTTTTGATGCTTTCATTTGAAAATGTGTGAACTATAATTAAATGTGAGAAAAATGAATAAATCAATGAATAAATTAAAAATTGTACACTCAGTTTTTTTCCTCTTTTACTATCTATGAGATATGTCTAGCTGTCATGTGGAAGAGGGAACAGAAATTTTTTATATGATTCCATGGGATAGAAATAATGCTATGTGGTTATGATCTCCAGGAAGATAAATTTTAGCTCTATATAAGGAAAGCTTTTCTGGAACTTGTAGGTATACAATAATGGAATGAGATAGTAAAAGTTCTGTCTCTGATGGTGTTTAGGAGGATTCAAGCATTACTGGAAGAATTTGGCCAGATGATCTTTCTAATAGAAATAATGATGATGATGAGGTTGAACTATACTAAAGCTAAAATATATGCTATCATGCATATAATGCTATCATGCATATACTTATATGCATGATGCAAAAAAAGCCTTTATTTACTATTTATACCAAACTAAAGTTGCCATCCCCTTCTCAACCATCATCACATAATAATTTTTTATCACAGAAGAATTCATAGCAAGTATTGCTATATAAAGCTATCTTTCATTTATTACTTATATATATTTATTTTCTAGAATAAGAATTCTATAAAACAATGACCTATATCTCTTGCTCACCTTTGTATTCCAGAATCTAGGTCAATGCCTGGTACATAACATGAAAAATATTATTTTGAACTGAGGATACTTTTGCAGAAAAAGTGAGCAGAGGGCATAAAACTTACTCAGCCATTTTATGATCTGCTTACAAAAAGAAAAATTTGATTTTATTTTTTATATATTATGCACACTGGAGGGAGAGAGTGGAAGATATTTATATAGATGATTTCAGTAAGAGAAAGAGAGACCTGAGCACCTATTTGGGTGTGAAGATAACAGTAAGGGAGCTCAGAATTCAATTAACTTGAATCATTGCTGTTGTCATTACTGATATCACACCTTGTGATAGTAATAACTTATGGTGGCAGATTTGGGGACTTCTCCTGGTAGTTTATGGTTTGTGTGTGCATCTTTCAGAAGGACCTTTTGTTATTTCTTTTACACAAGAACATTTCATTCAGGATCTGTTACTGCTAGGACTTCTGCTCCTATTGCTCTTATTGATTTTTTCAAATTAAGATATAAAGTTACCATGACAGATAGCAATGCCTTATATCTGGAGACTAGATGATGCTAAATAATGAAATGTCCTAGTTTCTGACTCATGAACCATGAATTTTGGAGCAAAATATGAGGTCACTAAGCAAAACAAATTAGTGACATGCCAATGACCAGTAAGACAATATGATGAATGCTCATTGAAACAGTAAGTCTATAGGAAATGTTAAAACTTAGCCATAAAATTCTAATAAACTTAATGTTCTCTTGCTGGTATATTTTCAGGGATTATAAAGTATTTTGCTAGCTTTATATGCTGAACTTGAGTTCTTATCAATGATACATTATTGTGTCATATAAAATTGAGTTTGAGTTTTGTCTCTTTCATTTGCCTGCATGACTTTGGTCAAGTTTTTGAACTTTATAATTGTCCATAGTTGTAAAATAGGGACTAATAAATTGTTACACTAAGTTTTGTTAAGAATCAAATGACTTGAATTAGTAAAGGGCTTACTATAGGACTGAACTAAATGATATCAGCAATTACTTTGAGGATAATATATCTGAAATAGTATTCAATGTTTTTCTCTTTCCAGCAATCTAATGGAATCCATAGGAAGGTAAATTGCAAGATCAGTGTCACCTATCTCTTCCTATCAAACAGAAAGAGGAAATAGAGAACTTTCCTTGTACTGTAAAGAGGTTTATTAGATAATAATTCACATATATTCACTTGCCTCTTCCTCATCTAAATGGATGGAGTATACATCACTATCTCATGCATGTTAGATTTGTTCATGTTACTTGCTTTGATCTTACAGTATGTGGAAAGTACTTAGTAGCTAGCCTCCCCTACTGGGAGGCTAATAGATACGACATAAACACAAGCTTGAATGTGATCATGTCATTGAGATTGATCTCTTGTACCCCCTAAACCCATGATGATGAGAAACAGAAGTTGGTTTGGATCCAAACTTCAACTTGGAGCTAAGCCAAACAAGCCTGTCTGGGTTCATCAATCCCCAACTCCTAACTTCAGATGTATGAATAAAGATATATGATGGTTGTTTTAAGCCACTTAATTTTTGGAGTGACTTGTTACACAGAATTACTGTGGCAATAGATGTCTGATAAAAAGAAGCTGAAATGAAATCATAAAAAAAGCAAAGAGTAAGAGGCAAGGTCTTGGTCATCTTTATCTTTGGGAGAGAAACCCTGGAAATGAGAAAAGGTAGGTAAAAATATCAGTCCATTGGCCAGAACCAGTCACACAGTCATCAACGCCAACCATCCACTGGTATTCTGCTCTTGAGATGTGTCCTTAACTTGGTATATAAGGACCGTTTTGACCTGAGCACTCCACTGTTCATCTCCTCAACCTCTGCCCCTCTTAAAGCTGTGTAGGGTGTGTTCACTTGACAGATTTGCTTCCAAATTCTGAGAAACTCTTCCTGATACCATTTATATCCCTCATTTTCTCAGGGATAATTTGTACTTGTGTTTCATAACCCAAGATACTTGCCATCTCCTTTAGAAACTCTTCTGTTATTTCCCAAACATGGGTTACTCTCCTCTTCTACACTCTTGTACTACCTACACTTAACTCGGTACTTGTCACTACATTACTTATTTCTCTGCCAGGTTCTCCATCACACTGCTGTGGGAATTCACAGTGTCTGAACAGACAAAATCTGATTCTTATTTGCCTCCTTGGATGAAACTAATTGAAAAACGAAGGAATGTCCGGAACACTGGGCTTCCTTTGAAGTTTCTTGGCTAAAAATGGCCAGATTCCTATTGCGGCTCAAGGTTCTCATCTAGGGAGTGAATGTTTAAGTTTTGAAGAAAAACAGGCACCTGTGGTGGTCACATACTTCATGGACTCCTTGCCTCCTTATCCTTTCCACACACTGCCCCATATTATTATCCTGACCATTAAAGTTACACTTTCCCCCTCACTTTGCATTGTGCTTAGTATATTGCTAACACTCCAATAAAAGTGGAGACAAAATTTGGCACAGGGCCTTTCACTGCTAGAGCACCTGATCCCCAGACCTCTCCTTTCTTCTATTAAGGTGTCTGGAGTGATCTTTTCATTCACCGTCTCAGGGTTTGCCGGGCAAACCCGACACACTGCAAATTTATAGAGATTGTAACTGTGTCCTCCTAATTACTGTAAACCAAAAGAGTTTCTAAAAAACATTAAGAGATAGTTAATATTTTTTGAAAGAAAAAAAGGGGAGAAAAAGATAAACAAGAAGAAAGATATTGGCTTTTTAAGTGTGGTGGACTAAGAATATAGTAACTTTCAAAAAAAATGGAGAGAATCAAGAGAACAAGCAGGTTTGATACAAGAAGAAAACTCTAATTTTTTGAGTGCCTGTAATATGCCAAGTACTGAGCTAGAAGTATAATGGATATTCAGGTAAGGTTTGGACATAATGAATTTGAGATACTATTGGTATGAGTACATATCCAAAAGATAGTTTAGACTGAAATCCAGTTGTCATGGATGAAAACTCAGATTTGGGAGTCATCCATTTGGGTGATGAATGTTGCATAGTATGGATCTCTGCATCTCAAACTCTGCATGGAAATACTTAATAAAAATGGATTCTGGTGAAGTCAATAGCCATCAAGCATTAAGTAATAGTGAAGAAAAAGCACATCTGACATCCTGAAGCAAGATATAGCTGGGAATTGTAAAGGGTATATTCTATGGTAAAAGGGAGTTAATGAAAAAGTGTGGGGCTCAGGTTAATTCCATTATAGTTTTTTGGCATTCAGTTCGATTTTGCTGTCCTGACTATGCACCACATCAATTTTAAATGCCCCACAATTCCATTCTGCATTAAAGGTATCACCATTTCTGAAAACAGTTCAACAATATCTTTATGACAAAGAGAGAAAGAACCATGAAGATTGAGAGAGACAAGGGAGGAGTGAACATAAAGAAGAAAGCAGGCAGGAGAGGAAATTTGCCATGAATCTTAAGGGGCAAATATATTTCAAAACAGGAGAAACATAGCCAAAGGGCTAAAGAAGAAATAGTTATGCAGATGTGGAATATAATCAGGGAGTATTTCTAGTGATTATTTCCAAATTCATTAAATAAAGGAAGGAGCCTGAGGAGGAGCAAGGAAGAGGGAAAGCCAATAGGCATAAATAAATTAGTTATTACTTGCTTAATGATAACAAATAATTTTCAATTTACAATTAGCCACTGGGAATTCTCTGAAAAGAAAATTGTTTTATATAATAGTTGAAATGCTGCTTCCCTGATTTGATTTTTCACATAATTCATCTTTGATGCAATGACTAGTTAAGTATTAGCACAAACCTGGGAAATGTAACATATTTGCTGGATCTGCCTGACTGCAGAAAAATCACATGTGACTGGAACAGTCAATTCAGTTTATAGTCTTTCAGTTCATGATGACAGTCCTTTGAGATCAGTGCTTGAAACCACTCTGTTTCATGCCATTTGTACAACATATAGTTTGTTATCACCCATAGGCAGGAAACCTTTTGTCCATGTCTACTGAACTTTGTCCTTTAAATACTGCTGTCATAGAGTTGTACTGTAGGTCTCTTTGCTTTTGATTTCACTCAACCAGAATTTGCAATATATTGACCCATAGGATAAGCTCATTTTTTTTCCTAAAAGCTAAAAACTTTCTGAGTTTACATTTCTAGAAAGTATGTAACCAAATTATCGTTTTTTTTTTTACTATTTATTTATTTATTTATTTGCAACTGGGGAAATTAAGGCATCTTTCTTTTTTTTCCCCAAATATGTTTTTTATTTTTTCAGTGTTTTTTCAGTGTTACAAGTGCACCACACCCAGTGCTCCATGAAATATGTGCCCTCCTCAATACCCACCACCAGGCTCACCCAACCCCCACCCCCACCCTCCAAAACCCTCAGTTTGTTGCTCAGAGTCCACAGTCTCTCATGGTTCATCTCCCCTCTGATTTCCCCCCATTCCCTCTTCCCTTCCCTCTCACAAGGCCTTCCATGTTTTTCTTTATGCTAAGCATGTGAGACCATAAGGTAATTGGCTCTCTCCACTTGACTTATTTCACTCCGCATAATCTCTTCCAGTCCCACCCATGTTGATACAAAAGTTGGATATTCATCCTTTCTAACGGAGGCATAATATTCCATTGTATATATG
>CM053608.1:51244251-51265337 GCA_028646535.1 Procyon lotor
TTCTTTATTCATTCATCTGTTGAAGGGCATCTTGGTTCTTTCCACAGTTTGGCAATTGTGGCCATTGCTGTTATGAACATTGGGGTACATGTGGCCTTTCTTGTAATGCATCTGCTTCTTTAGTGTAAATACCCAGTAGTGCGATGACAGTCATACAGTAACTCTATTTTTAATTTCTTGAGGAATCTCCACACTGTTTTCCAAAGTGGCTGCATCAGCTTGCAATCCCATCAAAGTGCAGTAGGTAGCGCTTCAGTCTCATATCAAATTATCTTTAAGTACATTCTGCACAATGGTCAGAATTTTTGTTTTCTGGCTTTTTTTTTTAAATTAGTAATAAGCAAAGTCAAACAGCTATATTTATAATGAAATTTCTAAGATTTGTTAATATGTGAATGCCCCAGTGGGCATTAACTGTTTCCATAGTTTTTTGAACTTGGAACCCTTTTCATGGAATACGTTCTGGAAATATTAATCTAGCTTAAGGCATTCCAGTGCAGATCTCATTTATTTTATTTTTTTTTAAGATTTTATTTATTGGACAGAGAGAAACACAGCGAGAGAGGGAACACAAGCAGAGGGAATGGTAGCGGGAGAAGCAGGCTTCCTGCAGAGCAGAGAGCCCCATGTGGGGCTCGATCCCAGACCCTGGGATCTGACCTGGGCCGAAGGCAGACGCTTAACGACTGAGCCACCCAGGCGCCCCAGATCTCATTTATTTTGAGAGCATCTACTATGTGATAGGCACTGTGCTAGCACAGTCTGAGGAAGCAGACTTAATTTCTGTCTGTGTAAGACACACATTAAATTATAATTAATTTAATAATTCTGAGTGAGCAAATTACTATAAGAAAAAACCAGGGAATCTAACCCAGGAGGTGAGGGAAGGCCTTTCTGCGAAGTGATGTGTAAGCTAAGACCCATAATATTGGTGTGAGTTTGTTAGATAAAGAGAGGCAAAGAGAACTTCCAGGTAGAGGAAACAGCAAATACAGTGGCTCCACAGCAGGAAAAAGTATGGCCAACCTGAATAATTGGTAACAATCCACGAAAGCTCATGACAAGAGACAGCCCTTGTGAAACATACTTTCTAGTTGGTGAGGAAGACATGTTCTATACTTTGTTCTATACCTTCTAATTCCAAACCATGAGGAATCACCTTTTCCAGCAAATGAGGAACTAATTGTTCAGGACTGACACACCACTAAGAATAATCTGGGGAGCAGAATAAACATAAACATCATCTTTTTGAAGGCACTGGAGAGCTACCAAAGCAAACACCTATGGGACCACAATTCTATAAAGAAAAAAAAAAGAAAGAAAGAAAGAAAAAGGAAGCTCAGAGATGTAAGGCAAATATTGGGAACCTCTCTTAACCTGGAGGCATTAGTCAACTTGAAAGCTTCAGCTAAGAGATTGGAAGCTTAGCAGAGCATTCAGCAGTTTCACAGAGTTTGGGGAACAAAAATTATGTGCATGCCCTGCAAGGAGAAGGGAGATACCCGTTGAAATACTGAAGGCCTTCATTTGGGAAAACACCCAAAGGACTATAGCATATGTCTACAGTGAGTGTTCACAAAGACTCACTCCTGGCACCAAATCAGCTCAAACTTTGTTTAGATTAGAGTGACCTACCCTGCCTTAATTGCCTACCAAAAGCAAAAGTAAATTTTCTCAGGAGGAAGAGATCAGCACTTCAAGCCTCAAATTATCTCTACAAATTATAATTCACAACGGAAGTAACTAAAGAAGAAAACACCAGACTGAAGAAGAAAAAGGAAAAAATATGTAAAATATAGTACACTGCCTAAGGAATCTTTGGGGCTTAGAAAAAATGTCTAACATACCTTGAAGTTTCAGCATGAAAGGAGTGAGGAATGGCATAAAAATAATATTTCTACAGCTAAGGACCAGTAATCTTCTAAAACCAATGAAAAATATTGTCACAGACATAAGATGTACTATAATTTCTGAGCAGTTTAAAGGCAAAGAAAACCACATCTAGACATACCATAGCAAAATGTAGAAAACAAAAGATCAAGTCAATCTTAAAAACAAGAGCATGACACATTACTTCCAAAAATTCAACAATAAAATTGAAAGCTGACTTTTAAATAAACAAACAAACAAACAAATAAAAAATAGAAGCCAAAAAATAGCCACAAAAAGTTAAAGGGAAAAAACCCTGCCAAACTAGAATTCTATCTCCATCCAAATATTTATTAAAAAATGAAGGTGAAATAAAAACATGATCAAATAAATAAAAGCTGAGGGAATAACACTCCTCTAGACCTCTGCTGTAAGAGACACGAAACAAGGTTTTCAGGCAGAAGAATAAATGGATAAAAGCCCGGAAATGACAAAAAGAATGAGAACTGGGGCATCTGGGTGGCTCAGTGGGTTAAAGCCTCTACCTTCGGCTCAGGTCATGATCTCAGGGTCCTGGGATCGAGCCCCACATTGGGCTCTCTGCTCAGTAGGGAACCTGCTTCCTTCTCTCTCTGCCTGCCTCTCTGCCTACTTGTGATCTCTCTCTGTCAAATAAATAAACAAACAAACAAACAAACAAATAAATAAATCTTTAAAAAAATTTAAAAAAAGAATGAGAACTAATGGAAAGGATAAATGTATAGGTAAATCTAAATAAAAATTGGCAGAATTAAATAAAAATTATGGCTTGAAGTTATATATATAAGCATATATATGTATAAACATGTGTGTGTGTGTGTCTGTATGTATATATAAACATAGGGCAAAAATAGTACAAAAATCTAAGAGAGGCTAAATAAAATGTTCTAAGTTTCTTGCATTGTTCAGGAAATGAGAAAATAATAAGTTTATACTGCACATTACAATTCAAGAATGCACATTGTAAAATGTATGGTAATTCTAAAGAAAAAAAAGAGCATATAATTAAGAAGTGGCAAGGAAATACCAAATTGAATTCTTTTTTTAAGATTTTTACTTATTTATTTGAGTGAGAAAGAGTGAGACAGAACATGAGAGAGGAGAAGGTCAGAGGGAGAAGCAGATTCCTCATGGAACCAGAAGCCCGATGCAGGACTTCATCCAAATCCTTAGTTGGCTCAACCAACTGAGCCACCCAGGTGACCCCAACTGTAATTCTTAATTGAAATTTTGCTTCAGTTATAAATAGAACTTGTCCAACCACCATAAACAATTAAAAAACTGGACAAATTACATGAAACAATGATTTTAAGACATTAGGATAAAGCAACACTATATTATGATCCCTGAGAAGAAGAAATAAATGAGGTGGGACTTACTAGCCCTAGCATTCCATATGGAGTCATTTTAAGACTAAAACACAGAAAGATTTAACCAAACAGCATATGGATGTCTCACTGAATTTGGAAGTACAAATCAGAGTTTGAGGTGACTGACATGGCCAGCAGTAGTGGGACAAACTACTAGAGAAAAGGAAGATATGCAGAAAAAGAGATCCAGAAATCTGACTAGCGATCTCTTGAACTTGAACTACAAATAACAAGCTTTGTATAGATAGCGTAAGACTGGACAAGAACAGCAAAAGTTATCAAAAACAAACTGAGCAATTCCAAAGCTTGTGCAGGCTGGGAGACATGCTAGTTCTAACCGGTCAGTGTAAAGAAGCTCTTTTGATTATCCAGAGCATTCAGTAAGATCCCAGAAGGGTCATACCTTAGCAGCAGAACTAAACTGGCCTTAGAATAAAGACTACTCTCAATCTACTTTCTTTTAAAAAGATAAAAAGAAATAAGGGGGAAGAAAAGAGGGGGGGGACTTGAAAGGATCAAGACAATATACAAAAGTCAGCAAAAGAAAAGACACAAATCTCACTCAGAAAGCTGTGCCAACACCAAGGCCCCCTGCTGAACATGCACTCTGGGTCCTTCTTCTAAGACAAGGTGAAAGCAATATTATTGGTAAGAAAATAAACAGATTGCTTAGAGCACTACTATCCAATTAAAATTAAATTCACGCCACATATATAATTTTAAATTGTCCAAGTGGCTACATCAAAAAAAAAAAAACATAAAATTAACTTTAATAATACATTTTATTTAACTTGGTATTTCCAAAATACTGTCATTTCAGCATGTACCCAATGGAAAATAAATTACTATTGAGGTATTTTACTTTTTTTCATGAAAACTCTATAAAATACAGTGTATATTTAGACTTGCAGCAACCTCAATTCAGACTAGCCTCATTCCAAATGCTCTACAGCCATAAGTAGCTAATGGCTACTGTTCTGAACAGCACAGACCTAAAGTTAAGACGTCTGGAATTGTTAATTTCACTTAGAAGCTATTTAGGAAAGCCAGTTCCTGGGGACCTTGAGCTCATAGGAAGTTGTAGTCCCTCCATCTGAGGATACAAAGTCATAATTCTCTTGGGAAAGTATCCATAGGAGCTGAGTTTGGATTCAGCTTCTTGTGATCTTCCAGGGTTATATCTGGGCAATACTGTTTTTATACCATAGAATAACATTGTAAATATCCAAAATAGTTCATGTATCTGTCATTTTTCATTAAAATAACGTAGCTCTTCCATGAACTTCATTAGACCATGAGATAAACAGGAATAACCCACTGCAAGAATGTCCAATTTTTCAGTCATTGACTACCAGATGTCACCAACAGGAATCACATGCAAACTGATGAAGATCATTTCTGTAATGGACCATATTTAAAAGGCATACTTTTCATTGGAAAAAATTCACCTACTTTACTACTGTCTATAGGCAGTATACTATAGGCAGTAGTAAAATAGTGGTTTAAGAACTATAAATAGAAAATGAAAGGGTATAAAACTGGGTATAAAACTGGGTATAAACTGGGTATAAAACTGCTTGCTGTAAAAATTCATAGATTTTAGTCACAAAAGGGAGATAGATCTCATTTGGTCTCTAATAGTAATTGGCTACATTTCAGCTAAAAGCCACAGAGCCAGATGTACTCAGAAGTCTTGTCTGGTTTAGTGAGTGTGAGGTGGATATCTTCTGGCTCCGTGATTATAGAGGTCCTGAAGACTATGGTTAAATCTCACCAGTATATGTGCTTAGTAAGTCTCTGAATTTTTCCTTTCAATTTGATATTCAGGATTTCATTAGCAATTTTCAGATTCTTTAGAATGCTTCTTTAATCTATCTTAGGAGTATGTAAGAAAAATAACACAGCATTTCTTTAAAATCGGCATCTAAAACTTCTTCAGTAATCTCACAGCATTCTTCCCTATAGCCAGGATCCTCAACTGAAAGCTGTGTCAAATGTTCCTTTCTAAATGGCTTTCCTATTGGGAAGTTTATGCCACCAAGAACCTAAGCACACACCCCAGGTACACCCCCAAATATGACTATTTAACTTTGAGCTAGAGGACTTGGTATCTGCACACTTTTGGCTTCGATGCAATGAGAGCATCAGAATAAACCCAATGAGGGAATGTCTGCAAAGTTATTAACAACAAAGCCCAACAATACTGGTTTCCAGTATCCAGTGAATGCTTATTACATACAGGCATCAATCTAAATATGTCACGTTTCCCCAATTCCACATGCATAACCACCTTAAAAGGAGGTACTCTAATAACTTTCCCTTGAAGGAATATTAGGGGCAAATGTAAGTTATCCAAACTCACCACACTAGTAATGGTGGGACTGGGGTTTGGACCTAGACAGTCTGTTTTTAGATCTCAGGCCACTTCTTGCTACATGTACTGTACTTACTAACTCTCACTTGTGAAAATGCTAAATCCCACTGACCCTTGAACAATGCCAGGGTTAGGGGCTCTGGCCCCTGTGCAGTCAAAATTTTGACCTCCAAAAAACTTAACTACTAATAGCCTACTGTTGACCAGAGGACTTGACAATAACATAAAGTCAATTAACACATATTTTGTATATTGTATGTATTATATACTGTGTTCTCACAATAAAGTAAGCTACCGAAAGAAAATGTTAAGAAAACCAAAAGGAAGAACAAATCCAATTACAGTACTATATTGTAAAAACTCTGTATATAGGCAGTGCTCCCAGTGGTCCCAGGAATCTGCCTCTTGCTTCAACAGTGCTCAAACAGAACAGACTCAGGAACACCCCTTCTTCCAGCCTCCTACCATCCTCCAACCTCTTCCCCAGTTGCAAGTTTTGGAACCATCTTCTTAGCCATCCCCTACCTCAGAAACAGCCAACACCATTTTTTGGGCTAAGATCCTTTTTGCCAATCATCTGTGAGCTTTCAGATTCATTAGAATGATTCCACTGAGGTGAAGGCCACCATCAACCACTCATCAGTATGCAACTATGGGCCTCCTACACCTACCTCTCTCTGGGCTTCTATTTCCACAGTGACAGTGTGGCTCTGGAGGGCATGGACCACTTCTGGAGTTGGCTGAAGAGAAGTACAGGGCACCAAGCAAAAGCAAAGCAGCAACAGCACCCTCTTTCAGAATGTGCAGAAGCCATTCCAAGATGAGTGGGTAAAACTCCAGAAGCCATGGGGTCTACCATGGTCCTGGAGAATGACCTCAACTAAGCCCTTTTGGAGCTGCATGCCCTGGGTTCTGCAAGCACAAACCCCATCTCTGTGACTTTCTGGAGACCCATTTCCCAGATAAAGAGGTGAAACTCATCAAGAAGATCACAATCACTTGACTAATCTCTACCAGGTAGCTGGCTCCCAGGCTGGGCTGGGTGAGTATCTTTTCAAAATATTCACCCTTAAGCACTACTACACATCTCCAGACCCAGCAAGCCCATCTGGGATCACCCTGATGTCAAGGCTTCTGCCTAACCCTCTCCCTGCAGCCATTAGGCAGCTTTTTAACCACCTAGAGCCCTGTCCCAAATCCCGGCCAAGTGGAAATAAAGCTTTCTTCAGGAAAAAAAAATCCACATATAAGCGAATCTTCACAGTTCAAATCTGTTATTTAAGACTCAATAGTACTTCAAAATGAATCCAAATTTCTCCAGTAACTCTCTGTACCCCATTCTGGATCTAAAACATAGCTGAGTATCCTTCTTCTCTTCTCCCAAAGCATTACCCATTCACCACACTTGTAGTATTATTTAAATTATCTATTTACTTCTCAGTGTCTCCCACTAGAATTAAATTTCTTTAAGGCAGTGGTTTTAAACTGAAAGTGATTTTGCCCGCCAGGGCACATTTGGTAGTATCTGGAGACACTCTGAGTTCTCGCAGCTGGCAAAGGGGTGCTACCAGTATGTAGTAAGTAAGGGCCTATGATGCAACTAAACTTTTTATAGTGCACAGGACAGTTTCTCACTAGAAAGAAATATTTGGCCAAAAATTTCAGTAGTGTCGAGGTTAAGAAACTCTTCTTTAAAGCAAGACCAACCATAGTCTTTGTATTCAGCACCCATAGCAATTTCTGGTACACAGTCAGTAAGTGCTTAATGGATGCTTATTGAACAGACTCAAAAGATATTGTACATTAGAAAATTATGCTCCATTTTCTATTCATTTGAAAATTCTTTCCCTAATCTTCCCAGGTTGAATTTGCTCCTCCATCATCTATGAGCTATCATTCCCTTAAGTCACCCACCAGACTGCAGAAAACCTCTCTGCATTAACATGTTTATTAGATGGGGACCTCTACCAGGCTTAAATATCTTTGCATCTCAGTCAGTTTTTAAAGATATTTTAAAAGAGTACATAGAGTAATACCATAATTGGGTGACTTGGTAGGAATGCATTGTTCTTCTTAGCACCAAATCCTATAAGGCATGTAGCCACAAGGGGACCTATAAGCAGCAGAGTATAAAATCATCTGGGTGGGATGAAGGCTGGTCCTGATGGAACCACTATTTTTTTTGTCTAGTTTTCTATTAGGTAAGCCTGTAATATTCCATTGTATATAAAATATTACAGCTGTTCCTACTCAAGTTTCTCTTAAACTTAGATTTTCCCATTAAGGTCATGATTTTATTTTCATCTGTCTTTCACAATTCTGAAAAAGCTTGTTGCCAAAACTGGTGTCAGGACACTCTACAGTAGGGACTTTCTTGCTTTTCTTGCAGAGGTATAAGCAAGCATTCTCCTGTGAACTTGCTTCAGAAAGAGCTGTGATTTTTTCTCATTGAAAATGAGTGAAATAGCATCAAGGGCCAAAATTGGTTGCTAATATTCAAGAGCAAGAAAGTGAAGGCCTTTCTCATAAAGGGCATTTAAAAATGTCTATTAAATTTTATTGGATTATTAACAACATAGTCAGCTTCTTTTCATTAATATTTTGGTTTGATTATGACCCTGCAATTGCACTACAAGATATTTACCCCAAAGATACAGATGTAGTACAAAGAAGGGCCATATGTACCCCCATGTTCATAGCAGCAATGGCCACAATCACCAAACTGTGGAAAGAGCCAAGATGCCCTTCAACAGATGAATGGATAAAGAAGATATGGTCCATATATACAATGGAATATTATGCCTCCAGAAGAAAGGATGAATACCCATCTTTTGTATCAACATGGACAGGACTAGAAGAGATTATGCTGAATGAAATAAGTCAAGCAGAGAGAGTCAGTTATATGGTTTCACTTATGTGTGGAGCATAAGGAAAAACATGGAGGACATTGGGAGAAGGAAAGGAAGGGTAAATTGGGGGAAATTGGAGGGGAGATGAACCATGAGAGACTGTGGACTCTGAGAAACAGACTGAGGGTTTTGGATGGGAGGGGGGTGAGGGGTTGGGCAAGCCTGGTGGTGGACGTATAGCATGGAGCACTGGGTGTGGTGCATGAATAATGAACCTTGGAACACTGAAAAAATAAAATAAAATTAATTGAAGAATCTGAAAAATAAAATAGAATAGAATTACAAATTTCTCTGCCGAAAAAATATTTTGATTTGATAGCAGTCTAATATTCTAGGATCGATAAAACAATGGTAATCCTCATGTCCCCTAAATTTTTGATGAATGATGATGATCTGTTGTACTCTTTTCTTAGTTTAGTATCTCAGCCTTTCTTAGGCTGCTCAATCCTTCTTTCTAGTTTAAGATTTAATTAAGATATTACCCTCATGTTTTTTAAGATTAATTGTCCTAAAATCTGACTAGATTAATTTGCCATTAGATCATTAGATCATTTGTCATTAGATCATTCTTTACACAGAAGAAAATGCCATTACAACTTCCACGTTTAATGCAGAGAAAGGGGAACCCTACTACATTGTTGGTGGGAATGCAAGCTGGTGCAGCCACTCAGGAAAACTTTCAAAAAGTTGAAAATAGAGCTACCCTATGACCCAGCAATTGCACTACTGGGTATTTACCCTAAAGATATAAATGTACTGATCTGAAGGGGCATGTGAACCCGAATGTTTATAGCAGCAATATCCACAATAGCAAAACTATGGAAAGAGCCTAGATGTCCATCAACAGATGAATGGGTAAAGAAAATGTGAGATACACACACACACACACACACACACACACACACACACACACACACATACAACAGAATACTACGCAGTCATCAAAAGCCCAAAATCTTGCCATTTGCAATGACATAGATGGAACTAGAGGGTATTATGCTAAGTGAAATAAATCAATCAGAGAAAGACAATTATATGACCTCACTGATAAGAGGAATTTGAGAAACAAGAGAGAGGATCATAGGGGAAGGGAAGGAAAAAATGAAACAAAATGAAACCAGAGAGGGAGACAAACCATAAGAGACTCTTAATCTCAGGAAACAAACTTAGGGTTGCTGGAGGGGAGGAGGGTGGAAGTGATGGGGTGGCTGGATTATGGACACTGGGGAAGGTATGTGCTGTGGTAAGTGCTGTGAAATATGTAAGCCTGATGATTCACAGACATGTACCCTGGGGCAAATAATACATTATATGTAAATTTAAAAAATTAAATTAAAAAAAAGACTGATGAATCATAGACCTGTATCCTTTAAACAAATAATACATTATATGTTAGTTAAAAAATGAGAAAAAAAAATTTCCACCTTTAGTTATGATAGAATAGCTTCCAGCAGATCGAAATTCACACCAAAAACAACTAGAAAAGTTAGATATTTTTTAAAAATCATTTTAGAGATATTAGAAACCTTCAAAGCAGCCAGGATTTGAAGGGTCAAGCACTCAAAGAAACAAAATGTTTACTGGAATAAGCTTGACATCCTATGTTCCAGTTTTCCCCTTTGAGAAATTTACTAAATTTTTAGAATTTGGGCACAACACACAAGAGGCTGGTCAGTAAAAGAAGCAGTAATTAGCATTACTAATAATGCTAATTATTATAATAATGCTAACTAATAAATGGAGCACTCAGTGGTTTCAAAATGCTGGAGAAATAACAATTTGAATTCTGACCTGACAGAGGCAGCCAGGACTTGAGAGACCAAGAACCTGTACTGAAGAAAGGATATTTTTTAATAAGTGGTGCTGGAGCTATATCACACCTGCATGAGAAAAAAAAAAAGAATCTTGACTTCTATATTGCACCACCAAAAAAATATCCTTTCCAGATATATTTTAAGTTTAAAAGTAAAGTTCATAAGTGAAACATCTATAAGATATCATGGGATATTATATTAAGGTTGATAAAAATTTTTTGAATAGGATCTCAAAAGCACTAACCATAAAAGAAAAGATTGATCAACTGGGTTACATTAAAATTGAGAATTTTTTTTTCAAAGGACATTTTTAAGAGAATTAAAAAAGTAAGCCATAGAGTGAGAGAAAGAAAGCATTTTCAATTTATATATCCAACAAAGGACTTGTACCTAGAATATATAAAGAGTTCCTACAAATCAGTAAGAAAAAAAAATAGGCAACCAATTTAAAAAATGAATTAAAGACTTACAGGAACTTGATAAAAGATGATATCAAATGGATAATAAACATGAATGCGGGCCCAAAATTATTACTCATCATGGAAATGCAAAGTAAAACTACAATGAAATAATACAATAATGGCTAAAATTAAAGAAGGATAACACCAAGTGTTCATGAGATTTTAGAAAACTCAAACTCCTATAAGGTGTTGTGAAAATGGGAATTGGTACAACTGTTTGGCAATACTGCTAAAGTTAAATATATGCATAACTTATTATCGAGCTCTTCTACTCCTGTGTACATACACTGCAGAGACACAAAAATAAGCTCATCAGAAATATATGCTGATCTTATAATGAAATTTGTAAAAAAAAAGAAATATATTCTCATCAAAAGATATTTATAAACGTACATTGTAACACTCTTTGTGATACCCCCAAACTGTAAATGATAGAAATGTTTTTAAAAGTAGAATGGATTAATAAATCATAATATAGTTTTATACAAAGTAATATTAACTAGCAATAAGAATAAAGAATTATTACCTAAAACAATATTGATCATCTCAAAAAAGGAAAGTAAACCAAAAGGAATACAGACTATACAACTTCATTTATTTAAAGTTCAAAAATACACAGAGTTAACTGGTGGCAAAGAAGTCAAGATAATAGGCAACATCTCCTGCCTTTGGGAAGGGATGTTAAAAAGTAGAAAAGGCATGAGAGAGGATTCTGAGCTGCTGGTGATATGGAATATCTTGATCTGAGTAGTGGCAATGTAACCACTAGTGAAAAAATTCTCTGGGCTATACTCTTAGGATTTTGCATAAGGTTATATTTTACATATGTGTATTTTAGCATAAAGCTTATGCTTTAAAAATACCATTATAAATCACTTGACAAAACACTGTTCATGTCTTAGGAAAAGCCCACAGAAGTTATATTTGGTAGTCAGGTTGCAAAAAGAAATGTTCATCTCAACATATCATTTGTTTTGATTAAGGTATCCTTTTTTTTATTACCACATATTTTCACCACTTGACATTACATTATATATTAAGTTGTTTATTGCTTGTCCTCCCTAACTCGCAAGTTAATTACATGAAGGCAAAGAGTCTATTTTATTCACTATTTGTCTATTTATTCATACTCAGCATCTAAAATGATACATTTTGAAAATCCTTCTCAATATTTGCTAGAGCAAGGAAGGAAGGATAGAAGAAGGAGGAAGGGAGGGAGGATGGGAGGAAGGAAGGAAGCTAGTTATGGAACATTAGTGGCTATTGATGCTTTCATTTAAATTTTATTTGAAATTCACATACAATGAACCTTATAGAAAGCCCAGATCTTAAGCATGAAGTGGGCAATAAATAAAAAATGTTAAAGTTCTGGAAGATGACCCCTTTATTCTGCTTAATAGCTAGAATCACAATGAAGACACATAGGGAGAAAAACAGAAAGCAATATAAAGGAATTTTAATGTGAGGGAATTCCTTGCCAGCCAGATTCCTCTCTACAAAATATTTAGTTTCTCAAAGGGAGAAAATAGTTCTCCCCTATCATTCAGAGAAGAAGAGGGAAGAAAATATGGCTCAATGGCTATAGGGTAAAGACTGGACTAATGTCCAAAGTATTATGACCATATGCTGATTGGTATATACCCCTAACTAAACCACAGAGGAAAGGTAACTTACTGGTGGGTAGTCTAAATAAGCATACACCTTTAGAAGCCCAACCTTATGGGCTGGTGGCCCCAGGGCATGTGACCTCTGAGCCCAGATGAGCAGCACAAATGGAAAGCCAGAGAACTCAGAGCAAATTTGTGCAGCCTGCCTGGCATGGGGTGAGACTGTAAATGTGGCCCTGAAAAAGTGGGCAGAGAGAAGCAGCAGCAGTGGCCATTACAGGGCATTATAAGGAAAGAGTGAGTCAATGAATATAAATAATAAAGGAGAGAGAAAACGGAGCAGAAAGAAAAAGCTAACAATTAGAACATTTTCAGGAGAAAGGGAAAATTAACATGTGTCCATCTGTATCCAGGGAATCAAAGCCCGGCTAAATAACTGAGCCTGAAGTAAAGACTGGATCACTTTACACAGAAAGATAAGGAAGAGGAAAGAGGAGGATGAGTGATAAAGGCAGCAGATCAAATGCTAAGGTACCTTTCTTCATTCAGAGGGCAAAGCTAAATGCATGTTTATTGTACACTGTAACATCACTGATGTTCAATTTAGCTACTTAATAAATTCAGTTATTATTTCATTTTAAAGCTAATTTTTAAAAATTAGTCTTCAAAAAGAATTCTAACAAACCATTAGTTTGATATATTTTTTTAGTTCCCAAATTCCAGAGGACTGATGCCCAGCAAGCCTGTACAGAACAGGGGCATGTACCCTTCCTACCCAGTAGAGAGCAAATGGGAGTGTTATGTGGCAAATTCCCTAAGTAAGGGTGAATAGAGGGATGCCCATGGTCAAGATCATATTTGAAGGAGCAGAGTAAAACTTGGTATACACAAATCTTCTTTTATACCCTTAGTCTATGCAGTTAGGGTTTGGTCTTTCTTCATAAATATGGCTAAAACCCAGTACTGAAATTTTCATTGGGTCAATAGACACTGCTAAGAATTCAAAATTAAAACTAATATTAGAACCTGTTAGAAGCTTCTTTTTTAAAAATGCAGGGTCACGTAAAACATACCCTCGGTAGGTTATTAAAGCTCTAAGCTGAAATAATTTTTTTCCGTAGAAGTTAAAATGTTAATGAAATGTCATTACCAGGGGCAAGGGGAAGGAAAGGATTAAACAAACTACTGTTGTGTAACTCCGACTTAAGGGACAATATCCATGATGAACCTATTATCTCTGTTTCCAGGCAAGATATTTACTGAATCTACTTTTTAAGCCAGCCAAAATTGCAAAATGCAATTCATTCTTTAAATAATTGGAAATCAGTATTGTGAATGGATTTTGATTGCTAGAAAAAAATGTTAGCTTTTTCTTATTAGCTAGGCACAGCCGAAAATGAAGATGGAAGACAAATAAAATATGGACTTGTTAATGGACCCTGGAAAAATAAATGAGGTTTTCTTAATGTCTTAGTGACTGTGGAGAGAGTATTTATGTCAAAATGAAGAAGACAGCTCTGTCATAGCTCTGTCATAGCTCTGAAAAGTAACTAGGAAGCATATAGAAATGAATATTGAATTAGGTCTTTTTTTCCTCCTTAGTAACTTTTTAAAGACTTTAAAACAAAACAAAACAAAACAAAAAACACTAAACACTAAATCACTTATTCAGGATTTATTTTTCTAATATTTGTTGAAGTCTTAAGTATCCAAGAAATACATTGATTCCAGAGGTCAACAGACTTTTAAAGTATGTAATTTGGTATGAAGAGTTGAGTCTTATATCTGGAAATAGACAGAAAAAAAGGTTCTACTCCAGAATGAACCTGTAACTTCTAAGTGTTCATTTACATTTACTTGTAAAGTAGAGAGAATAGTATCATCCAACAGATCTCAGTACTCATTGCGAAAACCAAATTAGAAAACAGAAGAGACAGGTTGTTGAAATGGATTCTTCCTGTTTCTAGCATCTCATTCCTTGGCTGGACATTTGCTAACTTGCAGATGCTCATATGTCCACTACAGGGCTGCCATTCCAGTGAAGAATGATGAGACTGTGTATTAGACTTTCCTAGAAAAACAGAAATAATAAGAGATAGATACAACTATCTATCTATTTATCTATTCACCTATCTAGAGATTTACTATGAGGAATTATGGAGGCTAAGTCCAGTGATCTGCCATCTGCAAGATGGCACCCAGGAAATCGGGTGGTATAAATTCTGGTCTAAGGACAGAAAAAGATGAGATGTCCCAGCTCAATCAGTGAAGCAGGTAAAAAGGGATAAATACCTCCTTCCTCAGCTTTTTGTAATAATCAGGCCCTCAATGGATTGGATGATGCCCACCAACATTGGGTAGAGCAATCTACAAAGTTGTCCAACTCAAATGCTACTATCATCAGGAAACACCCCCACAGACACAGCCAGAAACAATGCTTAATCTGGGAACCTGTGGCCCACTCGTGTTGACACATAAAATTAACCATCACAGGCTGACATTAAAAGAACTTGGCAATAGTTCTCTAAGAGACTAGGACATACTTAAACACAGAGACTGATGCTTACTTCCTGCCTGGAGAACTATGAATACAAAAGTCTGGCTGGAGCACCATAATGTCAAGGAAAGAAGAGAAGATGCAATGGGCAGCTTCCTGTAAACTGAACACACAAAGTTCACCAGACTTAAGCTATATTTAAGTTATACTCTTCCAAGGGGTACCTTGCATTAAAATGTTTGAAGTATTGCCAAAGGCAAGAGCTTGGAAGTCAAGGATGCTTCACAAAAAGTCAGCAAGGGAATTTATTTCAGCTTCAGGGAATGATACTTAGTCTATTTGGGCTGCTGTAACAAAAATACCATAGACTGAGTTGCTTATAAACAACAAACATTTATTTCTCACAGTTCTGGAGGCTAGAACTCCAAGATCAAGGTGCCAGCAGATGCACTATCTGATGTGAGCCCACTTTCTTCTAAGGGCAGGCAGAACTGCCATCATTCTCCAAGTCTAGTGCCAAAAGCAAAGCTAAAGGGCCACCTGGAAAGGTCCACTGAGAAGCAACACTAGAAGTCCATTGACTGAGAAGCAGGGGTAAATTATAATAGCATCTTCTTATTGTCTTGAATTTCTTTCCTTTTCAGAGTGTTGGCTAAACCCCATTCCAGTAATTGATCCTATCTAATAAAACCACCTATATGATTTCAATTTGTTTTGGCATTTTTCAGTGTTCCTTCTCACCCAGAGGTGGATAAAATATTTTCCAAGTGTATCATTTTCTAAAGCTCTCCAGAGTGAAAAACGAGGTTAGAATAAGATCATAACTGTGACGATGAAAGCATAGTCTTACACTTATGTTCAAAATTTCTATAATGATCTGAGCAAAAAAAACTCTTGTCATTACAAAATATGATTAATAAAAATGTATGTCATCCAAACTTTAAAACTAAATTAATGAGGTTGGTTAATTGATATTCTCTATTTTGTTTTCACATGGCTTCTGTTAAATTTTCAAGCCTATCTCTAAAAAAGATATGTCAGGTACTTACTAGTCAATTTCTCTGTCAGTGCACTCTTGTTTTAGGAAATGTGAGCCCCAGAGTCCCTACTGAGTGGGCAGGAAACCATCTGCCTCTGGGTCTAGTTCATTGGATAAGGGCAATTACCTGACCTAAGCTGGACCAGTTGTAATTTCTGTCAAAAATAACCCAAGGACTCAAAACACTTGTCAATCTCTGTTGGACGTTTGACCCAATACAGATGCAATACCAAGGTGGGGATAACTATGTTAGGCTTATAAACAAATGGATCAGAGGAAGTCTATCTAAAAAAATAGAATTATGAAGCAGACACACACAGAGGTTATCTTAGCAGAGAGACCCCCAGCCTACAAGACAGAAAGAGGGAAAGAAACTGCTTTGATTTCTGTTGTTTTCTCTATTCTGCTTTCGAACCAAATGACAGACAGCTAATTTATTCCTTTTTTTTTTTACCAACTTAAACAATTTTTTAAATTTTTAAAAATTTTTTATTAACATATAATGTATCATTTGCCCCTTGGGTACAGGTCTGTGAATCATCAGGCTTACACGTTTCACAGCACTCATCATAGCACATACCCTCCCAAGATGTCCTTGCATACTTGTAAGTTAGACATTTTAATTATACTGACTTAAGTGGTATCTAAGAGCAATCATCTCTCAATAAAGAATAGATTTTACCATCTCTAATTCTGTAATTCTATGATGACATTTTGTATACAATCTAAATTTAGAAATGAAGTTAAACCAAACGCTCATAAGGATCCTATGATATAGGTACTATTGCAATCATCATTTTATAAATGATAAAACTGAGTAACATGAAGTAACTTGTCCAATGTCATTTAACTAATGTTTAAGATCACTCAGTTAGGAATCAAACACAGACTTTGCAGCTCCAGTTTTCACACTCCTAAGAACTATATAATTTACAGCATATCAATTGTTTTTCTATGATCCAAATAATAATATTTTAGAGAAGGCTTGTGGTAACTCATAATTTATTTAGAAATTGCATTAGGCAGAGTAAATTAAAAGATATAGCCATAAGAACAAGCCTAAAAAAACTAAGTATTTGGAATTATGAGTTTTATATGCAGATTAAAGTCATAAAACCTTTAACCTTCCTTTATAGAATGCCTCATTGACCAACCTTCCTCAGAAGAGTTACAAAAAAGATTGATATACGATAAAATCATTATGAAAATTAGGGGATTTATTTTAATTTTCCAATGAATAAGCAAACATGAGCTACCAAGTAATAAGACCAAATATTTATTAAGCTCTCAAGAGCGTTTGAGTACAGTTCGTGCATGGCTGAGAATCTCTTTCCAGGTTAAAATAATTTCCGTGCATAGACTTCCTTCCTCTATAACATATATTTACTTCACATGAGACATACAAAACTAAGACTAGAGTATTGTGTGATTGAACTGACATTTTAAAGGTTTGGGATTTTTTGTTTATGTTTTTGTTTTTATTTTTACTAAAATCAATACCATCTTAAAATAAAACCAAATATAAACTCTAAAAGTAAGTTTGAAAATGTTAATGACCAAGAACATACCAACAATAAGCAATGCTGTGTTTTGGATCATTAAGAATTAGACAATAATAATCTGCTGTGTATTCTCTGAGTCCAAATCTACGAGGCCAGGAAAAATAAAGGGCAAATCCCTGCCATGAAGAGCAAACAATCTAGCTTGGAACATGAAAGGGGCCCACATGAAAAAAATGCACACTGACAAATGAGAGTATGTTTTTCCCAGCCCATTAAAGGGAGAGAGAGAGAGGGAGAGAGGGAGAGGGAGAGAGAGAGAGAGAGAGAGAGAGAGAGAGAGAGAGAGAGAGATGGTCAACTTTAAATGAAGCATGTAATCCAGCCATACATTATGTGATATAAAAATAAAAGTCTAGCAGAGAAAGGGAAGAGTGGTGATGTGTTGCAGGAAGTCCTTACCTTATCCTTATAAGATGATAGTATTTCAATAAGCAGCAAGAAGGGAGGAATCCACATTTAATTCCAGAGAAGTAGCATAAACATATGCTTGGAGACAGGCAACATTATATTGTGATTATCTCCCAATATCCATTCTTGCAACCATGTGGTTTATAAGATAATGGCCCCAGCTCCCACAATGAACTGGGCCTTGGGCAATTAGGGTAAATCCATCCTTCTTTCCATAGTGACGGGTTTAAACTGTCCTGGTATAAGCCAATCAGTAAACAGTACCCACTGGTTTCCATTGTTCAAGGGAGGACTCTTAATTCTGTTGTGGAAAGTGATGCTTTATCTCACATTGGTTATAATGAAGTTTGGCTTTCTGGTTACTATGGGTATTCTTGAGTATTAAAACATGAAAAGTATGATTCTTCATAATGATGAGAAACAAAGATGCTTTCTACTAAAGAAATATTATCAGCATGTAATACCACTGATTTGATATTCTAGTCACATCCTTAAAATGTGACATCTTGAAAGAAGAGTTTGTTTTGATATAACATATTGACAATGAAAAAAGTACAGGAAGGATTTGCAAAACATTTGTACTGTGTATAATATTGTCCAATCTATTTGACTTTAATGATTATCACTTTATTAATAGTGAAACATATTTTTAAGTCTATGTCACAGAGATATTTTGAGAGTCAGTGTTTATAAAAGGAGTATGTTGTGATGCACAAGTTTTAAGATGAATATAAGCATAATTGCACTAAAATGAAAATCACTGCTAAGATAGTTAATGGCCAAATTTATATTTCTTTTCAATAAATAAGTTTTATTAAGGTGTTCTGGTTCCTAAAACATGCAAAATACTAGTATAAAGTTGCTTTCAATAAGAGTTTCTCTGAATCATTTTCTTTTCCTGCATAGTTGAAACATTTGGAATAGCATAACATAGACAAAGTAGAAATAAAAGGGTAACCTTATGTAATTCTTATTTTCAATAAGGAAAAGTACAATGCAGCTAATTTGAAATTTGAAGAAATTCAGATTTCTTTGAAGTCAGTTACAGTATTTTTTCAAACTGCTTAATTTCTTATTTTTCTTTTTGATATCTAAAGTTCTTTCATTTCTTGTAGTCAGTGATTTTTAACTAGAATTTGGGTCACTTAACTGTCCTCTTTTTTCCCCATCCTAGTTTCCCAATTTCTAGTTTCATCATTTCACTTCCAGTCAGCACAATATATAAATACACAAAATCAATACTCAATTTGATAGATATAGGACTAATTTTTTTTTAAAGATTTTATTTATTTATTTGACAGAGAGAGAGATCACAAGTAGGCAGACAGGCAGGCAGAGAGAGGGGGGGAAGCAGGCTCCCTGCTGAGCAGAGAGCTCTATGCGGGCCTTGATCCCAGGACCCTGAGATCATGACCCGAGCTGAAGGCAGAGCCTTTAACCCACTGAGCCACCCAGGCACCCCAATATAGGACTAATTTTAACAAACTTTATCTCAATCAAACCTTATTGCAAATGTGATCCACATTTAAATGTCCTATATTACTTAGTGTCTAAAGTTCTTTGCATTTCACTCTCAATACCTTTCTCTCTTCACATTGTCAATGATAGCTGCATACTTTTTTTTCTTATTTTTGATTGGGAAATGTGTGCCACTGAGTAAGCAGCAGCGTTGATTTTTTTTCCTACCTTCATTACATCTTTCAAAATGTTCTTAATGTATGGAAATGACTTCATACCTACTGAAAAGATTACTAATTGACCCTTATAGACCAATAATTCTGATTTATTAGATGTCCATAGTTTTGGAACAGATTTTAAAAGCAAAATTTCACAAGTCAATAATATTTTTTATCTCTAAAAAACAGTTTTTTAAACTCCAAAAATAATCCCTTCTACAAAAACATGAAATCTAAGACTTCTGAGAAACAGAAATTCCATCTCTTTTGAAAAGTATTCGTAAAACTTTTTACTGAAATCCTCAAAATATTACCCAATAGTTTGTTAATAAAGCCAAACCAAGTTTATTTGGACTCACTGCATTGAGGGAGAGGGCCTCCTTGATGGAGTCTTAGCAGTGTCTTAGACGAATAATGTCAGAAACGAGATATTTATAAGACTTTGAAGTTTGAGCTCAAGTGATTAAAGCTTGGTCTATCTAAGCAGGGAACTGACCAGGATTCAATAAAAATTTGTAATTATGATAGTTTAAGATTGGTAGACATAACAAAGCAAGTGGCTTGAACCAAGTCTTGGAAAGTAAATTCCTGTTTCATAAGTAAGCAGTATGCAATAAATTGATCTGTAGGAAATGCCTAAGTAATCAGTGACATTATTTATTGGTTTATGGCATTATTTCTCCCGGGCAAAATTTTCTTGGAACAAGCAACTAAGACAGGTTGACAGAGTTGGTCTAAAATCTTATTGAAGTCCTGCTGAAACAGATGATACATTACTCGGCCTTCCCTTTTGATCATTCTTCAGCTTGATATGGAGTATAGATGGTTATCAAAAGGGGAAATGAGAGGGTCTAGGTCCCGGCAGCCTAAGAGTGTGGTAGGTAACGGTCGTCAGCGCAAGGGTCATTTCGTTGCTGGGAAGGGACGGCCCTCGCCCGCGGTGATGGTGGTTAGCAAGATGAACAAAGATGCGCAGATGAGAGCAGCGATTAACCAAAAGTTGATAGAAACTGGAGAAAGAGAATGCCTCAAAGAGTTGCTGAGAGCTAAATTAATTGAATGTGGCTGGAAGGACCAGTTGAAGGCACACTGTAAAGAGGTAATTAAAGAAAAAGGACTAGAACACGTTACTGTTGATGACTTGGTGGCTGAAATCACACCAAAAGGCAGAGTCCTGGTACCTGACAGTGTAAAGAAGGAGCTCCTACAAAGAATAAGAACGTTCCTTGCTCAGTATGCCAGCCTTTAAGATTGAATTAGATTGTCTTGTCTTGTGGTTTTATTTCTGAAAGTAAAACTTGCCATAAATTAGGAATCGATTTCCCAAAATAAAATCCTTTTTTGTATGATGGTATACAGTTTTCAGTAATGATGTATACATTGTATTGATTTTTTCCCTAAATGTGTTATTTTAATAAATATCTCATGAATGAGTTTGAAGTTTCCTTGGATTTTGGAATA